>JBBIGC010000041.1:26823078-26838940 GCA_037576955.1 Lepidarchus adonis | reverse complement strand
AGTATTGTGTGCATGACAAAATGTTTGTAGAGAGTAAAGTAGCTGGTGCACAGAAGATGGGGCACTGAATGCAGTTTTTTATCCCAAAAACATGTCAGAAAAAAAGAAAATGTATCTTAATATTAACAGTGAATGGGAGGAAGAGGTATCTAAAGGTAAACTGAGCAAATTTGTTATTTAAGTCGCATGAATCAAACTGCTAGCCCTTCGTATGGCTCAGTAACCATGATGTAGCTTACAGTTTTAAAAAGGTTGGCGACCCCTGCCTTATAATAACATTTATGTCATGTTTTTTTGTAAAGAGAGCAAAGCTGCTGGCCTGGCATGGAACATCTCGGCCAGAAATAAAAAGACCACACTCCTTGGGTTATCCTTTTGAGAAACAACACTAAAAGTCTTGTACGAGGATATGAAGAGCAAACATGAAAGATCTCCCTGTCTGGGTTAAATTGGGCCGTTCACTTCTATATGCCAAAGTACTGTGACTGGTACATAGAGCCTGGGAAATGTTAGCTGCGTTTATTCGAATGGTCTTCGCAGATGGGTGTAATTATTGTACATTAAACTGTAGATCGAATGTGAAAGGCACTTTACTCCCACAAACTTGGCTTGTTCTTGGAAGAATCTCGGGTCCAGCAGTGTGGGCCTTCAAGCTACTTGCTTTCATACACTTCATCCTTCACATATGTTCACTGGGGGAGTATTGTGCACATAAAAGGCCTTGTTAGCAGCTGCGTCGGTGAGGAGTCATCAGTAATTTATCTCCATCATGTCCTTCACATTCTCCTTTGCTTGCTTTTACTTCATCCCTGTTTCTCACTCTCCATGCATCTACTGTGATGACATCTTCTCTTCTGATTTACCTTCTCCAGAGCACCATTTACCATCTTCAGTATAATCAAACCTCTGGTGCTCTGCTAGCCATCCTCATTTCGCGGACATCTTTCCTCCCTATTAACCTTCACTGGAGCACTATTCACCGGTATGAATTTCATCTTCGAAATTCATCAACAAGCAGCATGTAAAAATAAAATGTATCCTGTTGCTATTTTTCTTTAATCACATTTGCAATAATATAGATTTGAAAAAATCAAGGTTCTGAGGGGTCTTTCTCTAACAGTAGCCCTTGTTTTCTCTTTTTCGTCACCATCCTTTCCTTGCCATTATCCCCTTTCCCAATGCTCTTCTCTGTTTCTTGTTCTTTCTCCCTGCCATTCAACCCAAGGCCCTACATGCCTCCATTCTTCTCCTGCCTAAGCTAATGAAGTGCTGCAGTGAGGTATTTGGAGAATTCTTCTCTCTGACCAAACCAAAAGTCTCTTGGCTAAAGTTCTCCCTCACTTCCCAGAGCTCTTCCCAAATAAGGCTTCCCTTCTTCAAGAGGAGGAGGAGGAAAAAAAAACAAAAAAACAGAACGACCAAGCTCATGGCGGACAGTGGGAGGGAGAGAGCGCAGAAGAGGAAGGGTTAGAGGAAAAAGGCCATGTCCTTTTAAGGCTAGTTTCCTTTGCTGTCTCCCTCTCTCCATCCACAGTGCCTCTCTGTTGCTAGTTCTCGAATGGTGAAGTCATTGCGTCTCTCCTACTTTTGAGTCGGCTCTGCTTGGAGGGAGGACTCTACGTCCACATAAAACACTCACGCCCAGAGTCGCGCACACGCATACTTTCAAACACACACACCTTCCCCACCGCCGGACTGCGTAGAGTCTTCATCCTCACCCCTATCCACAGTGAGTATGTCTTTCTTATCTTCCCACATGGAGACACAGGAATGTTCTTCCACAGTTTGTGGATCATGGGGCATGGTTTTTTAATGCCAGGCTTTACATCGGGTCATGTCTGTCTAGGTTTTATGTCAGCACTGACCAATTCCAGGTGTCCTTAGGAGATAACTATTAAATCTCTAAAACTTTCATTGGGTTCATCCATTAAGGGCCCTCCATCAGAAGTTCTTATGGAAACTAAGTGGATCTTATGGTCTAAAAGCACTGTTTTAATACCTTTACATTTAGGACTGTAGGTACCCTGCTTGTTGTGTTCTGCAGATGTTGGAGCATCATGTATGTGATCCCTAATGTTGCAAAGTGCTGTGATATGGCGTATAGACCTTTGCTGAAGATGTAGCTCCTACTCCTAATATATATTATGAAGCATCAGTACTTTCTGTTAGAACAACAGGATAACTGAACAAAATGGAGGTTTTACAGTTACAAATGCTTTTATCAGAGTAAAATATTTTCAAGAATCTCCTTCCTAGAATTAGACCAGTGCTGCCGGTCTTACTTTCCTTCTTTAAGAAAACTGACCACAGTGCCAATTCTGATTTCCTAAGTGCAATTTTATGTAACTGTGTAACATGGACGACAATACTTGGAACAGTGACAGCTCTCCACTGTTAGAATGACACTTCAACAGCTACTGTGGTAAACACGCCTTTCAGCCTGGACGCAAATGACTGCCATAAAAGGGCCTTAACCAGGAATTCATTTGCCACTGAGCATCATTCCAATTTTCTGACAAGCAGTGTTGATGCTTAAGTCTCTTTCTCTCTCCCTCGCGCACGCGCGCGCACACAAACACACACACACACACAGACACACAAACACACACACACACAAGTGGTTGACATTCAGTTTACAACCTTCGGAGAAGCAGACCTCCAGCAGTTTATACAGGCCAGCTGCTTTCACTTCTGCCATCATCTGTAAACAACCATTTAGAAGAGCAAAGGCAAGACATTTATAAGGCCTGTTTTCTAAATTCACATGCTTTCTGTCAAAAAGTCTTATGATCTATTCAATAATTTTTCAAATATGTATCATTTTTAAATAAGCCTTTAATATTGATATGTAAATGATTGCTGTGCTGATTGGCTGAAAGGTTTATAACTTCAAAAAGCAATTGGAATCCTCAAAGATTAAAATAAATAAATAAATGTGTTTCAGCCTCTACCTCTGCATGTCTGGATCTATTACAAAGACAGTAATGATTCACAACGTTTAATCACCACCACCAAATAAACACCAATTCCAATACCTCTGCTTCAGGCTGTGATGCAGGAACAACACTCCATGTGAACATGCAGGAAAAAATGCTAAAGGGCAAAAGGTTGCACGGCTGGTGATGTTTTCATCACCAGGATTCTTTTAAAATATTTTTTATGCCCCGTAGTATCCATATATTAACTGTAGGGACTTGCACAGGGGTGCTCAAATCTGGTCTCTGGTCCAACACCATTTGTTGGTATCCCTCAAACACTCACACTACCTGGCAATGCACAGGTGAGCTGATCCGGGTGTGTCCGAGAAGAGAAATGATCAAAATGTGTTGGAGTCTCCTGGGCTGGATCTAGACACACCTGGACCTAGCACAACGTATGAACTAGAACTGTAGGGCCCGGTCCCAACAAACAAGAACACAGAAGCAGGGAGTGTCTTTTAGAAGAGCTACTCTGAAGTATTTAAGCCGTCCTTAATACAAGATCTACTCTGACTTCTAATTACAAGTTTACATGCCAGGAAACTTTTTTTAAGCACACTGGTGGTGCCACATCAGCCGAAACCACAGCATTAGTTGCACTGAACAAGGATACCTGGAGAGAAGCACAAGCTGTATGTACAGATGCTGTTTGGTAGCACTGGTCTGCCAGGCAGTGGGGGTGGTAGATAAGGCCGCCAACGTTTCCAGTAGTAGCACACACAAGACGTGGTGACATCACATTTTCAGCGCTGGCAACTGCCAAGTCTGCTACCATGGCAACAGTGAAAAACAAAGCAATAAAACAAAGAGAAAGAGAAGGATAAAGTCTCAGATGTTTCAAACTCTCTCGGTTTCTCTCTTAAATATATAGACAACTACAATGATTTTCACATCAATACAGGACCAGTTTTTTAACCTGCTAATGGCAAAAATAAAATCAGAGGAACACCCATGAATACAGATTTAATTACATAACTCATAAGTTCACATCTGGACAGAACACCTGGAGACACAAATGAGCAGAGGAAAAAGAGGGACGTCCTGATGTGGGATTTATAGGCCAATGGATATCTGATGTTTGTCATATAAATAACTCCCAGGGCTGATACAGATACAAGACATGGTTTTGAAAAGCACAGAAATTGGTAGTACATCTGTCTAGGTTGGAAATGTATAGCGTGCACATGACAATTATTTCTAAAAGTTTAAAAATTAGGTGAAGTGAGGTAAAAGTAAGGCATTTTAGCAGTGTCACCTAAACATTCTGCTCTTCCAGAACATGATAAACGCCTCATCAAAGACCACAATCAGTCAAATCTCAACATCTGTCCAATTCCTTTTTCAAGCCTCCACTGATATCGCAATGGTTCAGATATAATTTTGCATCCGTATTCGATTTATTTTATATATGTTAAGGTAAGTACAGTTCAAATTACAACCAATTGAAAGTTGAATGGGTGACCTGCATATTTACCAAAGTTAATGTAAAATTAGAACAAAAAATATATATATATTATTGATGTGGAAAAGTATCTGCCTTCTTTAGCAGTAATGACTGCAACCAAACACCTCCTTTATATAAGGGGCGAATACTTTAATAGTAGTAAGACAGCTAGTACAATTCAGCAGTAAATAATATAGGCTTACTCATGTGAAGAGATTAGATTAGTTCCAAACCCTCAGACAGAAATCAGGCAGTTTTTCTTGATCAACTTCCATTACACAGAAATATAAACTGTCTGGGATCCCTAATGAGCAATTTTAGGATCACAGTACCAAAAAACCTTTTAACAGCTGGAAAAACCATGTTCATAGAGGAGAAGTTTAAAGAACCTCCAGATACTGTTACTGTTCTAGTCATTAAAAGTCTTTCCTGGAACACTACAAGAATATAATTGACTAAATTTTTGGAACAACAGTATCCTATATTCTTATTCCTGACTGGCACAATTGTCTTAAGTTCTGGCCCTGCCGTCCATCCTTGAAGCCATCAATGGCCAGGAGTCCAAGAGAGCTTTACTGGCATTGTTCTATCTGGGTTGGCATGACGACCTACCCTCTTACCCATCACTCATGGGTGTATGTTAGATGACATGGCATATTTGGCCATATTTGGCGATGTTCTCCTCCTGGCATTAAAGGTGAGGTATTCCCCCAATGTGATGTTCACATTCCCCCACCCAGTTCTAGTGGTCTACTGTGATAGTTGGGAGTCCTAACTGGTGAGTGGAACTGGAAACGTTCTTAAAGGATTCTTTAGTAAAGACTACAAAGTTATAAGAACTCAAAGAACTAGAATGTTTCAAAGTGTGTAATTAAACAGACCTTTTCTATGAGAATCTGTTATATATGATGCCTTAGAGAACCTGTAAAATGGTATTATATAGCAACAAAGTTCCAATTCATTACAAGCCAGAGAACATTTGGAGCTTTGTGGAGGGTGTATGTAATTTCTTGAGTGTGTATAAGCTTCAAAAGGTTTGACCTGCATATTCCTGCACACCTCTAACCTCCAGGCCCAGAGATTGGTGGTATCCAGACATCAAGATGGCAGCACAGGTGACAGTGCTGCTGACTATAGAGTTGCTACTGTGTGTTTGCTTGGCTGGAAGTGGAAATATGGAGAAGGGGATGTACAATTGTGTCTGAGCAGCCTTTTAAACCTTCCATTGCACAGCTCTCCAGACCAAGCTAATGCCATTGATGATCATGTTGAAACATGAAAGAATTGAATGAACAGTTGAATGGGCGGAGTGCTGTGCAAATGCTCTTGCTGGGGATGATGCTGGGGATTTAATGGGACCCACTTTTTATTTTAATTAATTATTTTTGCGCAAGACTACACCTGGAAAGATGCATGATTTGTGAATATATATGTGTGAACGCAGTATGTGTGGGGAAAAAATTGCTTTTATTATGTGGCAGCTTTTTGCCTGCATTGTTGGCTGCTTCGCACTAGATTGTGTTTGGCTTGTGGCTCAAGGGTGAGTGTGTTTCAGCAGAAGAAAACCTGGGATTGGGGAAGCTCTGGTGACACAACTGTTCCAGCACCCTGCTAACTGAACGCTTTCTTTTACAGTTATTGATAACAAGATGCAAATGTCTACTGTAGACAAAGAGCCAGTGATCATATTTCTGTTAATAGCACTGGTATTTTGAATGAGAAGATTAAGTGATTAGGCTAATGATGAGTGTGATTCTATGTGATCACTCTCAGGTTAAAAAAAGCTGAGGACCATAGTTTGTGGCCTTTTACTTATTCATAATCATCATCCTATTGTGTGGAGCAGGGAACTCCAGGCATGGCCAACAAAGGTCCATCCTATGGGCTGAGCCGCCAGGTGCAGGACAAGATCGATAAGAAGTATGACCCTGACCTGGAGCAGCGTCTGGTGGAGTGGATCATGGCCCAGTGTGGCTCGGGAGTAGGGAAACCTGGAGCAGGCAAGCAGGGCTTCCAGGACTGGCTCAAAGATGGTTGCGTGAGTGTTCCTCCTCATCTATGAAACTGATTAAATCACTGCCAACTTAGTTAAAAGCAACTTCCTCCTCTTGGTGCTCCTTAAGGTCTTGGGTGAGCTCATCAACAGCCTGCATGATGGAGAAAAGCCGGTAAAGAAGATCCAAAGCTCAACTATGGCCTTCAAACAGATGGAGCAGGTGTCTCAGTTTCTCAATGCTGCAGAGGCATACGGTGTGACCAAAACTGACATGTTTCAGACCGTCGATCTCTGGGAGGGTGAGGGATCATTGAGAAAATGTTTATTGCTTTTAGCGCATATATGGGCTTTCTATTATAGAAATAATATTGATGCATAATAGTACATATTGCTTTTTCTAGTTCTAGTTCAACCATGGAAATTACACATATTAACAAATATTTGAGCTTGTATAAATACGTTTTACAATCATCTGTAAAGAGCCTTGGCGCAGAGCAGTTACTGCTGTTTTCAAATGCCCATCAAATGAATGGTTAGGCTACAGCTTGTGTTCACGGTCAGTGATGAATCCAGAAATTCCAGAAGGCCTAAAACAATGTTTCTTATTAAATTGTTCCCACCCATTAGAAAACAAAATGTGACTTATGATTCCGGTCACTACCTGATTATGTTGGCAGTTACTCATGTTGTGTAAGGCACAACCAATTCAATAACTGCTGGTTATACAATTGGTTAGACAATTTACTGGTCATTTCAAGATATTTTCCCTGTGTTTTTTTTTATTTTATATACAAATAGTTGATGAAATAAAAATATCACCAAAAAAATTATAACAAGCATGATGAATCTATTCAATAAAAATCAACTAACAAAGAGTCAGAAATCCTCAGGCCTTCCCCCAAATGGCTAGAAGGCCCTGGTGGGATCCCTGATGCCTCTGTGATCAGCCTAATTTGTCTTCATTTTACCTGTGTCTAAAGGAAAGGACTTGGCTGCAGTGCAGAGAACGCTAATGGCCCTCGGGAGCATTGCGGTCACAAAGGAAGATGGCACTTTCCGTGGCAACCCTGATTGGTTCTTCAAGTAAGTAGAGGCTAAACTTAATATGCCTTCTAAAATATCCATTATCTTCATTAGTTTTAAGGAAGAGCTACTCAACACTACTTCTGGACATCAATAAATCTGCCTAGTTTAGCTCCAGCCCTAATCTAAGTTTACCAGAAGCAGTGCTGGGCACCCATGGCTTTGGTCATGTAACCTTGTACCTCAATGACTAATATGAGTACATTAGTATACATAGCCAGTGCTGTTCTGTTTCCACTGCAGGAAAGCTCAGGAGAACCGGCGGGATTTCTCTGATGACCAGATTAAATCGGGAAAGAGTGTTATTGGCCTGCAAATGGGCTCCAACAAAGGGGCATCCCAAGCTGGCATGACAGGCTACGGTAGACCCAGACAGATCATAAACTGAAACCCCCTAAAGCCAACCCATCCATGTTTTCCACCTTCCCCCAACCCCAAGAGAGCCTCTCTAAAATTGGGACCCGTCATAAAGAGTCTTTATGAGTTTATCCCACCCAGTGAAGATAGGACCAGACCCAGGCTTACCACTCATACACCACTCAAATTAAACACACCACAGTAATTCCTTTCATGCAAATCATAAACAAAACCAGCACTGCCATTGTAGGTCTGGGACAGTGAGCAAGTATGCAAGTCATTATTAACGATTGGGTCACTGTAAATGCTGGCTTGAGAATGCAGCTTATGAATACTGTACACTTTATATGTCTTGATGTTCTTAATAAGACTTTGGTAACACCATAATAAAGGAACCTGATGACGGACAGAACATCACTTTAAAAATTGCAATTATTTGGATATCTGCAACAACACCACTATTTTAGGGAACATTTGTCAGTGAAAGGTACACCTTACTAAGGCAACAATAAAAGATCTGTAATTTCTAAAATGTGAGACTGTTTCTCTGTCTGATGCAAAGCTTAGGTGCAGTCTTGTATTTTTGTATTTTGTCTAATTAAAGTATGAACTAAAAAGCGACTTCCCTGCTCTTTCTTAAGACAGGAAATGAAACAGATTAACAGTGTCATATGGTGGAAGACCCTCAGTGAAAAAAACATTTAAGTAAAAGTGTATTTAAAGGCTACCGACATAGATTTCGCAACACAAGCATAAACATTGAACGATAATGTATAAAGCAATATTTACTCTCTAGAAATAGCTTATGCAGTACTGAAACAATGGCTTGTTATATGAAGGAATTAACATTGCATTGGGCATTGGTGGCCTAGTGGTTAGGACTTTGCCCTTGTGGCTGCTTACCTGAACCATGGACATGACGGATGCTGGAGAATATTCTAGCATAGGGTACAGCTGGAGAAAACCCCTGGTCAGGTTGCCAGTTCTTTGCAGGAGGGACACAGCAACACACTCCTAAAGGGCATTTCAGCATCTCCAAATTACCCAAGTCATTGGAGCAGCATTGAAGCTCCTGGTGGAAATCTGCAGACACAGGGAGAACATGCAAACACAGAAAAGACTCTGGCTGGGAACCTGGGGAAAGATGGTGCTACCCAACAAGCCACTATGCCACCAATTAAAAAAAGTAAAGGAACTTACTTGTTGACATATATGCAGCTACATAGGTCTACTTAGTAGAAATTATATTTGGCTTAAGCATGAATATATAGATTATTTACCTTAGAATGAAAAGTATTTAGTAATAGAAGTATTTTCTGTTATTTTTCAGTTTATTTTAGAGGAAACAAGTAAAATGGGCAATAAACTTCAGTTTGTTTAGTATAAGTTTAGTTGAGATGGCCATTGTGAAGCATATGTGGCCTGTTGCCAGTGTTACTAAAATGAAATGTCAGACTTGTAACCTCATACATCCACAAAATGGAAGGACACAGTGAGTGTGTGCCATAAATGCAAGATGTTAAGTCCTAAAATATTGGCCATAAAGACACTTGAACTCCTGGATGCCACAAAATGTGATCCCACGTTTGGGACTCTGATTTATACACACATTCTTTCCTCAATATACCACCATGGCAGTAGACTTAAATTCAAAAAACGAAAAGGAAAAAAAATCAGCTGACATGTTTTTATTGACTTCATTCAGACCAGCTGTTCACATTTCAATCTTTGGATTTTTCACACAAGTATATATCACCATAGTAAAAAGACTTAAGTCTCAAAATGCATCAATTTTCATAGAAATCATGCCCTTTAAAATGGGTATCGCTGTAGCTTAGTGATGTTTTAAAATGTGTGCATCATTCCACATTTTCAGCGTAAAAGTCTTGGGCATAAACCGTTGGGAAAAAGAACATTTAAAACCAAAAGTGCTGGATATATTGGTAGAAACAACTCAAACTGACCCAGTCAATATATATCTAAAAAAAGTATATAATTTATTAAAAATATAGCACTCTTCTCTCTTACTCAAGCTTATCTGGTAAGATGCATACACCTTCTCCACCTTTCATTTACATTCACGTGCACACGCACGCACGTACACAAACACACACACACACACACACACACACACACACGCACGCACGCACGCACGCACGCACGCACGCACGCACGCAAGCGCACACGCACACACACGTACGCACGCACGCACACCCCAATTCCATTTGTCAACAAGCTCCAAATGGTCCTTTGATTGTTTTCCTTGCTAACACATTGTTTAAATTAGTCTAAATGTGCCCCATGGGACAGTGCACAACTTGCACCAGTCATGCTCTGATGCAAGAGTGCACCAGACAACAACTGAAAGGTCCATCAAATCCTAATAAAAATCACAGCTAAGAGAACCCACCTTTACGTTCTAAAGTGAGCACTTGAACACTGGCCAGCTCAGGCGCTAGCTCAGCCTGAGTAAGGTGCATGGGTTATAGGTCCAATTCCTGTTTATTTTTTTCCCCTGAGTACTACGTGTCCTCATTATTTGCAATGAGGGGCATTTTGGCCTCTATGTCCATCACAAGCGGCATCTCCAGCATCTGACCATCCTTCAGGGCAGCAGATCCACCACGAGGCCCACCGCTAGAGGATCTTCTAAGCCCTCGCCACAGGCCCCGCCATTCCACGTGAGCCAAAGTCACCTCCAAGGTGTAGTACAGAGACCAGAACAGTGCAAAACAGCCCAGGAGCAGCAAAGACTGGAACATGACACAGAGGACAGAGTGTATACATTGAGATTTAGAGCATTTGGCAGACAGTCTTACTAGAGGTACTTCATCGCCACCTTTTTGCTGGTGTACACAGCCCAGAATTTAAATATAATATTCAGTTCAGGCCCTGCCTATAAATACAAAGAACATACAGTGATGCTCGGAAGTTTTCTATATTTTTGCAAAAATATGACATAAAAAAAAAACATCAGATTTTCACAGTACAGAAGCATATAAAGAAAACCAAAATTAAACAAAGGAGACACAATTACATTAGATAGATTACCCTTCATATGAAGGTGAATTCACTGGATGACTATCAGGTGAGAGTGGACAACTGTTTTAGAAAAACAATAGGGATTTATCAAAGTTTGATTAAAGTGTAAAGACATGGACAAAGGAGGAAAAAGATAAAGAACAAGGTTGCAAAACTATTTCTAAAGAGTTTGGATTCCACTAATACATTATGTGTTTGAATGGAGAAACTTCCAAGACCACTATTACACTCCACAGATTATAATCTGAACATTTTATAAATGAACGTCAAATACAGTGATAGTCATATGTAAAAGCAACCTCTCAATAAAAACCATTGGCCACAGTAAAATATACCAGTTAATTGTGGAATGATCACACATCAATTCTTACGTATCAGATCGATACATCAGATGATTCACTATTTTGGTTGATATATCGATACAGATCAATCGTCACACCCCTAGTTCACATACATTTTCCACAAACATGTGATAGATAATTTTCTTAATACCAAAATGGTCAATTATGTTTGTCTTCTTTGTTAAATTCAATTATTTATCTGCTTGTAGACTTTATGATAAAGAACTACATTCTCCTCCATCAGTACTTGACCTTAATAATGTTCTAGTACCTGAAATCAATCAAACCCTCACAGATATCTACACATTTCAGAGATATATAGTGGATATGCTTGAGACCAAAATTAGGTATGTTGTGTTAATGTGAATGGTGAATATAGTTTAGCAAGTTTTTTTACTGAGTTTGATTTCTTTTAATGTGCTAAGTTTTTTTAAACAATTGCAATCTAAAAAGTCAGACTGCCTGAACACTGCAGCAGGAGGAAACCATCTCAAGGCACAGACAAAATGAACATGACGGATAAGGAGATTATCATAATCTAAGCACAAATAAAGTCCAGACCTAGTCAGGATGAAGAAAAACAGCGTAGAAGCAAGTTCATGACATAACATGGCACTCATTTAATCCAGTAAGAGAGGGGTGGCGCAGGGACAGAGAGATAGAGAGAAAAAATAGACATACCTTGAGGCTATTGGAGGTAAAAGGGCTCACTATTTCAGGAGGAATGTCTAAGCCAGGAGGGCAGGGCAGTGAGAAACTACTGTGCAGATACTGCCCATTCATTGCCTCCTCCACATGTCTGTCGATCAAAATACACAACCAATCAGAGCTCTGCCATCTAAAATTACAGCTAGGAAACATTTGGAAAAAACAATCCAGAGAGACATTCCTTCTATTAACGAGTCTAGAGGCAAAGAAAACACATTCAATACTGTTTTTTCTGTCTGAAATTTAAACAGGTCAGAAAATTTGCAGCATCAAAAACAGTACAGCCCTGATGGGTCAGTGTATAAAAATCTGACTGTAGGTAAACAGTTATTTATTGCAACAAATGTCAGGATACCTACACGTCCTTCAGCAACTGGTTAACAAGCTCATTCTAAGACAGCAGTATTATGAAGGTAACAGATGGTGACATATTGTAAAGGCTTAGTATAATTAAGTTTGTTAATCATAATTACAAAAATAATGATGAAAAATCACAATGTGCAGGGCAATTAATTAAGAAGCAGCTCTGATGTCACTGTAACTCACCTTTGTCTGTCCATCACTTCCTGGAATGACAAAGATGAGCCGTAAAGAGTAAGTTTCCAATGCTTCAGAGTGCCCAGAGTAAGAGCAGCCTCACCTGGGGAAGCAAAAAGAATAACTTCTTATAAACCTGAGGAGTATATCACAGATAGAAATGTATTTCATCAACCCCTTAAAAAGGCCATACTGTGGTCAGTGATGTGGAGGCTGTACTGGCCCTCGGCTCTCTCTCCCCAGCACCGGACAGTGGAGAAAGTCCAGTCTGTGAAGCCAGTGGCATCTCTGTTTATAAAAAAAAAGAAAGAAAATGAAATCGGTGCTGGAGGTCTGTGATAACCAGTCAGGTCTGGCAAACATTAAGCATGCAATATGACTGATGAGGCTTAATTGTATTTTATGCAAATTTTTGGAGCAAAAGCCATGTAGTGTACAAACCAAGTTCTTCAAAAAAGAAGAAACGTCTTTGTGCGATGAATATAAGCAGACTTTTCATTCTGACCCATGTCAAAATGAAAGGGACAAAGTGAAAGACAGATTATGGACTCACATGTCCAGGACCCTCCTGGCCCCAATGAGCGAAGTCATTCCACTTGGGCAGAGCAGCATAATTTCCACATTGCCACGTCGAGGGTGGGTTACTGTCACGGTCACAGACACATGTTCTAGGGTCTGCATGCCTGACTGCTGAAGGTCTGCAGCCGTGACTGTGAAACAGAGAGACAGACAGAGAGTATTGACCATTATAATCAATGTAATATCTGCTTTGGCTGCTCTTGCACTGGAAAAGAGTAAACAACCAAAGAATGGAGTAATGGTTCAACTGTTCAAAGTTAGGTTTGCATCATGGTTCAGCTTGGACAAAATTCATTTAACTTATATCTGCAGGTGTTCTGCTCTTATACACGTTGAAGTGAAAATCCAGCCACGTGCACCACAGTTACAATAGTTCTTGAATATTCTTCAGTTCAGCAACAGTCTCTTCCAGCACATCGGCCTGTTGCTCATGCATGTGCACGTCACTGAAGTGTAGAATCTGAGGAACTAGTCATTTAAGATCAAGAAGTTCAGGTATTCATTGTAATTGCAATAAACTGTGCATTACCCATATCTTCAGTTTTACCTTTGATTCGTCATTCATCTTATAAACCATGTACTGAAATGCAGCAAACTTGGAATTTCACACTGTGATTCGGGCACATTTAACCTCCATCAAAGTCCTGTGTCTTGAGCACAAGTGACGGTGAGTGAAATGTTCAAAACAATTAGTATATAACCTCACATGTGAGATAACCCATAGATTGCCAGGGTTTAGATATGTTAAACCTCTATTCGTTTTATCCTGATTTTATTTTTCTAGGCTTAGTAGAGTGTGTCCGATTCAAACACAGACATTCTTTCTGACAGTTTTGACTAACTTCTGTGAGAACAGCGATATTATACTGAAAGTCTATGCAAACATCAGGACCTTTAACAAACACACAGCAGCACATACAGAACCCAGAGAAATATTTAGCCAGCTGGCTAACGTTCATTAATGTCAGAGCAGCACTTTCACAACTCATTTCTCAGTTCATACAGTTTTATTTATGATTGGCTTGCATAGCTGCTCCAACAAAAACTTCAGAGCACATTTGGGAAAGATAAGCTGCCACATTGATCTGGATGGCTGCTCTTGAAGCAGAACAGGGGTTATGGGAACTAGAGAACAGACAAGATCTGTATAATATAATATAGACAAAATTCCATACTGTAATTATAATGGCTCAAGTATAATTGCAATTTACATTGGAGAGCAGTGTACCAATGAAACACATGCTAACTCACCACTATAGCATCACTGCCATGGTGGGCGGCAGGAGCCCTGACAAGTTATGAATGGGATAAAGTGATGCCAATGAATGATGCAGAGAAAACAATACGTTCTGTAATTGTTAACTATAGCTTGCACCTACATGGTCAGTGGAACTGGAAAAAGGTAGATGCATGATGTGTACCTAATAAAATGTCATATGGGTTTTTATATGTAATGTTAATAGAATAAATCGATGGTTAAAAAAATTCTCAATGATCTTATTTACTCAATTATTATGAATTATGTGAAAAATGTCTGTCCTTATCCCAACTGTTTAAAAAACGAATACATCCTTTACACTGCATTACTGATATTACAACAATCTAAAATATACATGGCATCTACTCCCTCCTGCTTAATGGCTCAGCACTCACAAACACATAGTAAAATGCTACTGCAGGAGAGAACAAGGCAGTTTTCCTCCTCTCCTTCTGAATTCCTGCACCAGTGTCCAGCACACTGTAATTTGCTGGCATTTCCTCAAACACTGTTTGCTAATGTGCTCCCACACACCATAACCATATAGGGAAGCAGTGTTCCCCAATGAAAGAGACCAAAAGAGAGAACTCATCTTTTGATATATTTTATTGTAAATTAATACTTCCCCTAGTTAAACTTTTATGATTACATCCACTAAGAGCGCACATTTTTACAGATTTGACTGGTTAAAATGTTTATTTTTTTTATTTAATTCCCATATAATGTTCCCATATAATATTAGTATGTTTTATGTGCCAATGACTTGTTTATTCATTGCCATTTCCCAATAATTATTATCTTTTAGATTTAAAGAAGGTGTTTTGGTTATTCTGCATTTATGATTTACATAAATAAGCTGTGTTTCAATTGGCTACAACTGGGGAGTTTGATGGTGTTGTTTCATCTCATTAAGCAACATGGTTTAGCCAGGTGGTGGGGTGATGGGTGGTATTGAAACACTTTCTCTTTTCTTTAAAATATGGATGAGAATTATTAGAGCAGGAGCAAACTGTGTTCTGATACCACATGAGAGATGAGCTCAGAGTTGCAAGAGATAGTTTGCTTGTCAGCAATGTCTTACGAAAGGCAAGCATAAATTTAATCAGTGGCTATAAGATTAGTAAGCATGATTTTTTTAAATTAACTTTTTCTTTATGCTCCCCACTAGTTTTGGTGATGTGTTTTTATAAAAAGTGGAATATTTGGGCGCTTGCTTAAGTTTAGATATTGCTTTTGAAATTTTAGCATAAAGGAGCTCAGTTTCGTAACAATACTAAACATGTTCAATATTAATAAAACCAATGAAAAATCATTTTAATAAATTGGGACAATATTATTCCTATGACCCTGTGTACTGCTCATATTCTCTTGCATAAACAACAGTTTAAGTAAAAGTAGTAAAATAAACAAAACACAAGCTACAGTCCACATACCAAGTCAGGAATAAACAAGAGAAAGAAAAAAAAAAAAGCACACACACACACACACACACACACACACACACACACACACACACACACACACACACACACACACACA
>JBBIGC010000041.1:26800784-26814657 GCA_037576955.1 Lepidarchus adonis | reverse complement strand
CACGTTGTAGAACCATGTTCACTACAGGACCTTGACATAAGCACCTCTTTACACTGGTCCTGGCCTGACCTGCAAATTAATAAATGATATAATTTACTTATAATTTATAATTTTACACACATCCATTCATGCTCTACATGTGACAATGAGCTCGGTTTTGTAAGATCTGAGAAATGAATGAGACTCTTACCTTGAACATGAACTATAACCACACAAGCGAGAAGCACGAAAGCTGCAGCAGATTTCATTTTGCTGTTGTTCTTGAAGATGCTCTTACAGATGATAGTAGCTTTGCTTGTTCAGGGAGCTGTTTGGAAGAAGCAATAACTAAACTAAGACTCACTCCACTTTTATATGCTCAACTGGGCTTTTCCCTCAGCTCTAGTGGATATGGTCACGTTTAGAGTTACTTTCACTTCTTACTTCCTTTTTGCTTCTTATTTCTTGGAAAAGCTTGAGTTTACATTCAGCAGTTCAGAAAGCAAAATTTACATTATAATCCATGAGCTAAACTCTATGTTTACACTGTAATACATGTATAGATTTACACTGTAATCCATGTTGCATAAATTTACACTATAATCCATGCTGTTCAGTTTCATACTATAATATATTGTAATAATATACAGTATCTCACAAAAGTGAGTACACTCCTCACATTTTTGTCAATATTTTATTATATCTTTTCTTGGGACAACACTGAAGATATGACACTTACATACAATGTAAAGTAGGCAGTGTACATTTCCACTTAGGGGTGTGTTGAGTTATTTTGAGGGGACAGCAAATTTACACTGTTATACAAGCTGTACACTGCCTACTTTACATTGTATTAAAGTATCATATCTTTAGTGTTGTCACATGAGAAGATATAATAAAATATTTACAAAAATGTGAGGGGTGTGCTCACTTTTGTGAGAAACTGTAGGCTTATATTGTAATCCATGTTGTATAGTTTACATTACAATCCATGAGGTACAGTATGGGTCTAGGCCAACACTTCCCCTGATGACTGAAACTTGGGTGCAATTATGGCTGCATCCCAAATTGACTACTACAGCATTTAATTGCATGTGTATTATACAAACAATACAAAAGCATTCAGTAATACAGCCTGTAAAGCATAATTATGTGCAGGTTTATACTTACTGCTTATGTTTTGTCTGCCTAAGGCGAAATGTAGTACCGGCTCTCTTTGAACCTGTTTGAACTTTCTCATAGTGTTTGGCTCTGATCAGGCAAATTCTTAATCTGAGCTAAACATGAGTTTTTTTAAATGAAAAGACAAATTCTTTTTAAAAGAAGAGGCTGTCCACCTCCCCAAACTCACATAGGCAGTGGTGGCCTTGGTTTGAGACCAAGGTTCACATCCAGCCCACTGAGATGGCCTTCAGCAAAGTCCCACCCTGCTACACTGGTGCCTGGGTGATGTTGATAGTTGCCTGCTGCTCCACATGGGGTTCGCTGTCGAGGCCACATCTCATTGTGGTGCACTTTCTGTTTTGGGGTGAGTCCACAATGACAAATATCACTTTGAAAAATTTGCTGTAGAGTCTTTCAGGGGGTCTCAGGTGTCAATCTCAGACCTGTTTAATATACATACGTTATTCATATATACAGTATTCTCTCTTAATCAGAAGACTCCAAATAGAAAATGTCACTTCTAGGTCAGTGGTTCTTAACCTGGGTTTGATCAACACTAGGGGTTCGGTGAGTCGGTCTCAGGGGTTCGGCAGAGTAGATTTGTGATGACGCCCCGCTTGGCCATCACTGGCTGCAGATGATCATGTGACACTGCTTGGCCAATCAGTGCTGTGGGGAATTTAGCGCTCAGTAGTCAACGTGTGACTGTCGTGGTAGTACTTGGTGTGATTTTTTTGTTAATATTTTAATCCATATTAACTATGTCGGGCAAAAGAAGAAAGTGGTCGGATGAATATATACAACATGGATTCACATGTATCACAGAAAAGATTTACAACTGTAGTCTCGCAACAGCAGAATCGTGTTTGTTTTGTTCTGTAAAGAAGGTGATGTTCGTGCACGGCTCATTTTATGCACCAGTAAAAAATATATCTATGTCTTGAATTTGAAAATAATATTTTATTTTTCACTAAAGAGGGGTTCGGTGAATGCGCATTTGAAACTGGTGGGGTTCGGTTCCTCCAACAAGGTTAAGAACCACTGTTCTAGGTGAAGAAGTGCCTGTATGGTCACAGTGTAGCTGGTTTACAGAGGACATGGCTGGAATCCTCCGACCTCTGAATAATCAAACGGGGAACATTTTCTTTTGTAAATCCACTTTTATTTAAGTTCATTTATATATTTTCATTAGATTTTTTCATAACAGCAAGAATGAAATCAAGCATTAAAAGCCACTTGAAGGTCTTTGTAATGTAGCACTGCGCTCCAATAACGTCCTGCGTCGTCAGGTTTAGAGATTGACCTAGAAATCAACTGGATTGGCAGAGACTGCTCATGTTTGCTTTAATGGCACCATCCAAACCTTCCCATGTCAAGGTCTGATGCTCCTGAAACTGCTTATGGCTTAAGACTGTGGTGTCAGTGGTTCGAACACAGGCCATTACTAGTGGATGCAGACATTTGGCTAAATTACAAAGACCTTGCTTTGTTTATTCAGAAAGCACTAAATAATAAAATTAGCTGAAACAAATTGCAGCGTAGGACAGAATACATTATTTATCACTATAAGCAGAAACAAACCATAAGTTTGGAGATTACAACGTGTTATAAAATCAAATGTGCACTTGTAGCCGATGAAAAAGGACTCCCCCCTGTCGCCGTCTGTGACAGCCACAGTCGAGTCGCAAATAACGAGCAGGAAATGCGTAAGCACAATCAACTTTGGTAACACAGAATCCGTTTGGCGACTCAGCAAGAACGCGAAACATTGCCTAACTTAATACCACAGGTATCCATATTTCTGAGTGCCAAAGAATTTGGTTGTTGATCCATCATCTACTTAAAATACAACATATGAAAAGAAAAAAAACTTACTTATAGCTATGACGTACACTTGTAGATGTTGTTGTTTGTCATTTGAAGTTATTACTCCGTGTGTCGACTCTTTACGGATTTTTTACTTTAATAAAACCACTTTTTGTATTTTTTTGCACTTTTTTCTTAGTCCATTACATTAATATTACAATGTATACTGTAAATAAGTTTCGTTGTATAACATGTTTTGTTTATTCAGTATTACTGGGTGAAGTTTTCTTGTGGTATATGTTATTTCCTTTAACATGCAATCCTCAGTGGATGAAGGAAAGAAACAAGACTTGTATTTGTGTTTTCGGACCTATTGGCAAGAGGGGACGGGACCGCCCCTCCCACAGGACCTTCCTCTGGAGGGCGAGAGTCGCCTCCACCCAAAGATTTCCTGGCAAGCTACAAGCCGCTGACAAAAAAAGCAAAGCGACGGATTTCGCCATCAATTTTTTTTTTACCGAAAGAGATATTTTGTTTCTCAAGATAATCCTGTGTCATTCTTTGCAAGCAGTTTTGTTCAGCCTGACCTTTTTTCTTTAATATTGTTAACAAAATTCCTCATATTTATAGACATTTTTATTCAAAATAAGATCTCAATATTATACACGATTCTTTCTTTTTTGACTATGTACAGAAGTGCAAAAAAAGTCAACCTTCATCCCCTTGCGCTCCTGCCATGTGGCGCACTACAGAATGGGCATTCTTCTTTCCACCCTTTTCTTGTTGTACTGCCCACCCACCTGATCTGATCTCCAATCACACTGCCCCCTATTGAGTGATCATATATATGCAGCTTTTTTTTCTTTTTTTCCTTTAACAAGGCCTGACTTCCAGGGAGATTGGAAATATTCAAACAATAGTTACTATTTGAAATGAATACAGTAGAAAACAACGTTAACATCTAAGAACTATACTCTCATCTTTTCTTTTTTCTAATTCGAAGGACTAATTACAAACCAGAAGATCATTAAAATATTATTCCAATATTAGATGTAGTTGATGCCACAGCAGCAACTCGCTTTGTCTCTTGGCAACTATTTTCCTCATTGTAAGATATCCATATAAAAGATGTTTGAAGATTTCAAACAAGGAAAAAAATAACAAAATCCTTACCTTTCACTAAAAATAAAAATCATTTAATTTACAATCATACTACTAATACTCAAATCAGCACTACACATTTTTTTAAAAAACTGAGTATGGTATGATGAACACAAAAAACATTATTTCTAATAATATACTACAAAAGTTAGCGGTAAATCTTACTCGACAAACAAAATACTAAAACTGTATCCAAGCTTAGTTATGTGACAAACATTCCTATGTGTTTTTTGACAGATACAAATGAAATGGACAAAACAATGCAGTCAAAAGCTAACAAATAAGAGTGTGTGATGGGGGGGGGTTCAAATAAACAGCCGAAATGAAAGAGAAGGGAATAAGTGAGCGTGGACATGTCTGAATGGTGTACTGTGCAGCGATGAGCTTGTGTGGACTAAGGCGGTTGCTGTTGAATAATACAATCATTAAATCGTGCCCTCGTCGGATGTACTTTACTACTGAACAGCGCTCATCGGCGGCCCTGTGAAACGCCCACGGAGCGAACGCATGGTAGAGCTGGCGCCTTGTTTACCCGGCTCTATCCATGAGGCTGCAGTGACCTCAGCCCTCATTGTCCACCCACACAGGGCTGAGAGGAACTGAAGAAAAAAACAAAACACCCACAGCCCTGATCATAAAACACAAAATACGAAAAAACACAAAAGAAAACGACTCTTTTTTTCCCCCATTTTTCAAATTTCCTTCAATGGAATTTCAGTCTAATTCTGATCTAGAAACAGCAAAGTAATAGCAGGTGTTAAAATCACTTAAAACACACACACACACACACACACACACACACACACACACACACACACACACACACACACACACACACACACACAGCCCACCATAACTGAAAGCTTTTACTCATTTGGTAGCTCAGTAGAAGTGCACACACACACACAAACACACACACACACACAGCCCACCATAACTAAAAGCCTTTACTCATTTGGTAGCTCAGTAGAAGTGTTAGGCCCCGGCAGCCCCCCTCTGTAAGAGCGTACTCCTGTAAAAGGAGCCTCTGCCTCAGGAAGAAATGACAAATAAGAGCGAAACAGAGGGATAAAGCAGAACTAACGGGAGCAAAACAGCGTTTTTCTTCCCCGTTCAGTGTAGACGGCCCAGTTTTCGGCCACTGCTTTTCTGGATTTCGACGGAGGAGGTAGGGCGAGTCACAAACCATCAGCAACCAAAAATACTGAGACGATAACCTTAATATCCAACAGAAGGGATAAGACATTACATTACTGATGTAAAGGCATTAATAATTCAAACACATAACCTCTAATAATAATAATAATAATAATAATAATAAGTCTAATGTACCTTTTTGGATGCAAGTACTGTCTATGGCACTTGATGTGGAGTCGGCAACATGAAGGTCAAAGCTTCAATGTGCTTAGAAAGGAACACTGCTGTGTCTTAAAACTAGAACATTCATTGTTGTCATTTTGCAAGTGTCCCCCCCACCCCACCCCAACCTCATTACAATCAGGTTCTAGAAAAAATCGGCTTACAAATGGAACACCGCATGCACAACACCTAGTCTCAATAACGACATTCGGGTTTTTAAATTTTCCTTTTACAACATTTCATTAGAAGGTGCACCTTAGTCTGTAAACCATAAAAGAAATGGAAAACACCCCCACCCTTCACCCTCAGAACAAACGAACAAACAAAAAGGAGTTTTCTCATTTGATGTACCAAAAAAAAAAAAAAAAACCTCAAACAAACAAACAAAAAAAACCCTATGACACGAGACTGCACCACACATCAACCTTTTCTCATCATAGAAATGGTTCTGCATGCGTTTTTTAACCATCCATAGACAAAAAGGCAGACAGTGATGTTCTTTTTCATTTTTGTTTTTTGTTTTTTTTGTTATTTTCATTGTTGTTATTGTTATTTCTCTCGTCCGGATGACCAAAGTGAACTTATAGAAAGAGTTTTCAAGACTCCAACTGAAACTATATCAAATCCTTAACAGTGTTAGCATGCGTGTTTTCCGTCATTCCAGGGAATGGTGACATGACTTCTTTATTTTCTGTTGCGCTGGATGGTTGTAGAAAGGGTGGTTCCTAAATTTGGACGGCACACAAGCACACTTCGATGTGATCTGAAGGGAGAAAATTAACATATGGATCAGTTTAGGTGAGATTTTCTGCCTGAGGCTTTTCCATTAAAGGGCCCATTTCATGGAAATGGGAAAAAATCTTGCTTTTATTTTTAAATAAATTACAATGATGTAGAATGGAAATGTGGTAAAAGTATGTCTCACTCCACAGTTCATTGGAGCCATTTATGGAAATGAAACTGAGCTGTGATGTCACAAAAACAAAACAACAGCAGCAATAAAAAGTCATTTGTCATTTCATTTGTTTTATATTATATTATATTATATTATATTATATTATATTATTTTATATTATATTATATTATTTTATATTATATTATATTATATTATAATGTAACAACAATAATTAAATTCAACTGAGCTGTGATGTCACAAAAACATGCATTAATAGTAATAACAACAACAAAAAAACACCAACAACAAGAACAATAATTATTATTACAACAACAATGATAATAATACCAATTACACCAGAAAAAAAAATATAATAAAAATATAGCACCTCAAACTACAAGGTCACTTTAGATGGGAAAAGGAAAAAAGAAGGAAGTAGTGTTGAGCTGCTGTTTGAATTAAGCCACATGATAGTCAAGGCAGAATACACAGCCAATCAGAAAAGAGCACAAACCGCGTGTTCAACTCCAAGCCACAGAGAGATACTGGGAGAAGTGAATTATGACATGTACCCACAGAAATGTCATAATGTTTATTTATTTTTTACCCACAAAGGCAGAATGAGATTTGGGCCTTTTAACTATCAGGCTTATAACACAGAAGTTGAGCTGAAAAAGTTAGTTATAATTAAATTAAACACATTTAACCCAAACATCAGTATAAAGAAACAACTTACTGTTTGAAATGTCCCTACATCTGAGTCACATACTTGTGACTAGTCAGATGATCTGCAGATATTATTGGAATCTGGAAGCAAGAACAAAAAAATAAATAAAAAAGAAACACTGAATAAAGCATCAAGGACAAGTACATGTAGCACTATTGCCTCTGCAGCTTCAGTTACAGCTTAAATTTTCCTTCTGCATCAGAATACTATCTGAACATCTCAATGTTTAAAGAAGGAAGACAGCCCTTCTCCTAAACGGCTTAGTTACCCAACTGAGCGAGGTGTCATTTTCATTAGTGAAGTGTGGCCTTAAGAGTGCCGCTGTATATCAGCCATAACATTAACACCGTCTGCCTGAGTAGGTCCCGCTCATGCTGCTGAACCTGACTGTGGTCAAATGTGTGTTCTGACCCCTTTTTATCAGAGCAGCATTAACAGTTTATACAACAGGAGCTCCTCTATAGGATTGGACCAGATAAGCTAGCCTTTACTCCCCACAAACATCAATGAGCCTTGGGTGCCCATGACCCTGGCACGGATTGTTCTTGGATCACGTTTGTTACGTACCAACTACTGCATGCTTCCAACACATCAGCTTCAAGAACTGACAGGTGCCATAATTAGACAGTCTATGTTATACACTATACCTGTCAGTGGTGTTAATGTTATGGCTGATCGGAGCATACTTCCACTGGCCACTTCATTAGGAACACCTACCTTTTAGTTCCACCTTGCTGGTGTACAGCTAGAGCAGCCCATCTGCTGAACACCATCTGACCCTTCATTAGTGGTCAGTTTCTGACTAAAGATTTTTTGGATGGTTAATACACTCATCATACCAGCACAACAGGAGATATATCCTGTGGACAGAAACTGACCAGTGATGAATATGGCCTGTGTACCAACAGCAGCAAATGGGCTACCGCCTGCAAGTGTACACCTATATAGTGGACCTGTAAGGCAGGTGGGCATCATAAAGAGGCCAGTGCCCTAATTGGTGTATTAAGACATGCAGTTATGCCGGCTTTGGCTGTAAAATAGTGTACACACTGCATTGCTCTGACTACACTGAGTACTGGCTGCTATATTTAAAATGAAAGGAGCACTCCGGCAAAGATGAAGCTCTATATCGGTAGCACTTAGGCGTCTTTGCCTCCTACATTACGTCTCTAGAGCATTTTTTACAGTTTAAATACAGTTAAATCACCATTTCTGATGATGTGTACTGAAGGTGGGCGGAGCATGGGGCATTGCAATGGGGCAAGCAATCAGGATTTCTTTCTCCTAATGGCTGTAAGATTGCATGCTAGGTATTATAGTAAGAAAACATTGATGCATTACAGTATATTATATGTAAAGCTGTAGGTTTTGGCCGGAACGTCTCTTTAATATACTAGTCAGCTACTAAACGAGCAGTTCCTCAAGACAAGATCTCATGACAAAAGTAACTGCTGTAAAGTAACAGTGCGATGAGTGAAGACACCAATCCACGCACTCTCTCCAGAAATCAGATTTAGTATGAGATGTTTTATTTGACTGAGCGGTTAATGATTGCATCTGCATGCAGGTTAACAGGCTGGAGGTCAACACATACAGTATGATGCAGCCTCACACGTACACACACACACGCCCGGCGACCTCTTGCACACGCATACACACGCCTGTGGCATGTACGACTCGGCTGAGTGAGATGCTAGAGAGCAGAGGGAAAGCGATAAAGGAGCAAACCTGATTGGCTGTGGCTGTTGCGAAGGGAACACTTGTGGCAGATGTGGTGGCTGCTGACACAGTGGCTGGCGAAGCACCGTGCATCATGGGAACTTTTCGGAGGGAAAACCAAATAACCAAAATGAACAGGGAGTAGTGCAGACGTGATATCACGTCGATTACTTTCAGTGAAGGCACATGAGCATGGTCAAAGGTGGGGTTACACAATGAGGACAAGCCATGCCATTGGTCATTAGGTCAACAGGGCACATTAGTGATGGATCATGCTGCCACACTGCAAGGAACATTTCACTGAGGATGAAGAAACAAAATGAACTGGTAAAATGTAAGATTTGTATGTTAAACCAGTATGTCATAGATTTACACAGTTACTTAATGGCTTAAAGGAATAGCTGGTGAAGGCCAAGACATGTTCAGGGTCTGATGTTTGCTTAGTCTGGAGCTACAAGGTCAATCACCAGGAATCTGCCTATGGGGTTAGTGACCCAGTATGATTCATATATATTCAATTATTATGTTATTGGGAAATGGATTTCCCATAACAACCCTTCCTGATATACAGTACTGTACAAAAGATAGAGGCACAGAGCTAACACCAGACTCTCGCCGTATTACCATAAAGCCTGTAACTGCATTCTAATAATGTATATGTGCTGCCAACTGCCTCTGGCTGCTACTCCCAGAAAGCAACTCCTTCCATGTATTTTCCACCCATATAACCCACCTATTTTCCGCTTGTGCTATCCACCTATTTTCCGCCCGTATTACTGACCTATTTTCCACCCGTATAACCCACCTATTTTCCCTCATTGTATGTATGTATGTATGTATGTATGTATGTTTGTATATATTTATGTATGTATGTATATATACACATAAAACATTTTTGGCAGCCACAGATTCTGTTGTTCCCACTTAAAAAAATGAGAGAGTCTGTAATGTTCATCATAGATTCACTTCAACTGTGAGAGACAGAATGTAAAAAAAATCCAGGAAATCACATTGTATAAATCTTAAAGAATTTCTTTGCAGAAAAGAAGTATTTGGTCAATAACAAAAGTTCACCTCAATACTTTGTAATGTAACCTTGGTTTTTCAAACCTTTCCTGTAGTTCCACACTGTAGCTGGTATTTTGACCCATTCTTCCATGCAGATCTTTTCAGGAGCTGTGATGTTTTGGGGCTGTCGCTGGGCAACTCGGATTTTCATCTCCCTCCACAGATTCTGTATTGGATTGAGGTCCGGAGACTGGCTAGGACACTCCAGAACCTTAATTTGCTTTTCACACAGCCACTCCTTCATTGCCCGGGCAGTGTGTTTGGGATCATCGTCATGCATGAAGATCCAGCCACGTTTCATCTTCAATGCTCTCACCGATAAAAGGAGGTTTTTGCCCAAAATCTAATGATCTAATCTAATTCATCCTTTCCTTAATACAGATCAGTCGCCCTGTCCCCTTTGCAGAAAAACTGCCCCAAAGCATAATGTTTCCACTCCCATGCTTCACAGTGGGTATAGTGTTTTTTGGGATGCAACTCAGGATTCTTCCCCCTTCAAACATGGCAAGTGGTGTTTATAAAAATAGTTCCACATGGCATCCAGTCTTTGGCAAACTTTAAATGGGCCGGGACATGTGCTGGCTTAGGGAATCTTTCAAGTGCTGCAGGATTTTAATCCATGACCACGTAGAGTGTGACTAATAATAACCTTTGTTACTGTGGTCCCAGCTGTCTTCAGGTCATTGACCAGTTCCCTCTGTATAGTTCTGAGCTGTTTTCTCACCGTTCTCAAGATCATTTGTACCCCATGAGGTGAGATATTGCATGGAGCCCCAGGTCGAGGGAGATTGTCAGTGATCTTGTATTTATTTCATTTTCTAATAATTTCTCCAACAGGTGATCTTTTCTCACTGAGCTGCTGCCTATTGTAGATTTGCTCATCCCAGTCTTGTGCAGGTGTACAATCTTGTACCTGGTGTCGTTAGACAGCTCTCTGGTCTTGGCCATAATGGAGGTTGGAGTTTGACTGTTTGAAGGTGTGGACAGGTGTCTTTTATACAGAAAACGAGTTCAAACAGGTGCCATTCATACAGGTAACAAGTGGAGGATGGTAACAGGTCTGTGAGGGCCAGAATTCTAACTTGTTTGTATTTTCTGCACCATTATACAGTCCAAATAATTTCTTTAAAAATCATACAATGTGATTTCCTGGATTTTTTAGACATTCTGTCTCTCACAGTTGAAGTGAACCTATGATAAACATTACAGACCTATCTCTCAGACCTCCCACATATATACACAATGATCATTGACAATATATATATATACACAATTATCATTGACAATGTGATAAAGCACAATAACACTCAAACACAATAACACAACAATATGTAAAAACATTATACATTTGATTGAAGCAAACCCTTCACAAACCATTTAAATTGTTGTGAGCAGGAGACTGAGCTAATTGACCAGAAAGACATTTTCTTAAACCATTCTTTACCAAAGATGTCAGTATTTATGGAAGTATGCATGAACTATGGCTTAATCTGAGATGGCTCCTTTTATTTTATAAAGTGAGCTATGTTTTGAATTCTACACCCAAAACACGCCCCATAGTTTAATCACCCCTGGCCAAATGATTTTTGCTAATTTAAAAAAAATTAAAACCATGGTCATCTAATTTGGTCAGATCTCCATAGTCACACAAAAACAGTTAACCCCTAGTTGTGTCATAGATCCCAACTGTTATTAAACTAAACTGCCGTCCATGGAAACTATGCACTAAAATGTAATTTCCTTGAAGAGGATGTATTAACATATTTTTTACACAGAAAACATGCCATTGGACAGTGGGTGTTCAAATTTTTGTAGAACTGTACTTTCAGTTGGGAAGTAAACACTCCCACATGACTCTTAGGAATATCATGCACTGTTAAAAAACCATATCAGCCATAACATTAACACCACCAACATAATATTGAGCAGGCCGCCCTCATGTTGCTAAAAAAAGCCCTGACTGTGTGTTCTGACCACTTTCTATCAAAACCAGCATTAACATCTTAAATCACAGTAGTGTAGTTCCATTCTTCTTTGGGATTGGACCTTATGGGCTAGTCAACAACAATGAGCCTTGGTTGTCCATGACCCTGTCATCCATTGTCCTTCCTTGGATCACATTTGGCAGGTTCCCATTTGACTCCAAGAACTGACTGTTCACTTGCTGCCTAATATATTTGATCCTTTTGACAGGTGCCATTGTAATGAAATAACTAGAGTGTCATGTTATTCACTTCAACTGTCAGTGGTGTTAATGTTTTGGCTGATTAGTGCATATACTGTAAGCCACAGGGAGCCATGTGAGATTCAGCTCCAGTGTCCGTTTTCCAGACTTGCTTATTTAAAAACGACTGCGTAGCTTACGTTGTTGAGACAAGCGCATGAAGATTTGTGCATGTGTTTACGGATTCCTTTGCTTCCATTACTTGTAGCTCCAGTGCAAGCGCACTCATTTGGCTGATTTTACTATATTTGAGAAAAGTGGAAAATTCTACAAATTTGTCATTTTGCCAAACTATTCCTTTAAACAGAAAGACATTTGCCTAGTAAGGAACTGTTTTTCTCTTTAAAGCCTAGAGCACAGAAACCACCAGGCTCATATTTAACCCTGAAATTGGGCAGTCATCACAAGTCACACATTTGTTCAATGTATATACAACAAAAAGCTGCAGAAATCTATGCTGTTGTGTTCTATGCTTTTTTTTACTCTTCTCAGTAAAATGTCAGGTAAATGTCATGGCTCTGGAGTTAATTGATGTCAGCTGGCTGGATAATATGACACCTAGCCCCTCTGATGCACAATGCTTCACTAAGTGATGACTGAAATGGATTGTGGGTAACAGGGATAAAAAACAATAACAGGCTTGAAGATAATCAAGAAGGAAAGCTGGCACCTACCAACACTTGCTGCAGGTGTCATGCACAATATTGAGCCTGCCCATCATGCATTGCAACAGGAAGTGAAGTGGAAAGGCAGAAGGAGGGGGAGGGGGAGAAGAATCAACACAACCCATCACATGTGTCATTAGAACGGAAACATAAAACAGGAAAATAATGTTAACAGGAGAATAAACCTTCAAAAGCACTGAACAATTAACGCTAATTAATGGCTGTTACAGAGGTGCAGTGAGTCATCGGGTATATTGCTTTATCATAGCACATTCCATTAGTAATAGTGAAAGAGCTACAAGTAAGACTGCTGTGTTTCCAATCCAATTAATGATCATTATAGCAATATAAATCATTTTAAGTATTATATTGTTGTCCATAACAAATCATTTTGCTTCTGTTTCAAAATTCTTGAGTGGTTCTTAAGCCAAATAGGCCATCGGACATAAACCTTGCATCTCCAAAGTGGCAACTTTACAAGAAAAGCATGGAACCGTCTTAACTTATAATGAAGATTAATGTAAAATTTGCTTTTTGTGATTTTTGGGATGTTACTGGTCCATTCATCATGAACATCAGCTGGTGTTTTCAAATTCTGTAAAATGTAAAGTATGACAAAGATGGAGATACAAGGTTTGGTTTAGCAACGTTATACTGAATACTTCTGCATTAATTAGACAGTGATTATACCTCCTTTTTTGCAGATTTTGAGTAAATAAATGACCGATCCACACTCCACCCACAAATGAATTCTTGTTGCTAAGTTGGACAAGCTCTAAGCCAAGACTGCACAACACAACTGTATCTCCTGTTCAGATTTGCACCATGTTTTACTATCACGAGTGATTTGCCAGATCAATTAGAAGCTGAGTAATGAGTCAAACTTTATCTCAACTCATATCCTGCAGATCCTGAGTGAAGAGCAGCCTTAGGGTCAGTGAAACTACAAGTTTATACACCCCAGAGAGAGAGAGAGAGAGAGAGAGAGAGAGAGAGAGAGAGAGAGGGGGGAAGAGGGTGAGAGAAAGGGAGTAGATAGATAGATAGATAGATAGATAGATAGATAGATAGATAGATAGATAGATAGATAGATAGATAGATAGATA
>JBBIGC010000041.1:26787317-26800684 GCA_037576955.1 Lepidarchus adonis | reverse complement strand
TATATCCTGGGAAATGTCTCACCACAGACAGATATCTTTGTTATTGCTTTCTGAGAAGGTTTACAGTATGGTGCAGGTGAGTCATGCAATTCTTGTCAAGTGACTGAATTCTCTGCTTGCTGTAACTGTCAGCCAAATCTCAGTGTGGTCTCCAAGCAAGAAAAGACTGGGAAACACCAGTCAAAAAAGAATCTCATTGGATTGTTTGTTCTCTTAACAAATTTGATCATCTTGCTGACAAGTCCAAAAATTCCAGGAAAATTAAAAACATAAATTGTGTCTAATTCCCACAGTGTTGCAATGTGGAACTGTTAGTGTTAGTCATCCAAGCACCTTAAAAAAATAATCTCTTATAAAATTCAAATTAACCCCTTAAACTATACAGGCCATGGCAGTGTGACCCAACATTCTCTAATGTTGGCTGTTGGCTTAAGACTGTTCCAGAACTGACAAGCCAAAATGAAGATGAGAACATTCCTGAAGAGAGCGAGAGGGGAAGGACTAGAATGGTACAGAAGAAGTCTAACCTTTTCCCAATGATAGGTGACATCAACCTAGAATTTAAAAGGAATACTTCAATTATCAGATTAATAACATATCATAAAGTTAATAAATGATTAAGCTTAGGTTTCAAGATTGTAAGAATGTTCTACAAGGGCTCCAGAGTGGTACAACTGTCTAAGCATTGGCATTTCCAACACAATTCAGTACCTGGTGAAGTTGCAGGCCTCAATTGGCCTAATATGAAGTGGCTTGGCTCTCTCTGGGTGGATAGGACAGTCTTGGGAAGATGCCAACAGTCATGGGCATCTGCTAGCTGAATTGACAGAATTGTCAGTCCACATTCTTCCCAAAGAGTGTTAGGCTTTCTAATGAAGTTGCCTTAGCAGCAGTTTCTTAAGATGTCTGGCTATACATGACTTCAAGTGACATGCTAGCTTTGCCTACCCAGTGTTCGTGATTTTATTACGAATCCTTGCTTGTGGGTGGAACTGAAGACGACAAAGTTGGGCAGAAATCAAGAAAAATTTTAAACAAATGTCCTACAGAGCCACAAATACTTATGAAATGCTGTTTATTTTATGTCTATATTCAAGAAGTGTCTCATGTGTTCTGATTTGTAGGATCTGCTGAACCCACTTCAGTGCCGGAGACAATGAGCAACACGTCAATGTTACCACGTCTGAAGTGTAACCACTCAGAAGAGTACAAATTCACCACCTACACTGTGGTGTTCAGCCTGGTCTTCATTTTCGGGCTCCTGGGTAATGTCGGGGCACTGTACATCTTCTGCAAGTACTCTATCAAGAATCGCCTGTCCACCATCTTCCTCATCCACCTGGCTGCCTCTGACCTCGTCTTCATACTCACCTTGCCCATACGGATTGCCTTTTACTCTGCTTACTCTTCATCTCCTGGAGGAACTTTGGGAACTTCTCCTAACTCTACCACTGCCACGACACATTTGGACTTCGCCTGCCGACTCTCAACGTACCTGTTCTACATCAGCATGTACTGCAGCATCTTGTTCCTGACAGCTCTGAGTGTATGCCGTTACCTGGTGCTAGCTGGTCGGGTTCGCATCCAGAACAGTACAGCATGTCGGTGGGCTCGCATCTTGTGCTGGTGCATCTGGATCTTCGTTGTAGGAGGGAATACTTTGTACATCTTCTTCACTTTTGGGTTCAGCATGAAAGCAGAAGGATGCCTGGAGCCAGTTGGTGAATCTTGGAGTTTGCTGTATAAACTGAATCTGGTTTTCCTGGTGGTCTGCTTTGGACTTCCCCTGACTGTGGTGTTAATTTGCTACTCGCTGATGATACGACATATCTTGCAGGCGAGGGCAGGCCAGAGGCGGAGGGACGTCGCACTGGTGTGTCTGGTACTATGTATCTTCTGCCTGTGCTTCCTGCCCTACCACATCCAGCGCACACTGCACCTCCACTACAGTATGTACCATAAGGATAATTGTCAGTTCCTAGCCACCTTGCAGAAGACTGTGGTGGTAACTCTCTGCTTTGCTGCCTTGAACAGTTGCCTGGATCCGCTCATCTTCTTGTTCGTTGGCCATGGATTCATACCGGTGCTGAACAAGCTTATTGCTCAATGTGCACTACAAGGACAGTCTCACCGTGGGCTGGTTTCTACTGAATCAGCTTGTACATCTCCACCTGCAGTGCAGCTTCCGTTGATTAAAGGCACTAAGACTGTGGAAAAAGAGCAAGAGTCTCCTGCCGCATTGCGGTTCTACCAAAAAGGTGACACCACCGCTTGATCTGGTTGAAGTCACCACACAAATACACATTTATACAGGGGTCAGGGTTTGCACCAGCAAGAGGAAGGGAGGAAATCTCTCTAACCCCTTTCACCACAGTGTTACGCTAGGTGTGACTGTTCTAGGCAGTTGTCCAACCTTCTGAATATTATGGTCCAATCAGCCTCCATGGGTAGCACCCCCTTTTGGGTCTGGGGGAACATGGCTCACATCACTTTGTTTTAATATCACGCTAAGGCCACTTTACAAATTATTACTAAGTTCCATGTGAGCTCCAACTAATGTGCTTTCATCATACATGACCTGGTCTGGGGATCTAGTGGTGCCATCAAGTGGTTACTGGTGGAATTGCCACTTAAGGTGACTATGAAAACAATGCAATGTGCATTGCTAGTTATGTTAGTTTAATCAATGAACGGATCATCTTGGTTTTGATCACAGTTGCTGCCCCCAACTCCCAAAGAAATCAATATTCGCTGATCAGCCACAGTATTACTACCACCAACAATATTGATCTGATCTCATTTTCTCATTACAGTGACACCTGTCAGGGAGGTATGATGTATTAGGTAGCAAGTGAATAGTCAGGTCTTGGAGTGAAGGTGCTGGAAACAGGAGCGTAAGGATCTGAGCCAGTTAGACATGGCTAAACAACAACAGGTCTTGTGGAGCATTCCATGTCTGCAGTAGTTAGTCTTGATCCAAGGTAGGACATCTGGTCAGTTGGTAACAGGGCACCTAGTGATGCAAGAGGGGAGTGAAGACTTGCTTGTCTGGTCTGAAAGAAAGAGGTCAGAACACAGTCAGAGCTGTTTCAACAGTGTGAAGGGGGCCTATACAATATTAGGCAGGTGGTTTTAATGTTATGGCTGATCGGTGTTAATTTTTTTTGTGTTCGTGTGTGTTAATTGAATTACCTCTATGTTTAGTTCTGGATCAATTTCTCGCCTTGATTCTCAAGACCACAAGAAGCTCAGTTTCCACTCGTTACACAAGATATTTGGGAAATCTGAAGATCAAGAATCTATCCTTAGCAGATGTTGCTTCCCAACATCTCAGCCGAATGAAGAGCAGCGTGGTGTGGTTAGTTTTAGCTGTAGAAGGCTAACTAAAGTTCTCTTTGGGAATAGCGTGGATGGGCATGCGTGCTGGAGCTAACTGTTGTCTCCAGAACTGACCTCCAATTTCAAAACAACTCAGAGAAGCATTGTCTTGAGCCTGATGCTGAGTAACGTCCAGACCTTCTGTTTCAGATTTAAGCTCAGGCTAAGCTGAAGTTCAAATGTTCTGTTCCGCCTCATTCCTGTTCTTGTTCCAAGTGTATGAATGCAAGTCTCACCTAAAGTGAGGACAAACTGGACATCACACAGAGATGAACAGAGAAGATGCTATTTGAGTCATTCTTATGAAAGCAAAGTATAAGCTAATGGGCAAATAGAGCTTCAAAAAAATGTTGTATAGCATGATCTCTACCCCCACCCTAAAATATCAAACACACTTGTAACCCTCAATGGTGCCTCGCTGAAGAAGGATCATGGAAATGTTCACTTTTTGCTTTATTAAAGCTTCAAATTGGAATCTGAAGGAGTGTTTGGGTCCAGAAAGGGCTTTACCTCACACATGGCATCAGACTTAACTAGAAATTTCAGGATGTTTCCCTTCCACTTCAATCAAAGTCCCATTCCTGTTTGGCACTGTCCTGTCCTCACAAAGCTCATGATCACCAGCGGTTGTTAGGACAATGGACATTTCTGTCATGTGTTCCTCATTTACTAGAAACAGACAGGTTTCAGTCACTCTAGACGGATGAGCGTCCTCATATTAAATATGGCTTTTATGTTTTAATGTTAAAGTCTTTTTCCTGCAAAGGAAAGCAGGGCTTGAGATTCTTATGATTATCTTCTAAGAAGTGAAGGGGACAGAACCATGTGGTTTGAAAACATCTAAGAACTTCAATTAAAAAAGATACTGTGTTTCTATGATCTGTATCTATGTTTACAGAACTGGATGAGATCAGGCTATATTGGTTTTTGCTGGAGAACGATGCACATGCGTTGCCTGAACAATGTTTTTCTGCATGCATACACAAAATGGATAAGCCTGGATTAGTTCTATCAAAAGATGAATGGAGTGCACATGGTAGGTCATGTACCACATTCTATCATGAGAGTCTTATTTCTGCCCACAGCAACAACATGCACTTTTGTTCACCAACTTAAGCCCATTTGATAGTGCATTCATGAAAGGTCACATTTCATAGAGGATAACTTAAATGCTTATGGCTAGAACAAGCTTTGCATGAGAACAAATGGAACACTTTGGCCCAGAGTTCTGACATGATGGTACATGTAATTATCTGCAATCATTGGACACTATTTAATCAGTGTCTGCTAAAGCCCCAAGATAAAGGCCTCCACCACATTGTTAGCAGTTCTGTTGAAGCCTGTATTAATCCCTGTCACCCCATTCTCATTATCCCTCGTCCCAGCCTGTACATGTGAACAGACTGTCTGGTTTCTATTGCACGCTAAGCTGTCAGAATTTGGTCAGTTGCATTCTGATTGGCTATCTGCACATCTGTGTAAACCAGAGTTCATTCATCCAATTAAATTTTGTTGGTGTCCAAAAAATAATAGTAGCGCAAATATTTACTTAGCTATATTCTCATGTTTTGAGGTGTTTTTGGTTATCAGTCAAATGCCCCTTCACATAGTTGGTGGAACACAATAGTTGGGCTTTTGCCACTTTAAAGGTAGGGTAGGTGAATTTTTTTTTTGTTCTAGGCAATTTTTTTGAACGATTTTTATATTTCTTGAAATCCCAATAGAAATAAATAAAATTGTGTCATCTATGGCAGACAAAGTGCTAAAAAAGTCCACCCAATTGCATGACCTAACTTCCAGTCTACCTATCATACCTCTCACATGCACTTTGCTCAGACACTTATTATGCATAACCACGAGTGTCTTCTACAAGACTAATCAGGCAGACACGTGAAGTCCAGCTGGTGTGCTGAGAAACTGCCTTCAGCAACTTTCTATCACAAAAGAAAGACAGAACTGGAGGAAATCTTGTCCACAATGGTGGCAACTGTTCTTGTGCTTTGGGGGAGTAACTTTGCAGTGTATGTTGGGGGCTTTAAGAGATAATGATGGTGAAAATCTGACCTCAAGGCCACATTATTGGTTTTCCTTCACAAATATATAAGTACAGCTGCCCTAATGGCTAACTATTTATCCATAAAAAAAACAGTATGATGTAATCTACAGATAAAATCCCAGTAATAGAATATGTAAAACGTATAAGTATTTGATGTTTAAACATTTAGCAGATTGGTTTCCAGCCCATGCTCGTGGAGAACCCCCATCTTAGCACATTTTAGTGCTTTTCTGCCCTAACACTCACTTTGCAGAGCAGATGGGCTTCTGGAACATGTTGGGGAACCCATACACCATTGGAAATAGTGTACAAAGCAAATGTTCATATTTAGCACTATGTATGTGCATAATGTAAAATGTATATCAATATTTGTTTGGATTAAATGTTTTTCTCACACTGAAAATCCAAGAAATTTCTCTTGAAAAGTTATTTGTAGTATATACATTTCAAAGCAGAAAGAGATATTTGTAAAATATGTATAAATAATGTATGTAATATAAAATATATGTAAAACAAAAACATTGGTTTAATTTTGGATAATGGATTATGGTTTGATTATGATCGCTTATATACCTTTTAAGTGGTGAAAGGGTTGTTTGACTTTTTATGCAGATTGCAGATTTTATGCTACTTAGAGACCTGGTTATAAACATTGCAACAAATGAGGTAATGTTGTTGTCATTGTTTCATTTTCATTTTGTAATAAATGACATTTCTCATTGTTTGGCCTGAGCAATCAAACTTCTGTGACAAAATGAGACTCCTCTGGCTTCACCTAGTGCACCTAATGCCATTTGTATAAACCCACAATGCCCAAATAAGAACAAACAATCAGTCAGGAGGAGACATGATTGATGTGCATGAGCAATGATTAACAGTCTAATCATTGCTCATGCACACAAAAGCTACCCATCCCTCCTTTGCCAACAACAGCTTACACGAAAAGACAAATACTCAGAAGAAGACTGAGGAAGAAAAACAAGCCCATAAAATTAGCTAACGTAAGGCAAATGTTGCAGTAAAGTATGTTATATTTTGTTGTGGAGTTATTTTATGTTTTGTTCACGAATAAGACAAAAAAATATATAACATATTACACTCATCTGCACAGATGAGTGTGTGCCCACTAAATCAGTCCGTTCATTCCCTAATCAGAAGCCATGGTTCACTGTGGACATCAGCAGATTGATGCAGACTTGCTTCAGTGCTCACCATTCTGGAGATGTGCAAGCGTATAAAAGATGCAAGTATGATTTCCGGAGAGCCATCACCACCGCCAAACGTCACTACAGCCCAAAACTGGAACATCAGTTCAGTCACATGAGGGACGCTCGTCAGATGTTGCAGGGGGTTAAAACCATAACGGACTATAGTACTGACCCAAGTTCCTGCAATCCAAGACCACCCCATCTTTAGCGTCACTACTGCTGATGTCAGAATGGCATTAAATCGTGTGAATGTTCAGAAATCAGCAAGACCTGGCGGAATTTCTGGTCACGTTTTTAAAATGTGCTGTGACCTGTTAGCTGGTGTTTTTACTGACATTTTTAATCTTTCATTGAATAGTTAAACTGTGCCAAAATTCTTTAAAAACACAACCATATTTTCTGTCACATTAAGACTATTATACCAGACCCCCTACAGTTTGCCTACCGCCGCAACAGGTCAACTGAGGATGCCATATCCTTTGGACTCCACTGTACGCTGTCACACTTAGATAATAAAAACTGTTACGCTCAGCTGTTATTTGTGGATTACAGCTCTGCGTTCAACACAGTCATTCCATCCAAGTTAATCCAGAAACTACTGAGACTGGGTTTTGATGCTCCCCTGTGCAACTGTATTATATATTTCCTCACTGGCTGACCTCAGTATGTGGGCAAAAACACCTCCTCCTCCCTGATCCGCAACACTGGTACCCTACAAGGGAGTGTCCTGAGTCCAGTGCTCTACTTTCTGTTTACACATGACTGCGTAGCCAGACACACCACCAACACTATTATCAAGTTTGCTGATGACACCACTATCGTAGACCTGTTCACCAACAATGATGAAACGGCTACAGAGAGGAGCTTCAGTCATTTGCAGACTGGTGTTACTCAATGTCAGGAAAACAAAGGTGCTGGTCATTGACTGAGGCTGTAGCTCATTCCCCCATTTACATCAGGGGTGATGCAGTGGAGCGGGTCAGCAGCTTTACATTCCTGGGGTCACTCTCACTGATGACCTCAGATGGACAGAGCAACTGTCTTCAAAAAGGCCCACCAGCAGCTTCACTTTCTCAGACGTCTAAGGAAAGCTCGGATGTCCCAGACAGAGCTGTGCAGCTTCTACAGATGTACTGTAGAGTCCAGCCTGACCAGCTGCATCACATCCTGGTTTGGCAGCTGTTCACTGGAGTCCAGAAAAGCTCTGCAGAGGGTTGTGAAAACAGCTCAACGAATCTTCAGCACAGAGCTTCCAACAGTCCCTGACATTTACACCACCCGCTGCCTCAGGAAAACACACCAGATAATAAGGGGCCTCATCCATCCCACTGTAGGACTCTTCTCTCTGCTGCCCTCTGGCAAATGACTCCGGACCATCATAACTCAAACCACAAGGTACTTGTTCTGCTCTCTGGACTATCAGTCTTCACATTTCTCAGCATCTGTCTGCACTTTACTGTCAAAGATAATATTACTCTTATCTTAATGCTGCTCTGCACAATCACCTTACCTGCACCTTTTGCAAAACCCCACATACAATTTTTGTTAAGTATCTGTCGGTAGCTTGTATCTATTTCTCTCCTATTGCACTGCTTTATTTTTATTATTTTATTATATATTTTTCCCTGTTCCTTCTCTCTCTTCCCACTTTCCTTGTGTGTGTATATTGTATATAGTCTGAAATAAGGCATTTAAGTAAAACTTTCATTGTACATGTACCTGTACATTGTACACAAATGATATTAAATCTCTTGAATATTGAATATTGCACAGTGGTGAGGAAAGGGGAGGGACCTGGAAGCTTACTTACTGCATAGTACAGCAGTGTTTCCCAGCCATGGTCATTTTAGTGTGGTCCCCGTCATAACACACCCAAACACACACACACACACACACACGCACACGCACACGCACACGCACACGCACACGCACACGCACAAGCACACGCACACGCACACGCACACGCACACGCACACGCACACACACACACACACACACACACACACACACACACTGATAAGTTGGATCAGGTGTGGAAGCAGAGCAGCAGGCCTCCAGGAACAGAGTTGGGAGCAATATTGAGTATATGACAGGATATCAGTGGGCCCTTGTGCTTTTTGTCAGAATGCTAGGAATGAAATGTACTCCCCCACCCCATGTGGGCTGAGGCTCTGCAGGTGCTGGAATATGTGTGTGCATACCTCAGTTGATCTTCCAATTCCTCAGTGTATTCCTCTTTTATCTCCTCTGTGTGACCTATCCTCCTCTGATCCCAAAAGTGCTTTAACTCAGGTGCCTCAGAGGGAATTCACTCTCCACCAAACAATATCCTGCTGGATCTGTATAGAGGAGCTGGCCCATCCTTCTTAAAGTTCATGTGACTGTAAAGTCAAAGAACTCCCCAAAAAAGAAAGACCAGTGGTCATCAAGTTTTTGCTTTAACATTGCAAAGAGCACTTACTGGAAAGCAGAGGGGGAAAGTAACACAATCTGTATTATTTTTCCCACAATTTTCACTATTTTTACTGGTAATTTAAGCAATTTAATAATAATCTTTAATAGTTAATAGTGGTTACAATAAATAAATCCATTATAAATAAATAGTAATGTTAATTACTAATGTTAATAAGTAATTTAATCATAAATTTCATAGACAATTAAACTTACCGCTAGTTTTCTGCAGCAATGGAAATAAACGAAGCCTTAACAGTTAATGCAATAAAATTCCACAGGTGCCCCAACTTCTGCTGATGATTTACAAACCCCTCTGTGTAAATAAAGACAGAGCTGGAACACATTGTTTCTACACCCTCTGATGCATCATTAGTGCTGTAGTGCAGGAAGTATTAGTGTATTTCACAATGGGGGGATAGGCAAGAAGACAGAGGGTAAGATAATGAGGAAAAACAGAACGCTGTGGTAGATTCTGCTCATGGAAGTCCCCAGGCTTCAAATACATCTAGCCGCTTTGGAATGAGCTGGACAGAAGGGGTTAAAATTAAAGCTGCAAATGTTGGGGCACCTCTATGAACTCTTTCCTTTAAGGCTTCATTTATTTCATTTGCTTTGAGTGTTAATCAGATGATTCATTCCTGAAAAAAGGTACAATTTTCATCAAATTTGCATTGTTTGTTTGTTTTTCTTTGCTTTTTTCCCATGGGAAGTTATGTTATATTATAATTTATGTTTTTATATTTTATATTAGGGAAATGTAGTGTTGTCACTGTGGCAAATGACCAGTAAAAAATTGTCTGGTAGTGTAATACTCTTAAATGAGTATTTCTATGCAAAATAAATGTTCTGCCTGAGGTTAAAATCAAGGCAGTAAGTGGGTGAGGTTATAACTGTGTTTGCGTAAGTGGGAGAGGTTATAAATGTGTTTGCTATCTCTTTGCTGTGCACACTTCAGTGGTTAATCTGAGTGAAGTGAGTCCATTTGTCTAGCACAAACAATGACCTGGCTATACTTTAACACCAAGGCCTATCCTTTTGCTCAAACACTGTTTGGGGGACTTTAGGGTGCAACGTGACAGTGATACTAAGGAAGATTGGAGGATAAGACAGCAGCGCAATTTTAGACCGAGGTCACATGAAGAAGAATGCCCCAAGACCAACAGCTCGAATGCAGATTTCATTCAGAAGACATTTAAACAAAGAGGCTTTTTTCTTGTGTTTCACTTTCATTGCATATTATTGGGGCCATTAGAGCCACTCTCTCATGAAGTCTTAAACCTTCAGTTGACTTTTTACTGCTTGTGGAACCGAGTCCTATCAAGAACATCAGTCAAACAGTGTGGAAACAAATGAGATCAACAGAAGTGTAGAAAAAAAATCATTGTTCTAAGAGTCAACAAACAAATCTCACATCAGCTGGTACACTTTCAGCAAAAAGAACAAAAAAACTTCCAAAATTGTGGACATTTTTCATCAGGCTGATATGTACAGACAGGAAGCCGTGCAGAAAGTACAAAAAAGGAAGTTTTCACTTTGTTGAAACCTGCTCATGAGAATGTGATGAATTCACGATAATACAAAGTTTTCATGAGATTATTCCAAAGCCATGATGCCATAATAAAGTAAAACTGTGCCCTTTGAGTAAAAAGAAAATACCTGAACTGTCAAACAGCAGCCATGTAATCAGCAGGAAATACATGCACAGAATATGAATACATTTGGATAAATTAAAAAAAAGCTAAGCTAAACATCTAACCACGGCCGGGTGCGAGAAGGGCAAGGAATGTAAAGCTTTTCTTTATATAACTTACAACTCTGTTGAATAAGTCATTCACAAATTTTGTAAAATGATATTTGAGAATAAAATATGCAATTTACACATAAGTTACATAACTATAAAATATTGTAAAGTGATATCATTCGCAATTTTTGTAAATTATGTAATGCTAATTTTATAATGTTCCATAATTGGCTAATTTGTCAAATATTGTCATTTACACCTTTTCTAAAGTTACACAATTAGAAAATATTGCAAAATGATTTTGTAGATTATATCATTTAGAAATGTTGTAATCTTTCATCATTTGTTTATTTTGCTGAAAAAAATCATTTACCCATGTTTTAAATAACTCATTACTGTAGAATGACATTATTTACAAGTTTAGTAAAATAATATCATGTTTAAATTTTATATTACACAATTTGCCTATTTTGTAAAATTATATCGTTTACACATTTTGTAAAGTGATGTAACTTTTTTTAGTTATATAATTAGCACATTTTGTAAAATTGTGCAATTTACAAATGTAAAATTATGCAATTTACAGGTTTTGTGACATAATTTGCAGTTTTTGTAAAATCATACAACTTACACATTTTGTGAAATGATATACATTACAAATTTTGCTTGAGCCATAGTACATAATTTTTGGTCATTTTTCGAGCAATTTCAAACTCGGTGGGCCACATGGTGAACATGAGGGCACCGTGAAAGCCACCTGAGTAATGTTCATGCGTCACGTCCACGCCAGCCTGACGCAAACGTGTGACATACATTATGCCGTCGTCCCTTAACACATCATACTCGCATGTCAGCACATAGGCCTTGGGCAGTGGGCGCAGCACCGCGTCAGGCACCAGCAGGGGTGAAGCCCGTGGGTCTGCGATGGAACGGGCCGGGCCTTTGGAGCTCTCTGGAGTTTCAGACGCTACTACAGGTGGTGCACTGTAATTGTACGCCCTCCGGTAAGACTCGGGCAGGAACACACTCCAGTTGACAAACTTGAGCAGCGCAGCTGATTCTGGGCTGTTGTGGCCGTTTGCCAGCATGGCCTTGAAGAAGGACTTATCAGTGGTGAAGTATTCGCTCCAGAAGCGCACCATGAGTGTGCGGGGCAGGATGGGCATGTGCTGGTTCTGCTGGTAGGATGGCGTGTTGAGGTCCAGGGCCTGCATGACTGGGTAGATTAAGGCCTGCACTTTCAGCTTCACGGGCTGCTCTGGGTCAACTTGTAACTGATAGCAGAGACACAACATATTCCACTTTTCATATCCAAGCAGGACAAAGAAAACAGCACTAATTGATCTGAAATGGTCTGAAATTTGCCTTTTTCATTTTTAATTTGGGCTCCAAGACCAACATAGCCAACAAGTATTGGAAGCTTATACATCATGCACTCAAACAGACCTATTTATGTGGGTTCTGTCTGTGGCATACAGCTAACAATGGACTTAAAGACACTCAAGATTCAAGCTGATGGCTGCTAATACTGCTCTATATTCCATGTACTTTTGCCCATGTTTATAGAAAACGATGTGTCATGCAATGTCAGAAACCAAATAAGCAAGTCTATTAGAGAATACATTAACACTAGATATAGTTTGTTTTTCTTGGTTCGTCTTTTTTTAGCGCTACTCTGTTCTTAAATGTCTTGTTGTGGGTTGTAGGTCTTTTGCAGAAGCATCCAACAAGTAACCACATACTGCACTGACATAATGTTTTATTCATATGTAATTGTAGGCGAGCAATTTTGTTTTTTCATTTTACTTGGTGCCTGTAACATAACACCATTCTGAACCATGTAAATAAGTCACAGTGAGAAGTAGCCAGGCTAAAGCTACCCTCAACATCACAGGGCTAGTTGCAGTGCTGTCCTGGCACTCAAATGTTCATCTTTAATGCAATGCTTTGAAAAACAAAGAAATTCAATATCATTTGGAAACCAAAGGCTTAACCAAAGAATTAATGGGTGCATTTTGAACAAGAAGACATTTTTTCATGATCAAATACCCACACTGTGGCTTCAGAATTAAATTTCATTAACATATTTTGAGCACAGTCTCTAAACAGAAAAAGAAAGCTTCTTAAAATGATTCAACCCCAGTGAGGTAGTGCAGTTGTTCAACCTGTGGGGGCAGTAATGAGTTCAGAACATCTGTGGGGTTTGAGGTTCATCATTCTTTGGACTGGTGAAATATGGATCGGTTGCCTTTAGCAGAGCTAAACCATGATGTGCTTATGTTAAAAATCCTTCTAATATGGTGACGTAGGTTGGAAAAGCATTGTTTCTGCGCGTCCAGAACATAAAATTAACAGCATGCAAATTTAATAAAGACGTTTTGTTAGAGGCAAGGGAGAAATCCCAAGAGTTTGCCAAAAGCTTACAGTCTCAAATCACTTATACATCACTTACACATACTTGACTAAAAGGCCATCTGCTTCTGAGAAAAATAACAGAAGCGGAGAATAAGCCATCCCTTTTATACTCACG
>JBBIGC010000041.1:26751389-26779794 GCA_037576955.1 Lepidarchus adonis | reverse complement strand
GGCACGGTGGATTGTGTTCACCAACAGTGTCTTCTGGAAGTTTCCCTGAGCCCATGTTGTGATTTCCATTACAGTAGTATTCCTGTGTGTGATGCAGTGCTGTATAAGGGCCCAAAGATCACGGGCATCCAGTATGGTTTTCCGGCCTAGACCCTTACGCACAGAGATCCAGATTCTCTGAATCTTTGGATGATATTATGCAATGTAGATGATGGTAACTTCAAACGCTTTGCAATTTTTTTCTGAGAAACTTTCTGATATTGCGCCAATATTTTGCCCAGCAGCATTGGGGGACTCAGTGATCCTCTGCCCATCTTGACTTCTGAGAGACACTGCCACTCTGAGAGGCTCTTTTTATACCCAGTCATTTTGCCAATTGACCTAATAAGTTGCAGATTTGTCCTCCAGCTGATTTTAATATGTGCATTTAACTTTTCCGGCCTCTTATTGCTACCTGTCCCAACTTTTTTGGAATGTGTAACTCTCATGAAAGCCAAAATCAGCCAATATTTGGCATGACGTTTCAAAATGTCTCACTTTCAACATTTGATATTTTATCTATATTCTATTCTGATTATAATATTAAAATTTGAAACTTCCACTTTATTTTTAGAATCGGGTTTGTATTATAATTTATGAATATATGAATTTCTAACAGTTTGTGTTGTCATATTTCTCTTGAAATCTTGGTAGAACTCTTGAACACCTACATTGAGAGGGCTATGGAGTCCTGGTCTCAGAATGGGTGAGACTATGTGGGGAAAATGTGGTGGCATGTGATCAGATACAGTCATACCATGTTACTCTGAAAGCCTTCAGATTCCCAAAGGAAAACTTTCATAATGTTGTCAGGCAAAAAAAAAGCAAAAAAGCTATTGTTGCTACATAGCCATTCCATGTAGAAGAGTTTATCTGTAGGTTATGACATGATTCATTATCTAAAAAGGACTGGAAATGTGCCACCATCGAAAATGTCATCTAGCACTTGCGTTAGACCACCATTTTAAGGATTGTTCTTTGTGATTTTGCCTCCGTAGGTGCTGAAGATGAGTTACAACAGAGTGAAAGAGCTGAGAAAGGGAACATTCCAGGGCTTGGAGAATTTACTGCGTCTCCAAATGGACCATAATCACATTGAATTCATCCACCCAGAAGCTTTCTATGGTCTGACTTCCCTACAGCTTGTGCATCTTGAGGGCAATCTGCTCCAACAACTTCATCCAGACACTTTTGTAACTCTGAGACACAGTCAGATTTTCAAACTTTCCTCCATCAAGACCATTTACCTGTCGGATAATGCACTGACCACTCTACCTGCTACTGTGTTCTCTGGCTGCTACCAGCTAGAGAATCTCTTTCTAAATGGGAACCCATGGTCATGTGACTGTCAGTTGGACTGGTTTGCTGTGTGGATAGAAAAGAATCCAGGTATGGGTGGCACTATACTGCAAATTATTTACCTGTTGCATGCTGCTTAGTTGATGATTTGATGGTATCAGTCCAAACACTGATGCACAATGATGCTGGAATCTTATCAGCATCAGCAGATATTTGCTGGAGAAAATAATATTAGCATCAGCATATACAGTGGTGTGAAAAAGTGTTTGCCTCTTCCCAATTTCATTGTTTCACACAATGTTTCAGATCATCAAAGAAATTGAAATATTAGTCAAAGATAACATAAGAAAACAAAAAATGAATTAATAAGATTTTATTAAGTGAAAAAAAATCCAAACTTACATGGCCCTGTGTGACAAAGTTATTGCCCTGCTTGGGCCACTCTTAGCAGCAACAACATCAATCAAGCGTTTGTGAAAACTTACAATGAGTCTTTTACAGCTGTGGAGGAATTTTGGCCCAAACTCATCTTTGCAAAATTGTTGTAGTTCAGCCACATTTTGTGTTTACTTGTGTCTTTGAATAATGTTTACATTTGTTTGATGATCTGAAACATTTAAGTGTGACAAAAAATAAGAAATTAGGAAGGGGGCAAACACTTTTCCCACCACTGTATGTACAAGCAGAATCAAAATCTGCTTACCAATCCCACATCATTGCATCCCTAAACCTTTTAGTGCCAAATCAAGGGATGCACAAAGATATCAGAGCCATAACAGTACCAGCAGATATTTTATAAAAAGAAACACTATTATCATCAGGCAGATATTTAGATACACATGTGATGCTGCATTTACAGCACTCAGGAAGAGCAGAATGATTCTGGGCGGAAATACGTAAAATTTTTCTCATTTTACTTCATTTATAAGTTATAATTAAATAATTAATTAATTAATTAAGCTCCTTACAAGTTATATTTTTCTTGCCCAGATAGATGTGTCCCAAGTTTCTGTATCAACAGATTTGTATATTAAAATGATCAGCATTGATCTACACAACCCACATGTTTAAACATATAAAAATAATATCACCATCAGAAAATTTTAGATTTGATCAATATTTCCAACGCATATTTGATATTTTCCACTTACTGTGCAGAACCTTTAGGTGTCTTACATTATATGTTACATTACATCATTTTGTTATAATTTTAAGCTTATGGAAATAAATATAAATGACATTTTATAACAATAGATATGCACATCAAGTGCAGATTTGACAAAAGCAGATTTCATAGACATTTCAGGATATTAACAAGTGCCAAGCTAATGCATTTTAACCACAATTAATTATCGAACAAATGCTAACATCATTTTGCACACACAGGTGTCCTGAAATGCAAGAAAGACAGAAAATTTCCTGGAGAATCAGTCTGCCCCATCTGTGAATCCCCAGTGACCTCCAGAGGCAGCAACATGGTTCATCTAGCAAGAGATGCCTACACATGCTCTAAACCATGGATTCATCCTTATTTGAAACTCAAAAACATCACTATGGATGAGAGCAGTTACACTCCGGTTTTCCCAAAGGATTTTATTGCCCCGATCGGGATGATGGAAATGAACATTACAGATCAGTTTCACAATGATGGCAACATAGTCTGTGTTGTACAGAGGCCAACGGGACTGGACAACCTCAATGTAACACAGGGCGAACAGGTTACAACACTCACTGCCTTTGTGGCAACATCCCTTGTTTGCAATATTGACTATGAACATATTCGCCAGCTCTGGAGCATTTTGGCCACCTACAGTGATTCTCCCATGACTCTTGAAAGGGGTCTTCTGCTTACCATGCCCCCAGATATGATTTACAAATACAAACAGGCAAGGCCAGCAAATGATGAAGTCTTCACAGAGATTCAGGCTGAGATTAAGGCAAGTCCAGCATGGCTAATGCAAGACGCCATTAGCTTACAGCTGGACCGCACTACAACCACATACTCAACCCTCCATATCAAATATTTGTCCAATGTTGAAATGAATATTGAGACAAATAAAGTAAAAAGAGACAGATACAGCTGGACTATGATCAAAAGGGACAATCAGACTAAAACTGAGACTTCGGTACTTTCAGGTGGCATGGCTGAACTACAATGTGATATCTATGGTGATCCTAAACCCTCTATAGAATGGATATTGCCAGATGGAAGCAAGGTACGGGCACCATATACCAGTGAAGACCGGAGGATTGTAATATCAGACAATGGGAAGCTTACCTTAAGAGCATCAGACAGCTCTGATGCAGGTGTCTATCGTTGTATTGCAACGAACTATCTGGATGCAGATGTACTTTCCTTCAGGGTTACTGTGTTGTCCCCAGATGTTGAGGAGGAGGAAGTCAATGGGGTTCGGCTCTTGCGTTCTGTGGGTGAGAGCTTATTTCTAGACTGTGAAACAACAGGTAGTTCACAAGCTTCCGTTCAGTGGATACTATCAGATAACACTGTCATGCACAAGTCCCAGGCAAACAAGAAGCTCTTCCAGAATGGGACATTGGCAATATATGGACTGACAGAAAGGGACAGGGGATTTTACCGATGTCTAGCTGCAAATCATCTTGGTGTAGATGTGTTAACCTCTCTAATAAGCATTTCAAATAATGGGACAAAAAGAGTTCAATTCACTGAAATAGAAGGGTCTGGTGATGACAGGAAGCAAATCACAGAAGATAGCAGCATTCTTCAAAGTGAAAATCTTTCCAGGATTAGCCAGGAATCACGGACAATTACCTCAGACCGACCATACCCTAGACTTGGGTCTTCCTTTCGTAGGGTACCGACATATAGACGAGGGGGTAGCCGACGCACTGGATGGATTAGAAAGCCATTTGACAAAGCATCCAGGAAAGTAGACCCTGAGAAATTAGCAGATTTTCTCAAGCAGTCACAAAGCTATAAACTAGGAAAATCTGGAGACCCATCAGAGCAAGATAAGAAAATACTTTCAGTGGACGATGAGACAGGTTCAGGCAATGATGTGCTAGAAGGTGGCATTTTTATTCCAAGTGAAGACATAACAAAGACAGAAAATCCAGAAAATAATTATGGGGCCATTTATGATCCACCAGAGTACAATCAGAACAATGCTGCTACAATCGCAGAGGAAGTAACGGGTGATCTGAACAGTTTTATGACAACAGTTGGTCAGATGAACACAGTGAAAACAGATCAATACACAGATGCCACCCCAGTTCAGGCCAGTGTCACTGTTAGAAACTATGAAGTTCAGAAGGATGAGACAACACCAGTTATAGATTATGCAGTTAGCACTAGTGACAGCAGATTCTACAGAAATAATGAAATAAATATGATCAACCCTTTACAACCAGTTACTCTAAAATTTACAGTTACTGACAGCATGGATGAATTGGAACTTCACTTTTCTGGGGATATGCCAGAGACTACTACTGGTACAACCTCTAATACTCAGAACTCCAACGTAACACCAACGATGGACCAATCACCACAAATGGTGACCCCAGTAGTGCACTCATCTACAGACCATGAGAGCCAGACCACTTTTACAGCAGTCACAACAACAGAACGAGAACAAGATGAGATCACATTTCATACTACCCAAAAAATCAAGTCTCCTCGTCTTCCTCCTGGATCCACCATCATCTCCCACCAGCAGATCCACATCATTCCCCCTGATAAAAAGCGCCCAGGAAGGAGGCGCAACTTTTCAAACAGGCGCAGGATTATCCGGCCAAACAAAATCACAGACATACAGTCCTTACTAGATAAATTCAAGAGGCCGTCTGTAAAGCATGAGGGCAATGCCACTGTGCCATACACAGTGGAGCTGACTACAGACTGTGGAAAGTGTGAAGGAACATCTACTGTGAAATCCAAGACTATAGAAGAACGAACATCAGTTAGTCCGACTAGCAGAAGTGATATGACAGACTCCTCTGAAAGAAAGACTTTCACAACAACAGTAAGCACATCTACAACAATGGATACAACAAATTCGTTAAAAGTTGAGGCACAACCAAAGCCTACCACTTCCCACAAACATCCTAAACAAAAGCCAACCCAAGGTCCTATGAAAGGTTCAACCACTATTACTGCCACAACCACAACTGCTAAGTCCTCTAAAGTCATACGAGGAAAGATCCCATGGCATAGGTTGTTTGGAAGTAAAGAGAGTCAGCAGGAAATACTTAATCGACTTAAAAAGCCAGCTAAACCTTCCACTACAATACAGAGCACAACAGTTAGAACCACAACACTGCCAGCAAGGGTCATAACTGCCCTACCTACCGCAGAATCAATTGTAGCACCAGTGACTGCCTCTCCTCCTGTGGTAAACGGGAACCAAGACAATTCAGAGATATCCTCTGATGACTTATCAGGTTCCTCATCCTTTACGGAATCACAGACATCTTTTGAAGTAATAACTTCATTTACAACTATCAGTCCATCTAGCAGTTCCCATAAAACAGCCGTGCTGCTCAGGCCTGGAACTACGCCTACATATGGATCCAGGAAGTCCACAACCGAGTCCCAGATAACTCGAAATTTACCAGCACCACCAACAACTACATCTAAATCAAAGGAAGATAACTTGGAGTCCAGTTCCTCTGGCTCTGACCCAGGGGAGTTTGGAGGTAGAGGCGGATCTTGGAGAAATCGAAAGCCAGGTTTCCACAGGCGACGTTTCAGAGGAAGAAGGCCGATAAAGAAACCAACCACGCAAACTCCGACTACCAAATTTACTACACTGGAAACTACCTCTGTACCACCAAAGACAGAGTCGAGGGGACATAGGCCTGTGTATACACCTGCAGGAGTGACAGAGAGATCTTCTGCATCCAGACCATCTGGCGGTAAAGACTCCAAGAGAAAAGGCTGGGAAAACCCAACCAAAACCACAGTTTTCCCAAAAACTGATTCTGCAACTGGTAGAACCACAGCAACCTATACCAATCCAACAACTTACCTGACTACCAATACACCGAGGCCACAGACCACACTGCAGTCCCAAGTCACCAATACCAACATAGGAAAAGGTGGAAGGTATCAAACACAGAGACCCTTGACTGGGAGGGTACGGCCAAAAGTTTCGGTCAATAAACACAATGATCTTGAAAAACCTAGAGCAACCGTTTCTTCAGCAAAGGACAGGGATGGATCTAAGGAGAAGATGGGGAAAACAATAACTTTTGACACAGTAACTGTACTGACAGCAGAAGAAAGCTACAAGATCACCTCCATTCCCTACAACAAAGATAATGTCAATGGTCTTTCAAACACTTATGATCACACTACAGGATATGACACTACATCATCAAACACCATTGGCTTTGAATCAACAACCAAGGATTTGACCTCCAAGCCAAGAATTGTTGGTGGAAATGCCGCCAGTTTTACAGTTGATTCAAATTCTGATGCTTTTCTTCCCTGTGAGGCTACAAGCAGTCCAGATCCTGTCGTCAGTTGGAAGCGATTTTCCTCAAGCACAGGTACCCACATACTGTATTTTATTTAAATATTAAATTAAAACATGAGCATTTACTATATATGCAAATGACTATTTTACTATGACTAAGTTTACAATATGTATATATATATAGTCTTAGGCATGTTGATATCCCATTGGTATTCTTGAGATATGAAATGTTAATTGAATCACATTATGTTTTAGTATTGACTATTTTTAATGCCTTGCTTCTTTTTGTCTTCCTTCATTTTAGGCAGTACCTTGACCATTAAAGGCAAAATGGGTAAATTTGAGGTATTCAAAAATGGAACATTGCTGATCCAGAACGTCAACATCAAAGATCGTGGACAATATCTTTGTCTTGCTGAGAATGAATTTGGCTCTGACAAACTGCTGGTCACCCTTTCGGTGCTGACTTATCCTTCACGGATACTGGAGCCAAAAGTAAGGGAGATGAAGGTCCACTCTGGTGAAACTGTTGCACTGAAATGCAAAACAGAGGGAAGACCATTTCCTGTGGTGTCATGGATTCTAGCAAACCGAACTCAAGTTAGAGGGCAAAATAATGAGCACGGCAGAGTAAAAGTTACACCGGAGGGTACTCTGGTTATTCAACAGGTGTCCATTTATGACCGTGGACAGTTCAAGTGCATTGCTAGTAATCCAGCTGGTGCAGACACAGCTACCGTTCGTTTGCAAGTGGTGGCAGCACCTCCTAGCATCTTGGAGGAGAAACAGCAGCTGGTGAGGGTGGATGCTGGGCGGAGTGTCTGGATTCCCTGCACAGCACAAGGAGACCCTTGGCCCACTGTACACTGGGTCTTGTTTGGTGGAGTCGTTGTACGAGCTCATTACAGTGACCATCGTGTATCTGCATTTCCCAATGGTACGCTTCACATGAAAAACCTGGATGTCTCAGACAGTGGAAAATATGAATGTATTGCAACAAGTTCCACAGGGTCAGAACGGCGAGTGGTCACGCTGTCTGTGGAGAAAACCGAAACTGCCCCCCAAATAACTGAGATATCTGACCGGAGAACAGAGCTGGAATATGGTGGTCTGCTTCAATTGAACTGCTCTGCATTTGGAAATCCCAAACCTCGAATTATTTGGAGATTTCCATCAAAAGCCCTTGTGGAGCAGTGGCACAGGTGAGCGAGCATTTTCTCTCTCCCCCTCCCTCTCTCTCTCTCTCTCTCTCTCTCTCTCTCTCTCTCTCTCTCTCTCTCTCTCTCTTTCTCTCTAAATATTCTCTTATATACTCTCTACTATAAAGAATTTTATGCATTCTGGATTGTTCAACTCATCTAAGAACTTGTTCCAAAGAACTAAACATTGGGTGCTTTCTACAGAGTACAGATTGCAGCTGGATTTTGCATAAAGAATGCATGTCAATGAGGTCTTGTTTTTTTTTCTGCATAAGACTTTACTCTCCTTTATGTCTAACGACAAGCCACAACTTGAAGTGATGCATCTTTAATTCAGAAAGAGATTAAAATCTCCCAATCTTTTATTAATTAGCTGTGATGTATAGTTGGCAAAAGCTAAAGGAAAGCATAAAAATAAAGCAGTTTTTGGACATTTATTAAAACAACAGGTCATAATGGAAGGAGGGTGTTTAAACTGGATATTTTAGGTGCAGTTTTTCTTTCTGTGGGAACCCAGACTTGGAAAATGGGAACCGACACTACGTTTGTCAGAACTGTATAAACACGTGGTGTCCTGCCATCAGCATTGCCCCTCAAACAACATTCCCCTTAGTGACAAATGATTTGTCTCACTCACCCGTACACAAACATGAGGCGTATTTTTCATGGTTCTAAAAGTTTTGCTTGGCGTAGTTGTCACTGTGACAAATGAGTCTAAAGTTGCTTGTCGTACTGTTTTTTTTTTTACTAAAATTAGTCCCATTTTGTTTGTTCCAGAATGGGCAGCCGTATCCAGGTGCTGAAGAACGGTACGCTGGTCATTGACTCGGTCAGTGAGCGGGATGCTGGAGACTACCTTTGCGTTGCTCGCAGCAAGGTTGGAGATGACCTGCAGCTAATGAAGGTATCTGTGTCCATGAAGCCAGCTAAAATTGAGCCCAAGATTGTTGGCAAGAAGCAGGTGCCATACGGCAAAGACTTCAAGGTAGACTGCAAGGCTTCTGGTGCCCCCATACCAGAGATTTCATGGGGCTTGCCAGACGGTACTGTGGTGAACAGTGCCCTTCAAGCAGACAGCAGCAAACGCAGTCGCTCCAAACGTTATGTCTTGTTTGATAATGGAACTCTCTATCTGAATAAGGTGGGGATGGATGAAGAAGGTGACTACACCTGTTATGCAGAGAACACACTGGGCAAGGATGAAATGCATGTCCACATCACTGTGGTATCATCAGCACCTCGAATTCGGCCTCCAGCGCTCACCTATGGCAAAGTGAAGCCGGGTGGGAATATTCGCTTTGATTGTGAAGCCATAGGGGAACCAAAACCAAAGATCCTGTGGATGCTACCATCCACTGACATGATTGCTGCATCAAATGAACGATATCTGATGCACGTCAATGGATCTCTTGATATTCGTGATGTTAAATTAACTGATTCTGGAGAGTACATCTGCATGGCCCGCAATTCTGCAGGTGACGAGAGCAAAGTGTACAAGTTGGACATTGATGGCAACCCACCAGTTATCAACGGTTATTACCAGAACAGAACAGTGGTGAAAGATACAGCAGCAAAGTATTCTAGGAAGCTTATAGACTGCAAAGCTGAAGGGGACCCACCTCCAAAGATCACGTGGATAATGCCAGACAATATCTTTCTCTCAGCTCCTTACTACGGGAGCAGGATTAACGTCCATTACAATGGGACCCTTGAGATCCGCAATGTCAGACCCACAGATACAGCAGAGTTTATCTGCATGGCAAGGAATGATGGTGGTGAAGCTGTCATGGTGGTACAGTTGGAGGTTACCAGCCAGCTCATGAGGCCAATATTCAAAAATCCGTTTAATGAGAGGCTGGTGACTCGCCTGGGGAAAACGACAATACTTAACTGTTCAGCCGATGGACAGCCACCTCCTGATATCATCTGGACTTTACCCAATGGCACCCAGTTCAATGGAGGGCCTAACAGGGGTTCTCAACATCACCTGGGCAAGGATGGCACTTTTGTCATCTATAATCCCAGCAAAGAGGATGCTGGCAAGTATCGCTGTGCTGCCAAGAATACGGTTGGCTACATTGAGAAGTTGATTATCCTAGAGGTTGGAAAAAAGCCTTATATTCTAACACGACCAAGGGGGATCATCCGCAGTATGTCTGGGGAACCTCTCTTTCTTCACTGCCTCGCTGATGGAAGCCCTCGTCCGAAAATCATCTGGACCGTTCCAGGGGGTCATGTTTTGAGCCATCCTCAGTCCACTAGTCGCTACCGTCTAATGGACAATGGAACATTGGTCATTCATCAGACCAAGCAACATGACCGTGGAAACTATGCATGCCGGGCAAAGAACGACGCGGGTGAGGCCATGCTTACTGTACCTGTTGTCATCATTGCATTCCCACCCCGCATCATAAATGGACCCCCTCCAGGTGTGAAGACAATAGCAGGTGCTGCTGTACAGCTTAATTGCATTGCTACTGGAATACCAAAACCAGAAATCTCATGGGAGTTGCCTGATCGATCAGTTCTCTCCACGGCTGGAAAAGGGCGTACTACAGGCAGTGAGCTACTCCATCCACAGGGAACACTCATAATCCAGAAGCCCACAATCGCTTATTCTGGCTCATACAAATGCCTAGCAACTAATTACCTTGGCACAGACACCAGAATTACATATATCAGGGTTATCTGAAACAGGCAATGATGGTCAGTAGATGTTCTTCAGACCAACCACATGTTCTTGTCAACCACCATATTCCATCATGCTCTGTATGAGGTTTGTTTATATTTTCCACCATTATTAATAAATGTGGACTTTCTCAGCTTCTCTTGGTAAGGATGAAGGTGCAAAACAGGCATTGCACCATAGGTTTGTGAGTTCAAGGTAATGTAATCTTGAGACTTACTAATGATCCTTTTGACATTTACTTTACTTTACTACAGTTCTATGCAACGAATATGTGTATGATTAGCCTGTTAGCCTTAGAAGCTAATTAAGATGGAGCAGTTACTGTACAATAGTGTGTAAGATAGAATGTGCTGCCTTGATTGTTTTGATTGCTTTTATTTTTTATTGTCTCAATTGTCCTAGTTACACTGATATATTTATACTTTAGTTGTTTTTACATATATTTTAACATTTTATAGCATCTATCCATTGCGGTTGTGCTGTACAGTGTTTGAATTTGACATAGCTTTATACATGGAAGTAATATATTTTTTGTCAAATCACAATATCTATACAACAATAGTGGGTGGATTAGATTCATTATTGTAAAACTTAACTTGTCAAAAAAGTATGTATTGTGATTAATAAGATTTAAAATGGTCTTCACAAACACTTTACTGGTGTGCGTTTTGAATGCTCCCAATGTATGGCTTTCATACTAAATACCTACCATCTTGTGACCCCTCACACAGAACACACTGGTGTTTTCAGCCCAAAAGCAAGGCAGCTTTGATAATAATAATAATAATAATAATAATAATAATAATAATAATAATAATAATAATAATAATAAAAATGTACCTCATTTTGTTTTTATAAGTATGAAACAATTTTAATAAAGAAACCCTTGAGCCGCAGTGAAAGTGATTTAGATCATCAAAAGTTCCCTTAAAACAGTATACACAAAACCTAGAAAATAGTTCACCATTATTATTTTGGATATTTTGCTCTTATATGTGGTTATTGCTCTGTCTAATTGGCCATTTTTTGATAAAGTAACATGTGCATGTTCCTCTTAGAAGACAATACTTGCCTGTAGTACATGTACAAAACTCAAGATGGTGCATCAACTTTTTTTTTTAGTGGGGGGTGCAAGCACAAATATGCATGGAGTAAAGAATGCTTTTGGATTTTTATCTGAATTGAAATAAATTACATGTAATATAGATCTGCTGAACAATATTAAAACAACAGTTATTTTCTTAATTTTCTTTCTTGATGTTGCTTTGGATGTCAGTTCCAGGGATTGAACTAGTAACTCTCTGGTCACAAGCCAACATCTCCGACCTTTAGACCACAGCTAATAATGTCATGTTACTGTTAATTCACCCAATAGTTGACATCATCTCAACAACAGTTGCTAAAATCAGGAGAAGTAATCTGACAAAAAATTAATGATAAAAACAGTTATATCTTCAGAGGAGATACATTAAAATATATAAATAATCACACACACTAAGACATATATACAGTTGTGCTGATAAGTTTACATACCCTGACAGAACTTATGATTTCTTGGCCATTTTTCAGGGGATATGATAACACAAAAACATTTCTTTCACTCATGGTTAGTGTTTGGCTGAAGATTAGGGGTTCTGTTGAAACCAAACCATGGTCAGGTAGAACAACTAAAATTTCAGTCACAAATGCCAGGAAAATTGTTCGAGATGCAAAGAAAAACCCACATATAACTTCATGTGAAATACAGGACTCTCTGAAAAAATGTGAAGGTTCTGGAGTGGCCATCTCAGTCTCCTCAATTTCATTGAGCCACTCTGGGGAGACCTTAAATGTCAAATGTTAAATCATTCAATACAACTCAAGAACTTACAGGAACTTTTTGCAGTAAGAATGGGCAGCTTTATCATCTGAGAAGATAAAGAGCCTCATCCACAACTACTTCAAAACATTTGCTGTCATTGATGTGAAAGGGGGCAATAAATGGTATTAAGAACTGGGGTATGTAAATATTTGATTACGGTCATTTGGGTAGTTTGTATTGTGATTATGATTTAAAAAAAAGTAAACACAGTTGTTTGATGATAAATTGATTTAGCCAAACACTAACCATGAGTGAAAGAAAAGTTTGTGTTATCATCTATATTCTCTGACAAATTGTTAAGAAATCATAAATTCTGTCAGGGTATGTAAACTTATGAGCACAACTGTATATATAGTATAGTCAAATCTCATTAGTTCGCCCCTATTGGTCCAAGCTCAAAATTTTGCAAGAGACGGGGTTGGCAAGCTATCATAACTGCAGCCTTTCATGGCGAGAGGCGTGGTTGCGAGATAACAGGGTTTGACTACTTATTTTTTGACTATATATACATACACTACTGGTCAAATGTTTTAGAGCATATATATATGTGTGTGTGTGTGTGTGTGTGTGTGCGTGCGTGCGTGCGTGCGTGCGTGTGCTACTTGCTTTTGTTCGTTAAAGTTTATCAGGAAATAAATATAGCCAAGCAGAAAAGAGATCAGAAAGCAAAGGGGATGTCAAAGAAGGAAACATGAAAAGCAGAGACAAAGCTAAGATTACAATTTTTGTAAGAGGTTCATGGTGCAGGAATCTGACCTAACTCCCACAGCAAATAAACTAAATATAATTAAATTAAATATACTAAATTTATGTGAAATCTTACCAACTATTAACAACTTTTCTTCACATTTTATTTCCAAGTATCACAAGCAAATCTTCAATTATTACATTGTAAAATGACATTGCATTAGTAACTGCTAAAGCTGTGGAGCTTCACAGATCTAGCCTTCGCTTTCCCAGGAATGTTGGGTGAAATTGTACACAACTGATTGGGGAGGTAAATTGGGCCTCACAGCACTACATTGGGAAAGGCTGTCTATATTGAACCCTTGCTAGTGAAGGGGGTTTAGTACTCACATTGCTAAAATATAATACAGTCTTTTCTACTGTTTAAGACTACATAATTAATACACTCCTCAAATTTCGCATACATAAAGAGGCAATCTATTATTTCATCGCTAGTATTGTTGCATCTAGTCTATAGCATGCACATTTAGCAACCAACATCAAGTAGATAAGTAGTCTAAATAAAAAATAAATGATAGACCTTATATTTTATAAGCCTAACTGCCATCATAAATAAATACTGTATGTATAAACCCCATTTCCAGAAAAGCAGTGATTTTTCATTAAATGCAATTAAAAACAAGAATATGTGATTTATTAACTCAAACTTTTATTATAACTGTTAGAAATGTTGAAGTGTTTTCACAGATCGACTACAGTAAAACCCTGTTATCTTGCCAAACTCACCTTTCACCATGAAGGCTGCAGAACAGATTTTCTTCTATGCTATTTACCTAGTTAAGCCATCAACCTCGCCCCTCGCCCCTCGCCACAACTCGCAAAGTGTCTGGTGTATGCATTTCTCCATCTACAGCTCGCCAAACTTGTATCCATGTGCTCTCTAGCCTAAAACTCGGTGAGTCCTGCTGTTGGGTGGACGACACTAACACTGTCACTGATGCATCATCTGTCTGCTTGGTGTCTGGAATGTCAATCAAAAAATTTAGGACTCAGGCCAATAGGGGTGAGCTAACTGCAAATACACATTTAATATTTCTGCAGCGTACTCAAAAGAGTGGGGTGAAGTCAGAAAAAGGTTTTGAGACCTCACATGAATGAAAAACAACTCCATGAAACAATTCCATAGTTTCTTCAGCAAGACAATGCCAGGTCTCATTCTAAATGTGCCACAACAGTGTGGCAGACAAGAATGCATGAGCTTGATATGTTGCTCCAAGCTTTAGACGTTTAGCTGCTATATTTAGAAACTGAGATTGTTTCATTTCCCTCTGTACGTTGTTTACCAGAGGTTCCTCTTCTGATCTTCTTGGTTCTACCAAGGTTTCTTAGGGAGTTTCTCCTTGCCTCTGTGACTCCTGCCTGCTCAGTGGAAGCTTAGATCCAGATTCTAAAGCTGTTTTGTGACATCTTTTGTAAAAAGCGCTATACAAATAAAATTGTCTCTGCTTGACTTGACTTGACTGCCCTGCAGTCTAGATCTGTCTCCTATTGAAAATGTATGGAGATTTGTGAAAAGGGGAATCAAACCTTAACCACCAAGGTTGATTAAAGCTAAAGTCTTGTATCAATTAATTTTTAAAAAATGCAACAGTTAGTCTCCTCATTTCCCAAACAATTAAACTGTGCCATTAAAAGGAATGCTGATATAACACAAAGGCTGCAGTTGCAAATTTGTTGATCAGTGAAAACAATGGAAACTCTTTCAGCATTTATTAGTTAAGTTAGAGATAAGAGTTAAGCTAAAGCCATCAAACCGCACATTCTTGTTTTTATTCTTTGATTTTGATCAGCCTTTTGTGCATATGCACAGCTATAAATCATAACAGGAAGTTGCTGTGGGTAGTGTAGAGAATCATGCAGAGATAATCATAGGGGGAGTTCATTCTATGAACAAACTGAGGTCAGTTATGAAACCTCTAATGACCATTCAACATCAGTCTTTCTGTATGAGCTTGTGTATACTGTGTTGCACATCAGAACAGCTCTGTCTTCATATTGAATTTTAATTACAAATAATTAGGGTTCAGAATTTACCATGGTCTGGATCTTACTGTGCCTTTTTCATTCATTTGTTCATTAATTCATTAATTTTGGCACCTACACTTCCCATGGCTATGTCCCTCACTTCGCCCTTGTACATAAATGTGTCTTTTGTATGAAGAAAAACGAGCAGAGTTTGGCTCTGTACATTATTCCATCCACTTTGGCTTTGACAGGACATTGCAGGTTTTGTGGTGAACTATAAATGAGATTTTCAACTTCCGCTCTCTTTTGTTTCTCTGGAGACGAAACTCAGTCCAGAAGAGGAAGACGCATGAGTTCTTCACACTGGAAAATGGCAAGAACTTTTCCATAAACCCTGGAATGTGGGAAATTAGGTCTGTAAGTCCTGGATACTGCTAGCATATGTTCACAGGATTAATCAGACAATGTAAGTTGGTTTGGTGATTTGCGTAGGTTATATAGTCTTAAAAGAAAGAAAGACAATGAAAAACACTTGGTCCATCCTGGTCATCATATGCTTCAAACATCACTTCTACTCTTTCATAGAGAGCTTTCCAATATATTGCTGATGTTAAAAACGTTTCCTTAAGCTTGTTTTTGTATGATCACAACCCTGGTTCTTCAAGGCCAATTGGTTTTTGTGTCTTCTGTCAAATGGACGTTTGACATTAAACGAAAAGTATCTCTAAAATAAGTGTGTTTCTCTTGCAATTGGATGGTTGCTTAGCTGTTTATTTATGGAAATACTGTGTATATGAAGTCATCATTACAAATGCAAGCCTGTTAGAAGTGGCTCTGGTGTCCTTTGACTGGAGGGCAGGCCCACTTCACTGGCTCTGCTCATTAATCTGCTCTCGTCTGGAGTGAATTAGTAAGGTTTTATGAGCTTGCTTTTGAAAAGCCTCATTTGGCTCAGAGCAAATGTAGAAAAATTAACCCAGATTATCAATAAAAGCTGAAAAAATTCATGTAAGAAACTATTGCAAATTTTCTTTCTTCTTCCACCTCCTCATCTCTCTTCTTTCTTTCTTTCTTTCTTTCTTTCTTTCTTTCTTTCTTTCTTTCTTTCTTTCTTTCTTTCTTTCTTTCTTTCTTTTTCTTTCTTTCTTTCTTTCTTTCTTTCTTTCTTTCTTGTATAGCCATTTTGCTTTTGATCAAATGCTTCTCAATATCTATGATAATGAGAATTTCTGAATAATTAGAGAAAAAGATTTTGTTGAGAATTGTATACTTTTGTCTGATACCTTAAAAAATTCTGATCACTAGAGCACCCCAGCTGGAGTGAACATTTCTGGACTTCCATCTGGGATGGAGAGGCCTGACTGCAGCATAGTACATCAAAGGCAGGAAACAAAAATGAAAGCTCTTGTTACCCAGAGGTTCTCTCTAAGGCCTGCTCTAGATGTTTGATGTCCCAGTGGACCTACTCTGTTATCCCAATAAGCTTTCAGTAAGCTATACTCATGTAAATTTATGTAATGTAATAAACTCTTAATATAAGGCTATCAATACACAACAGAACACAAAGGTGCCTCTTATTAGTAGTATGTAAGATTTGCAATTTTTTCAAGACAATTGACTGTAAGTTAACACAGAGCAAACACATTTATTTATTAATAACAACAACAACAACAACAACAACAATAATAATAATACAGAGGTTCCTCGAATTTTGATGTAAATCAGAACTCATGCATGTAATGATGCTGCAGAGTCTTTATTGAACAGCACTGTGTTTTATTAACATCTGGCAACATGGTATGAACGGTCTCAAGTATTTAAAGCAACATTGCTCCAGATAGAAATGCTCTTTTTAATGCTTCAACATTCACCACAGTATTAAACGAATTGGAGAGGAGACTTGTGGAAAACCCACACTGACGGTGCCTTAGCACAGTGCATTATTAGCCCCCCATCTCACCCACCAATCCACATGCACTCTTATTCAATAACAGTAAAAAACAGCAACACCCCCACCCCCCCCTCGTTCTCCCCTCTCTGCTAGCACTCTTGTAGCACTTGTAAATTAACGCATTCTACTACTGTATATGAGTGTATATGAATAATTTATATGTACTGTACTGAATGTATTAGATTGACACCATGGGGGAAACAAATTCCTGGAGTGTGTGACTTGCAGTGCTTATAGATTTTTGAATTCCAGGTAGCTAAACCATTTACATAACAAAAGTCAGAATGGTGAGTTTGTTGGCAGGGAGTAAGAAAGGGGACAGGCTGAATTTTCAGGAAATGTGTCAAAAAATCTATTCTATCTATGTTAGTGTCAGGTGCGTGAGATTTTACTCAAAAAACCTACCTAACAATGAGTCCGTTCATACACATCAAACATTATAAGGTGTGTTTTGGCAACTCATGAGTAGCTTGACAGAGGTTTTCACCAGGGTTCTGTAAATATCATCCAACAGTGTCTCCAATAGTCTGTAACAGTGTGCAGAGGAAAGGGTGGAAACCTCTATTACATTCTATCTACCAAATATGTACTGATGTGGAAACTTATCAGATCTATGTTGCACAATATAATAACCCGTGCTGTGCATTGTTTAGATTTAATGATTTTCTTGTGGTTGTGGTTGTGGGTGTTTCTTTGGGAAAGAGACATTGGTAAAAATGTGGAAAATAAGAATGAATGCCCTTCTTCATTGACCTGTAAGCCAATGGAAATCAGAAACACATGCAGACTGAAAAAGTGTAGCTTTACCAGATATAAATCAGTGTGTGAATGTGCCAGAATTGCTCTGGAGAGGTGTGTAGCTATTTAACAGCAATACTTTACCTACTGTGAACAACAACAACAAAAAAACCCAAAGAGAACTTTGAGGCAAGTGCGAAACCACAAATGCCTAGGAGCAAAAATGTGACTCCCTGGCCTCACTAGAGACCCATGAGGTGAGAAATGGGTTGGCGAGGGATAGTCTTGAATGAGGCAGGAACTGGAGTCTTTTTAATACGTTTTATTTGGAAGTTCAAAACACATTTGCACAAACATGGAAATTTGGCATTAAGTTGCTGTTGGAGCTTTCACTGGTAGAAAAGCAAGTCTTCTCTACTTCAAGTCTAATTCTCAGTCATAGAGTTGACAGACTGAAGAAGCACTCAAGTGATGATCAAATACGACCCATAAATGTCAATGTGTGCTAACAACTAAGCTAACCATGAGCAATTAGCGTGTAATGCTATCTGGCCTGTATTAGCTTTCTTCTATTTGAGTCACTGCGGCTTCCTGCACTTGGATCGGTCTCTTTTTACCCCAGCCTGCTACTGTGATTCTGGAATTTCACAACGGCTTTCGAAAATCCACACCATGCGCCTACAGACACAAGGGTGATATTCATCTTTCTTCTCCCATAACAAGGCTAACCAGTTCCTGAAAGCGAACATTCATTATAACAGGGTAACACATGAACACATTGTCCATTGAGATACACATACTGTATGTACGTGCTGTTGCCTCACCGAAAGAAGGTCCTGGGTTTTATCCCTGGGTCGACCATAAGAGCATTTCTGTGCAGTTTGTACAGAACCCAGAGTTTCCTCCAGATGATCTGCTTTCCTCCCACTGTCCAGAGGTTTGTGGTTTAGGTTGACTGGTTGCTCTAAATTGCCCATAGCTGTGAGTGTGTGTGATTGGTTGTCTGTCTCTGCTTTGTGCTTGTAGACAGCTGGGATTGGCTTTAGCTTCCCTGCAACCCAAAATTGACAAGTGGTTTAGATGAATGAATGAATGAATGAATGAATGATAGAAAATATCTATTTTAAAATCTTATTACACAGTTATTACACATTAAATAACACTATTATATTTACATTGTGTTTCAGCAAATTTGATTTTGTTTCAACATTTTCCCCTTGTTTTGATAAAAACAAATAACAAAATATGCAAAAGCATTTTCTTTACCACTACTGCACACATTACCATAATTCAGTGATGGTAAAGGGTTGTTTGTTGTGGCATATCAGTATCAATACCATTTCTAAAATCAATATATTAGGGGGCAATGCACCACCCCCAGTATAGAGAGTATTTACAGCAGTGACTATGCGGGCAAGAACAATGCTGGGTCATAAACTGGCAAAATGAGTGGTGTTTATTTTTTTGTCTATGCTCTAATAATGCAGTTCACCTGTTCCTCCTTCCATGTCTCCTCCCCTGTCCAAGTGTTGCTCAATATCTTATGTATTTAGGCTGTTGTGTTTGGTCATGTTGGCTGTCTGCCATCTGTTGCATTCCTGTTGTTTGTTGCACATGTGTTTTGTGTTCCATGTTGTTACCCATGCAATGTAAGTTATTTCTAGTTTATGTCTCGCTTGTGATTATTTTCCAGTAAATTCTCTGTTTGCCATTAAATAAACCCTGTTACTACACACTTTCACACTTCTGACAAAACCATTACAGATCTAAACTCTGTAAGTGTAATGACGCATATGTACAATTCAATTTTTTTTGCATATATTTGTCTATCTCTCATTTGCTGTCTCACTCTCTCTCCTCTCTCTGTGAAGATGGTACACATGGTACTCCTTAGATACTAACGATCCTGACCCATCCTACTGTCTGAACCTGCCTAATCTGTACTGATTGTTTTTTTGTTGGCTTTTTTGGTATTTTGTATTCATTGTGATTGTTTGTATATGTAAATAATGTTTTGTATATTTCTGTAACAAACTACGAAGTACATATAAAAACCATAATCTATTCTGATGCCTTGCTTGTGGTTGAAGTTCTTACTGGAACCCATTGGAGTGTCCTGTAGAGGAGGCCCCATATAGACAGCCCTATGTTTCACATACTTTTGATTATGGCCCTGTACACACTGACGTCCCTCTTATACCTTCAACCAGATCATCCATCATTGGGGTCTCCTGCATGTGTGTCTCAGACTAGTTCAACTACCAAGGACCATCTCCATGTTCTTCAGATGCTTCATAATCATATGCTGGATATGTTGCCCCAAGCTATAGACGCTATAAACTGAGACTCTTTTATGCCTTTCGTCTTGTAATTATTGCTGTCCAGGTCTGACCAGAGTAAAGTGGGTTCTCCAGAGTCTTGAGGGAGTTTTTCCTCACCTTTGTTGCCAATTGCTCCGTAGGGACTTGAACCTGGATTCTGTGAAGCTGCTTTGTGACAACATCAGTTGTAAAAAATGTTATAGAAATTAAATTGACTTGACTTGACTTGTAGTAGCTTGGTGTGCTTTGACATCAAAGTTGCTTTGAACATATAGATTTATTACCTCTGGAACAAAAAACCCACGCCTTGATTAATCCAGGACCATATTATTAAATGAATTCCAGATGGTAGTTTATCAAGTTGTACAAGGTGGACTGGCCAGAACCTTTTTTGGATGTTCCTTAAGGCTCTCAGTTGATTAGCCAGTACTTCAAAGTCCATCTAATTATTACACCCCTTAGGGGACAAACTCATACCATAAACATCGTTTTTCTCTCTCAACACTACATATGCTACAACATGTCTCACCTACAGGCCAGAGAAAGCTTCCTCTTTTTGCAGCCTTTCCAGTTCTCCAGCCAAGCCAGTGGTCTTGTTTCATTAGAGACAGATGAGCAAACAGAGGGCTGAACACGTGCCTGCTCCATGTTATTGTAGCAGTAGTGGGTGGGCAGGGAAGAAGTCTTCCACCATGTGTAGTGCTGAATGAACGGATGTAAGTAACTTGGGCAGTTTTGAGTAAAGACTTCACCAGCTGCTGTATAGAAGTTCTCAGCAGGAAAGCAACTTATTCAAGAAACACCACATTAAGTCATAACATTAACACCACTAGTGAAGCGATAACACTGACATGAGTAATATTCCATTACAATGGCATCTGTCAGGGGTGTGGGATATATTATGAACCAAACGAACAGTCAGTTCTTGAAGCTGTTGTGCTGGAATCATGATCTGAGCCACTTTGACAAGGGTCTGAGTGTGATGGCTAGAGCATCTCCAACACAGCAGGTCTTGTGGAGTGTTCCTGGTCTGCAGTAGTAGTACCGACCAAAAGTGACCTAAGGAAGTGAATTTCCACAATTATTGGCATCCCGTTCTTAAGCTTCCAATAAATTCATGTAAAAAAAAATTTGAATTTGAAAAATGAAATCATGTGTGCCACAATTATTGGCACCCAAATAATTCATGTTAAAGGGCTGTCTTGTTGGCCAAAGGTGGCAACAGTGGTGCCAATAATTGTGTTTTGGTCTCTGTTATGTGATTTTTGTATTCCCATTGAAATTTAATTTACATTTTACATTTACATTTATTCATTTGGCTGATGCTTTTGTCCAAAGCGACTTCCAAATATCCCATCAATCTTTCTGCTTTGGACAAGAAAATATTTAAAAATAATTTATTTAAACCTGCTGGTCTGTGGGACCCTAAGCAAATCAAATTGATTCGGTCAAATCAACAGGACAGAGTATGTAGGAGCTTTGTTGTGATGGAATGGAGAACAGACAGACAGACAGACAGACAGACAGACAGACAGACAGACATACAGACAGATAAATAAATATCAGCATCTCTTCTTGACCCTAAAGAAAAGCTACAGCTTTTTTGCTATTTACTGTATTTCTATGTGCTGCATGTCCAAACATGTTTGTTTTAGTGAGTGTGGAGCTAAGGCTTGGAAATGTTCTGCAGACAGAACAACCATGTGGTCAGAGCCAGTCAACAAGCAACATTCCATAACGTTGAGTCAAAGAGTATATGTTGCTTTTCAAAGCACTTTAGAGATCAGGCCTTGAACCACAGGTATCTGGTTCTGCAAAGGACAATGGCAGCAGTGGGTTTGGGCTTCACAGTGTGAACTGAAGAGATCCCAGTCGGAATCTGCGGCACCAGGGCAGCAGGAATGTTGGTTTAGCATTTCTAGGTCTACAGATACACCTAATACTGCCTTCACCTCTGACAGCGGTCAGCAGATGCTTAAGTGAGCCCCTTAACCCTGAGTTGATCTAGAGGTGCTGTCTCATTACACCCATGGTTCTTCTAAATTAGGCTTTTCTCAAGGATGTTTATGGCATTCTATCAAGACATCACCCAACCGGCAACACAGACATTCATTTTTTTTAAACTTCAAGGACTTTGTCACTGTTCTATGGCCACCAGATGGCATTGGTTCTCCCAGGTCATGAAGGGAGAAGGTTTACAAGGTTTATATGATGTGATTTGTTGTTGCCCTGGGTTCCCAACTCTAGTCCTGGGGAAAACCACACCTGGCTCTCTTATTTAAACAAACATGGGGGCTTTTGTTGCCTGAATTAGGTGGGTTAGATATCCAGGAGCAGAGTTGGGCACCCCTGTTGTAGTATATATGGAGTTTGTTACAATATTCCAATACACTGTCATAAGAACATTAAACATTTTTTATGCTTATACGTATATTTATATCCACAAAACCATCAATTCAGTGCTCATAGGTTTGTGACTAGTGATATTGTTGCTGTGAAATGCAAAACTGACCAGCTATGTTCTAAATGCCACAAATAATAGCATGCAATGCTTTTAATAGCATAATCATCACTGTATCGTCTTAAATAAAGGTGGACCACTGTCCACCAATGAATGTTCAGAGCAATCCAATTTCCCGGAACTTTTAAAATACAAGCTGTGGAAAATGAATTCTTGAAAAACAGCCATAAAATACCCTGAATGGGATAAGCCATATGCCTGGACTGTGGTCATGGTATGTGAAGGTCATGTTGTAGCTCTGACAAGTTTATGCTGGATTATGTGTTCTACTGTGTTTCTCTGTCTGTAGGTTTCTGCTGAGCAAATTCTAGGCCTGTGTTAAATATTTCACATGTCTGAAGCTGTCTTGCTAAGTTTTACCAACAGTTCCCCACTAAAAGGCTCAAGTAGCTATAAAAGGTGGTGGATGTGTCTGTGCCTGTGTGTGCGTTTGTAGGAAGATGTATACAATTCTCACAGTCTAGGAACATTTTATAATAATATATATATAATAATAATAATAATAATAATGATTATGATTGTGATTATGGTTATGATAATCATTATCATAATCATGATCATAACCATAATCACAAACATAATCATAATCATCATCACCATCATAATCATTATAATAATAATTATTATTATAATAAAATAACAGACATTAAAACAATAATAGTGGCCAGGAAGCCAACCCATTGCAGGGCAACACAGAGACAGACAAACACTCTTTCCTATAGCCAATTTAGAGCCTAAACCAGCCTTTCTGAACCTGGGGGTCCCAACACCCATGGGGGTCGCAAGATCATTTCTGGGTGTCGCCAGAGCATTGTGAAAAACTGTACACTTACTAAATAAAATGGGATTTTTTATAAAAATCGATGCACTTGTTTCCAAAATGAATAAGGCTTCTGTAGATGTTCTGTTGCATACAGTACTTCTGACATTGGATTTAATGATAGGGATGCAGGTAAGGTTTTCTTCTGCTGACTCTTCCATGAAGGGCAATGGAATGGTGCACCATGGGTAAGCATATGTTTTCTCTTTCTAAACTCTGTCATGTAATCTACAGGTCATTTTTTGAGGAGTATTTCATGCCAACCTTCACTGTATAAATTATAATCTACCCAACAACATCCAAAATAAGCCTTCATTAGCAGACAAGCTACATCATATGCTTCACATTTTATCCCGTGACCTCATTCATTAGAGCTGAAAAATGTCAGGGGGACATCATTATGAACAATGGAGGAAAACACAAACAAAACCATTTAAGTGGGCATTGATGGATAACCATGCCCTCAAAGAGTGTTTACCCACAGAGGGATAATGGCATCATTCAAGCATTTTGTGAACACATTATATTTAATGGGTGCAATAAAACAAGCAGATGAGTGTTCATTATATGGCTTATATGGATAAAGGAATGAAAACGAACAACAACTTGTTGGAAGTCGTAGATGCTCAATAATTCTTGAGCTCTGTTACCATGAATGCCTCGACAAGAAAATATCTGCCTTCATGTTTATTTGAGACACACACAGCTTGGCTCTGATGCTTGAAAAACCTATTAATGTAGGAACAAATGAATCCTCATGAAGTCATGTGATTGGACAAGCATGTGTCAGGCACCAGCTGTGGAAAACAGGGTCAGAGTCAAAGCTTTACACATCACAAACTTAACAACAGGACTGATCTCAAGGGGAAAAACACAATACAATCTCCCAACATGACATGTTTTACCCTTCCAGTGACACATCACCGTTCTCTGTACCTGAAACATAACCTCCATGAGCTCCACTGGCTCTCAAATTGTCTCATTACGTGTTTTCAATGTTCAAATGCATCATGAGAAGAAGTTACAAGAGATGAAAAACTCAGCTGTATAAACACTATGGCCATTTCTGCTGATCACCTGGGAAGTGCTAACATCAGGAGACTAAGGAAATAATCATCTGTCTCTATAACAAGGATAAAACGACCAGGGACACAATGTGAGTGTCTGCCTGAGTAAAGTAAACCACTGGCAGAGCACTACTGGGGTGACGACATGGTCTAAGACAGTGTGGTGGAAGATTGTCCATGGGCTCATCTGAGGTGAGCAGACATCAGTCATCTCTCCATTGGCCTTTGAGGGCTTGTTAAAAAAGAAGGAATTTTCCTTAGTCAGCTATTAAGTATCGAACTCTATTTTCGCAACCAAACACCAACTGAACATCAACCAGGCCGAAAATGTCTCCTATAATGAGTCTTGCATAAGGTCTGATAGATTTATGCCCTGGCAGCACAGATGTATTGCATCCCCTAGTGCAGTAGTTCTCAGTCTTAGTCCTGGGGTGTCTATCTTCCAGACCAACACACCAAGGATGGACTTGTTTATCAGCTGTTTTAGGAAAACACCAAAATATGCCATATTCTTGGTCAGTTCAAACCTCCACACATGAATTTTGGCATTTTAAATGCCAAAGAAAGGTAACCATGTTAAAAACGAGGTTGCTCTGGCAGCTGGAACATCAGTAGCTGCTGTAACCTTACACTTAACAAACAGAGCTGCCTTCTCATTCAGACGTCCATATCCAGCAGCTGCTTTGACTATTTGCCAGTGACAACAGAAGCTCCTGGCTCAGGAGAGAGTCCAGGACTGAAGACACCAGACCTATCAGGCGCCTCTTTGTCTTCGAGTTGATGACGCTTGAATGGAAGCCAAGCTCTTAAAATCACTCCATATTCCTCTGTTTTGTCATCAGAAACTCAAAGTACAGGACTTCTACTGACTCTTCTTCTAAGAGATCTGGCTCCTCAGAGTTCAACCACCCTTGACATCACCTCAGGAAGACACAGGTCAAAAAAATGGCCATGGATCTTGTGCTTTCACCTCTCATGGAAAAGGCACAACAACAGCAAGAGACTGTTTAAAGGAGCAAGCCTTTCTTCCTTCCCTCCTCTCAAAACTCACGGCTTTGTCGCCACCCGTGAAGGAGTGTTTGTTTTGGCAGAGGCCTGCTGACGGTAGCCTTGCGGTTGACTGCCGACTGGGCGCATACGAAGGGGTTGGGGCAAATTGGGAATGCAAGAATGGGTGGGGGGGTGGAATGGTGGGAGTTTTTAAGTGGAAAACCAGAAGCAAAGCTGAATTCCTTCTCTTCCTCTAGTCACTCCTACCTTTTGTCAGAACAAGGCTTTAGTGTTCCTGGCCTGTCTGACGCATTGGAAGTATTAGGTGTTAAAGCTAAAGCAAATGGTTTTGCTCAAACCAGTTTAAATTAGATACTATGAAAGTATCTTTTGGTAGAACCTTCATCTCTGGCTGGGCATCCCTGGTCATAAATCAACAAGGTTTTCATAGGAAGAGTCTGACTGGAATGGAAGTGTTGTAAACTGAATTATGTGAGTGATCTGAACTTGGTGCATGGAAAGTTTTTGGGGTTTTCTTCCAGATAGACAGATGTTCCCAAATGACCTCTGTACCCTCCTGTGTTCTGTCCAGACTTGAATCTAAAACAGATTTGAATCCTTCTGTCCCATCAAAGGCAGGATGGAGGTGTCAAGCTGTTGAGTGAGATGTGGAGATGTGAAGCAAATGTGGATATTGAAACTGGACCAGGCTTCAGAACAACACATGGGAATGTAAGCAAGGGTCAATATTAGGCAGAGATAAATTAATGAACTCTGAGTGACCTAGGTGTTTTGTAGTGCACTCAATTAAAATAGATTTGATGTGACATTTTCATTTATTTGATTCTGCTGAACTCCAACATCTCATATTGATGTTGTGTGTTTACATCTGGGGGCAGTAATGAGTCAGTCCAGACTGTAATGTTGTGTGTTTACATGTGGTGGCAGTAATGAGTCACTCCAGACTGTAATGTTGTGTGTTTATCTGTGGGGAAAGTAATGAGTCAGTCCAGAGTGTAATGTTTTGTGTTTATCTGTGGGGGAAGTAATGAGTCAGTCCAGACTGTAATGTTGTGTGTTTACCTGTGGGAGCCGTAATGAGACAGTTCAGACTGTGATGTTGTGTGTTTACCTGTGGGAGCCGTAATGAGACAGTTCAGACTGTGATGTTGTGTGTTTACCTGTGGAGGCAGTAATGAGTCAGTCCAGACTGTAATGTTGTGTGTTTACCTGTGGGGGCAGTAATGAGTCAGTCCAGACTGTAATGTTGTGTATTTACCTGTGGGAGCCGTAATGAGACAGTTCAGACTGTGATGTTGTCTGTTTACCTGTGGGGCCAGTATTGAGTCAGTTCAGACTGTAATGTTTTGTGTTTACATGTAGGGACAGTAATGAGTCAGAGCAGATGGCTTTAATAGAGTTAAACCTTGATGTCCTTATGTTTAGGATCCTCCTGATCCTCCAACAACAATGCAATTACTGTTGATGTAGTCAGGGTTACAGTAGCACAGCTCATGCAGTTAGTCACATGTATAAGCTTATTTTTTTTAATTGTGTAATTATACAAATGCATCCTACTGTAATACAGTTTGTACAAAAACAACAACTGAAATGGAGAAACCTGGACATTAAGACAGCATTACTGTGATGTATGTGTTACAGTAAGTACATCGCCAGTCATTACACTGTTGTTTCAAGCGTCATTACAAAGCTATTTTTATACTCTTTCACTATTACTGTTGGAGAGTTTCCCCAAATAGATGATCAGAAATAAATGATCAGTCAAGCATTCTGAAGAGGTGTTAAAACCATATATAACACCTTCACCTGTAGGTGAGCTGCAGGAAGTGTGAACTGGTCTCTGTCTTAGGTATTGAAACAGGCACATAAAATAAATTTTAGTTGGGATAAGATGCAATAAAACTAGAATATAATATCTGTTAATTCTAGAACATAGGTCATAAACCTTCAAGCCATCAGAAGGCCCTGCATGAGAAACTGTCATGCTACAGTGACAAATATTGCCACATGCTTCTCAAGAGGACTTTGGAAAATTGCTGTTACTGAGCACAGTCCACAGCTACAACAGGAAATGCAACATGAAGCCGTTACACAAAGAAAAAGCCAAACATCAGTTCTACACACAGTGGAAATGTGTGCTGTCAGATGAGTCCACCTTTCAGCTTGGGTTTGGGAAAATTTGACTACAAGTTGCTTCTAAAGCTTAATTTCATAGACACAGAGTGCATGTGTTTGAATGGCCTGCCAGCATTACAGATCTGTCTCCTATTTAAAATGTATGGACACTTTATGAAGAGGAGCATCAGACAACCGCAGTATCCCGCCAGGCCAGAGGGGGCAGGTGTCAGCCGGAGAGTAAGGCCGCATTTACACTGCCAAACCCAATTCCGATTTGTTGCTCATATGTGACACAGATCGGATCTGTCCCATGACAGTGTAAATATGTTGAGATCGGATTCAGGCCCCATTCATATGTGGAAATAAATCCGATATAAATCCGACATGTGCCGATGCGACTGTATTGTAAACAGGCAGTTCGGATTTTCCTAGGCGATGCGTTCTGTACGTCATTAACTGAGACAATTTAGTTCTTCATCACAGTTTGATGACGTCGTGTGGGCACGCGCAAACACAAACATGGAGACCTGTGGGGAGAAGAGTCAGTTTAAGATAAAATTAAAGGCTCCTACCGAAACAAATCTGTTTTCGAGGATATTTCTG
>JBBIGC010000041.1:26739627-26751289 GCA_037576955.1 Lepidarchus adonis | reverse complement strand
AGAAGGTCAAAAAAATCGGATATAGGCAGCAAATCGGAACTGAGCATCAAGACCTGCAGTGTAAATGAGGCCTAAGAGCACGCACTGGTGCTCCTGTCACTAATCCTCATTGGCGTGATCAGCGGTGATTAGTATCACCTGTATGGGTGGCTTTATACGCACAGCAGCACTCGCTGGTGGGTCATTGTTGTAGAACACACAACAAAACGTTTATACCAGCCGTTAATTTGGTAGTGGGTCAAAGACGTGGTACGTCAAGCTCACAAGCTTACTATTCTATCGTGTGATTATTGTGTGTGTGCACTGGCCACACGCATTTAGGAAGGTAAACGGAGAAGGGAGAAAACTAGAAGGGAATAAGAGAAAGACAAAACAAGAGAAAGAAAGGAAAAGAGAGAGAACAAGAGAATAGTAAGACATAGGAAGGAAACCAATAACTGAGGAAATAAGATAAGAGGGGAAAAATAAGAAGATTATCTGGTGGACAATAAGGTGGGGAAGTCAGGCACACTTGTCACCCCGCCCGTTGTGTGTCAGGTCCCCAAGACGCACATGCACGCTCCCTCAAAAGCAGTGGTGTTTAGTGTTGTTAGAACCCACCTCTCTCAGTTGCATTTCTAACCATGTAGTTCTCTGCCATAGGCAGTCGTCTCTGGTGTGGGAAAACGGTGTTCAAGTCTCACCTCAGCCAAGGACTAGAAACATACAACTCTGTGTGTGTGATAAGGGCCCGGTTGGACTCGGATACGAGTGAATTCCCTATCACGTTTTTGCATTTGAGTCTGCTTTAAAATCCCTGTGTCGGCACGTTACAGTAATTAGTAATAAAGATGTAGAGCCATGAGTCAGAGCTTTACTGTGGTTGGACCATAAAGACAGAGAGATATACATACACCAGGAAGCCACAACATTAAACCCACTGACAGGAAGTGAAAAACATTGATGGTGAATTTATTAGGGAGCAAACAGCTAGTTCTTGATGTTGATGTATTGGAAGCAGAAACACAAGGATCTGAGAATCAAACTGTGAGGGCATTGCATGTTTACACTACCTACCTGCTGTTTTTGGCACAGTTTCCTATAGTCCCTATTCTACAGTCTAAATGTGCATAGCCTTTCTGCTGTGCCTCCTTTCCAGAGTCCTTTTTGCTACATATACAGTATGTTGTACAGGTATTTGTGTATTTAGTATTGTATACTCCCATTCATTGATCTGTCTGAAGGGCTGTCCTGTTGTGTTGCACATCGCACCTTTGGTCCTGAAGGAAGTTATTTTGCCTCACTGTGTGCTTCATCGTATACGGTTAAGATGACAATACAGCTCTACTCAAACTTGAACTTATAGCTTAATAAAAACTGCCAGTGCATACTCTCTATAATTTAGGCAACACTTTCAAAATAAAAGTAAAGATAAGTGAGGTGTCAGGTGATAAGAGGTCAAAATTAGCTTGTTATGCAATCAGCAGCACTCTACCTGCTGTAGTATCTCTCTCTCTCTCTCTCTCTCTCTCTCTCTCTCTCTCTCTCTCTCTCTCTCTCTCTCTCTGTCATTTTTTTCCTTGAATGATTTCCACTCATGCATCATGTCAACTTTGGGGAGCAGTGGAATATTGATCTCCTAGTGTCAGTATTCTTATTGTAATATATTTAATCTTTAGAAAGTGTGTTTAAAACCAGATATAACAGGTTATTTCTCACTCATAGCTCATTGAACTGTCAATTCTTTAGACACAATCTGCATTTAACTAAATCTGGTGCAAAGTGTCCTCAGAGAGTTTAATGTTTGCCGTGGTCTCTGATAAAACAGATGCATTAACCAAACCAAGAAACAAACCAGTGTGTGTGTTTAAGGGGTTGGGGGATATTTATGTTGTGGTTTGTGTTTAATAAAAAGTGTTGTGTGTGTAGTTTCATTTGCCTTTTGCCAAAATAAGTCATTTCCTCAGAGTGAAAAAAACAGTAGAGAGTGAAGGTTGCAATGGAATTAAATGGTATAGAAATGTCATTCAGAGCATAACTGTGTGTGTATGCAATTATATATTCACATACTGTGTCAAAGTCTGAGACCACATTAATAATTATATTATTTTCAGTCAAAACAGCCATTAAGTGCAATTTTCTTTGAACATTTTTCTGCAGGTATATTTCTTGCAGTCTTTTACAAAAATAAATGCATCAATTTCAGAAAATGTCACTGCCCCCATATTTCCAGGCATTCTTTCTGTTGGCATAGAGGTTAGGTGATACAGTATATCCACTGCCGGGTGATATTTCTGACAGTAAAAAGGTAGAGGAGGTTCAGAATCAGAATCAGAAAAACTTTATTGTCCCTAAGGAAATTGCTTATGTAGCGACTGCAACATAGAGACAGTGACAAAAAATAAACATACATCTTATTCTAATAAAAATACAAAGGTAATAAATATAAAAGTACTAAAGATACAAGGTAAAAAAAAATTTTTTTTACCTTGTATCTTTAGTACTTTTATATTTATTACCTTTGTATTTTTATTGTTGTAATTATTAAGTTGTAATAATGTAACTGTGAGGAAAGAGACTAAAGCAGGTAATATAACATCATTCATTCATTGTCCATTTCAGTTTGGAAGAAGCTGGAACCCAATCAGGTTTCATCCTAGACAAAAGGCAACCCATCAAAGGGCAAGACAGCAACAGACAACCATTCACACACACTCACACCTATTGGCTCATCCACCCAATGAAAGGGTTTCTTTGCCCAATTGGAGCATACATTCCCCTTTAAAAGGCTTTAAGTTAATCCCAGTTACAGATTTACATGTACTAACCCATAAAAACCTCACTCCCTCTCAGATGTCCGACTGTGCTTTTTCAATGCAGAGGTCAGTGTTCTTCTTTGTCTGTTACCTTTTCATGGTGGCTTCTTAAACAACTTCAAACCCTCTGTTCCACAGTGAGTTTTCTTCTAAAAGAAGCTTCTTTAAATATTGTTCAGATCTGAAATGAGAATTAGCCAATTAAATAAAAAGTTGTAGAAAGTCTTTTGCTTAAATGTTCCTCTTTCTTGGACTTATATCCTCAGAAATATCCCTCTAAGCCAATTTAGATCCACAAGCGAGAGAATGGTGTGTGGCAGCTGAGGTGTGTGTGTGTAGGCCATTGTGATGTCAGATAGGTTTGGGTGTAGCTTCTGGCACTGAAAAGTAAAAACTACTATTTACATCCCAGGAAGTTCATGTCGGTGAATCAACTGACAGGTTAAAGGGCACCGAGGCTCACTGATGCATGCTAGACTGTCTGGTCTGATTCCGAAAAAGAGCTTCTGTTAATGTTGGCTCTGATAGAAAGGAGTCAGAACCCACTGTGAACCACAGTCAGAGCAGTTCCGGCAAAAAGAGGGGAACCTGCTCAATATTAGGCAGGTTGTGTTAATGTTATGTCTGAGTGAAGAATTCATTGTTACTCTTCTTGTTTTAATGGAAACAAGCTTCTGCAGGATGCATGACACATCAGGCAAAGGGTCAACCAGGCGTCTCATAAAAAGGGAAGTGGTGAATGGAGAATTTCTGCTGAAAAAAAGACTTTCTCTCGAACTCTCCCACTTAAGCCATACATATACAATCAGGGGCTTTTATAGAGAACATAAACAAGGAAGGGAAAGTTCTTTTTGAAACCCTTTATTGTTCGACATTAGGCTTTACCTCAAAAGCACAACGAACAAGTGCTCATACTGTATGAATGGTGGCCCCAATGTTCTTGCAGAAATGCTCAGAAGGCCAAATATAAAGCATACCCAGACATCCTGCAGAGCAGATGGTGTCTAGGTTGTGCAATGCCAACTCACAAAAACGTGTAGCAAGGATATGTATCTGTCTATATTTGCTAGACTGCTGTGCAAGGCAAAAAGAAAACAGAAGTACAAGAGAAAGTCTCTTAAATTCTCTTCCAGGGTGTGTTCAGTACTGTTAGACCACAAGAGCAAAGCAACTACCAACATCTTCTTCCCAGGCTACTCTGAACTAATCTCAGGACGTTGGTGCACCAGTCTTGAGACTCAAGGTCGAAGGCAGGTAAGTGCATTCATGGTTTTGATTTAATAAAGAACTTTGCAAATAGAGCAGTTCAAACATATGTGAAGTGAGAGAAATGTGTTTGGTGTTATTTTATTAAATCCACAGGCGTGAGATTAAGCGATTTTTACTTGGAAATGCAAACTCAAATGCAAATACAGAGACAAATTCACCTGTACTCTAATTCTGGCTCATGCAAACCACCAGAAACACCAGCTGGAATATCATAGTGTCACTGGAGATTTACCTACAGTACAGTCCAGCTCAGACTCTCAATGAGTTTTCTGATAGTGTAATATCATATGAAGAGTGAGAACATATTTCCATAAACATGTATTTATTTCTAGAAAACAATGTTCGAAAATAATAATTGAAGGTAATCAATGATGCTTTTGTCTAAAATAATCCAAATAAATATAATGTCCTGTCTCCACTATAAGTAAAGCGGGTAAAACACTGCATGTTTTGCTAACAGGCATCGTTCAAGTAAACACTACATTGTGACCATATGCGAAACATCCCTCAAATAAATATGCATACTGTCACTGTCCAAGAAACCGCTAGCATCTTTAATATGGCAACTTTATATGCAAAGGCAAAAACATTCCTTACATTATTGTAAGTTAATGGAATAATGGTTTAGAACAAGTGATTTTAGAGTAATTTTATTGGTCTGTTCATCCTAAAAGTTTTACACATTTGAGTTTAAAAATTGAATTATGTTTTCTCTGCACAGTGAGGGTATGATCAGATTTAAAAAGTAGAGCAAAATGTTTCCATAAATAAATATGAACTTGATTTTTTGCTTTCTTACATTTACATGCATTAGATCTTCCATTCTGTAGGCCAGTTTTAATGTGTTATATTTACACCATTGCAACAGGGGAGAATGATCTTGAATATAATCCACCTCATTCATGAGAGTCACCACCATGGTGACCAATCTGGGTTTTTCTTTACCTCCATTCAGTTCTTTCCCATTATTGCTACAGTACAAATAGAGGTTTTTTTTTCAGAAAACAGTTTAACAGTTAGAAAATAATCATCTGAATGGCATTTACATACTATATACTGGTGAATGGGAGGTGAATGGGAGGTGAACGGGATATGCCTGACCACTGCTAAAGAAGAGACAGACTTTAGTTTGTGTGGAAACTGTTGGCAAACCAATAAGTTTGCATTATTGATGTTACAGAGAGCATTTTTTGGCTTTGTGATGATAGAACAACTTGCAATAAACTTCTAAAGATTGGTCCATCACACTTGGCACATTGGAGCACATACTTGTGACTGAGAAATAAGGTGGATATGATAAACTTGTACTGATCCAGAGTTTTTACATTAATTGTCCTTGCCAATTTCATAACTCTTCCTTTTGTTGGTTTACATTCATCCATAGGAACTGTCCAACTCATGGAGCTCACAACGGTGTTGTCATTGACCTTAGGACACTCCAACAACCAGAGCACTGGGAATGGTTCATGTTCTCGCGACAACGTGCTGAAGACGACCGTCTTCCCTATCCTATACTCTCTCCTCTTCGTGCTAGGACTGTCACTCAATGGCCTGGCAGTGTGGGTGTTCTTCAGCATCCCCAGCCGCTCCCACTTCATCATCTACCTGAAGAACATAGTGGTGGCAGATGTCCTCATGACCATTACCTTCCCATTTAAGATCCTGTCTGACTCCAACATAGCCTCCACCAGCATCCGCATCTTCGTCTGCCGGGTGTCTTCTGTACTTTTCTACCTCACCATGTACATCAGCATCCTCTTCTTTGGCCTGATCAGCATTGACCGCTGCAGGAAGACTCTCTGGCCCTTCGAAGGCACCAGCCCTAAGCGACTAGCCCAGAGGAAGATCCTCTCAGGAGCCATATGGGCCATCCTGCTGTCACTCTCCCTGCCCAACATGTTCCTCTCCAGCCAACCTCCACCAACCTCCAACCACTTCAAGTGCAGTAACCTGAAGACCCCGCTGGGGCTGAAGTGGCACGAAGTGGTAAATCACATCTGCCAGGTGATCTTTTGGGGCAACCTGATTGTTGTCATAGTGTGTTACACCCTCATTACCAAAGAGCTTTACAGCTCGTTCGCACAAACCCACGCCCATAGTGGACCAGCGCAAGGCTACACTGCGGGAACCAGCACCTCTCAGAGAAAGAAAAAGGTACGAGCAAACGTGTTCCTCGTTCTGGCCGTGTTCTTCATATGCTTCGTGCCTTTCCACTTTGCCCGGGTGCCCTACACCATGACTCAGACCAAAGAGGGTATGTTCAACTGCCGACAGAAGCTGATCTTCTTCCAGGTGAAAGAGAGCACCCTGTGGCTCTCCTCCCTCAACTCGCTGCTGGACCCACTCATCTACTTCTTCCTCTGCAAGTCCTTCAGGGATTCACTCTTCAACATCCTACGGTTCTCACCAGGAAAGTGTAGGACTTTGCAGGACAGTACAGAAACAACAGCAGCCGATACCCCCTTATAAACAAGGGGATTTTTACACACTTACTACTAAAAAGATTTAGTAGTGATTGCATACTATTAGTTAAGCTTTACAATGTGTTTATTATTTTTATGCTTTGCCTAAATAATTCACCTTAACAGAATTAAACAGGCTCTTACATTTTTTATAGAAAAAAAGGCTAAAAATTCTTAGAAATCCAGCAAATGTGAAAAATTCCCACTTTACATGAAGTACCTCTGTGTAATAACACCTTAATACCTGTAATAACTATGTAACTACTGGTATTATAGTTCGTTTGCAGCTTATGTAAATACACATTTAACCTCAATTTTCCCTCATGTAATTACATTGGGACATATGTCATTTCATGAGTTGTAATTACACTGCTATTACTGCATAATTATACAGTTATTAGGGAACTTGATGGGCGACGGCGCGAATCCTCCATTAATACATTCCTGAACTACTGTCAACCACTGACACCAACTGCTAAAACACTATTAACAAAAACAACAGTTAAATTAATAATAAATGAGTTAAATTAACAGTGTGAACCTTCCTAAACATTTCAAATGGTTCCTTTTGTATCTATGTACAATATGGTATTTTTCAGAAATAGTCCTTTATAAAATCTTTGGGTCATATGTTTATTCAAAGATCTAAAGTAAGTATGTATTAAATTCAAGCTAGCCTTCAGTAAAAATATTTTTAGAAGAACACTCAGTTTAACTTCTAAATAACAGAAAATGGTGGACTTTAGTGTATTCACAAAAATTAATGTATGTACTATTGGCTCCTATTTTGGTAGAAATGTTTTCAAATGTTTTTGAAAATTGAAAATTTGTCTCAGTCTCTGTCTCTTAAATGTTTTGATGTTTATCGATTTATTGGCTCAATTATTATTATTAAGTCAATTATCAGAATACACTATGGATCCAAAGGTATCCCAGTAGTGAAGGTACTGCTGCAACCACTGCTGATTCAAAGCTTATTGTCTGGGCCAAAGGACCAAAAAATACTTCTTAAATCCTTATTTAGATTAACATTGAAATAAACTCAGTGGTTCTTGTTGTGGATATATGAATACTAATCTATTACTAATTTACTAGATTGTTAAGGTATTGCAAAGGGCTGGCCTCCTGTCAAGTGTGTACCTTAACTTGTACCCAATTGGAATTGGCTCCAGTTTTCCTTTTGCCCAAAATGGATAAGTGGTTTGGAAAGTTAGGGAAAGTTTCATTACACTTGCACATGATTAACAAAGACGGGTATTGAAAGACCTGTATATTAAAGAATTCTCAAAAATATTTGCAAAGAGTTATTTTTTCTATACAACTACTACTACTTCTACAATTAATTTACCTGTGGTCAATCTTTGAGGAAATCTATGGAGTAAAACCATGGAAAGGTGTTGATTATGATATCAAAGCTACACAACTTATGGAATTTTCTTGGGACTACCAGAGGGAGGTAAATGGCACCAGGCCATACAGGTTGGTCTTTCACTCTGAATTTCACTCACAATTCTCCTTAACGCTCACTAAGGGCATGCAGAACATAAGTCTTCTGGAGGAAAAAAGTTTGCATCACCGTAATATTTAGGGAAAACTCAAATTTCATTGTGTAACCAAAATTTTACACTTGTCTTTGGTCAGACATACAATACATTCAGAGTCAAGTTTATGCAAATTACAGACAACATAGTCTAGTCTATAATACTCTCCTCAATGCAAAGCACTATTTTACATGTTGCGTGAACAAAGATGATTCCATGAAACAAGGCATTATGGCTGCATGCAAAATAGGCTTAGTGCTTTAGGCCTTTTTGGAAAAAGTATACAGGTTAAGTAAACAATAAGACATCACTAAGCCTATAAATCCATAAAATATGATTTTTGAATGCTACATAACCTTATTTTTCTGAAAATATATACCAATTTAGAAAAAATAGTTCTAGAGCATGTGGATAAAGGTTCTCACAGTTAAGTTCCATGTTAACAGTTAGCATTCATTGTCTGAGCCACTTAGCCTAAACAGAGTGGTGGGGGATGCTGAAGCCTATCCCAGCAGTGTCAGGGTGAAAGGCACGGAAACATATTTAGCATTTTTAGCAATTTAGGATCTCTAGTCTACCCAGAGATCATGTCTTTGGACTGTGGAAGGAAACTAGAGCTCCTGATACTGACAAGACAAGAACATGCTTGTTTCACATGGTAATGTCTCCCAGGGTGGGAATAAAGCCCAGGACAATCTCATTGTGATGCAAAAGCGATAACAACTGCACCACAATGTGGTCAAATGCATTCAACAACAATCGAATGCATTACACCTCCAAAAAAGCCTGGGTCTGAAATAGTATCATCTTTTTATTTATAGTATCTCACAAAAGTGAGTACACCCCTCACATTATTTTATTATAACTTTTCATGGAACAACACTAAAGATATGACACTTTGATACAATGTAAAGTAGTCAGTGTACAGGCGTATAACAGTAAAATTGCTGTCCCCTCAAAATAACTCAACATACAGCCATTAAAGTTTAAACCGCTGGCAATAAAAGTGAGTACACCAGATGAAAATGTCCAAATTGTGCCCAAAGAGTCAATATTTTGTGTGGAACAAAATATTTATTTTAAAGCACTGTCATGACTCGAGCTTCACAGATTGCCACTGGAGTTCTCTTCCACTCCTCTATGATGACATCATGAAACTGGTGGATGTTAGAGACCTTGCACTCCCCCACCTTCCATTTGATGATGCCCCACAGATGTTCAGTAGGGTTTTGGTCTGGAGACATGCTTGACCAGTCCAGCACCTTTCCCTCAGATTCAAGACAGTGGTCACTTTGTAAGTGTGCTTGGCGTTGCTAAAATGTTGGAATACACATGTTCTGCTTCAGTAGGCCACAGTACATGTTGGCATTCATGCTTCCTGCAATGAACTGTAGCTCCCCAGTGTCGGATGACTGTTATCTTAATTAGTATTATTACTCACAAACACACAGAAAGAGTAAATGTGATAATATTAGAAAATAAGTCATACTATCCTAAAATAAAAGTAATATAAGCAAAATAAAAATCTTAACATGAGAAAGTTTAAATATTAAATGGAAGTTAGATAAATACTTTATAAATCCTGGGGTGTGGGGGTTGGGTACCAACAGTCAGATGTTTCACAAAGGTCAGAAATACACAATATACGTTCAAGACGTAACAACAGTATACATAAACGAACAAAACTAGACAAATGCTATACAAAACACTACAAAAACACTATACAAAGCAGTATACAAGTGACAATTCTTTACAAATATACGTAGTTAATACTGTACAATAAATGGCAAGAGTTTATTACAAAATAAAACTACTAATATAGCAAAGCTAAGTGTTTTTTTTCTTTACAATTGTTATGGTGTGGTCTGAATTACAATGTTTTCAATTTCTTCCATCTTATTCATAAACTATTGCCTTCTAGCTATGTTATTACATTTAAATAAGCTCTTGTAATTCCTCCAGTGTTCAATTACATAAGTTGTACCACTGTAATCCTGACCACATTGTTGTTACATGTATCATTTATGCGTTATTGCTGTTGATGTAGTCAGGGTTACAGTCGTTTAGCTTATGCAATCACACAAATGTTTGATCTGCTGAATGTGTGTGTGTAATTGTATATGTCAACTGGCATCAACAGTAATTATATTGTTGCATGTATTATTAATGTGTTCATTTACATTTGCTAAACATTTCTTTTGCACAAGGAGCATTCAATTGGTTTGCAGGAAATGTGACACACCCTGTTACCAAGCTAAATTTGGGAAACCTGTATGAGAATAACCCAGTGCAAACAAACTAAAGGAAGCAACTGTGGTCTGGCAAAAAAAATTCTGTGCATAATTCAACTTTGACATCCCACAGAATCCCGGCCAGCCTTGCATTAAATTTTTTCTCACAGAGTTTATCTCATTGCGGAAACATCAACCAAGGCCATCTAGATGTACATACTGTCTTCATTTCATGTTCTTAAGAAACTGAAAAAAAATAATATTAGTAGATTCACTTTTCTACGAATTCTCCTTTTTACTGTTGCCTCACTCTGCTGCAAAAAGTGGAACTGTCTGAAAAACAGTAGTTTCTTCTTTGTGGGTGTGATAGAGAGAGAGAGGGAGCGAGAGAGAGAGAGAGAGAGAGAGAGAGAGAGAGAGAGAGAGAGAGAGAGAGTGAGATTATAGAGAAACATTAGTGAGAAATCGATAGAGCTATTGTGAAAAAAAGAGTAGCAGTTTATGAATTTCTGTTTATCAGTACAGCTGCAATAAATGTCAAATCTGAAGTTATCAAAAATAACAATTCAAATATTTAACAGTCATTTCATACTTCATTTTTACATATACTTTCTCAACCCTATATATTTACATTTACATTTAGATCATATGTTCTGTTTAGGTGCAGGAGCCTTTATTTATATTCACTGTATAGGGAGTAGGGGGCCACTTCCCTGTTTTTGGTATCATGCCTTTAGAACTGATACGTACAGTACAGGGCTAAAGTTTGGACACACCTTCTCATTCAATGTGTTTTCTTTATTTTCATGACCATTGACATTGGTAGATTCTCACTGAAGCATCAAAACTATGAATGAACACATGTAGTTTGTGGAATTTCTTGCTTTATCAATGGGGTTGGGACCATCAGTTGTGTTGGGCAGAGGTCAGGTTACTACACAGCCGACAGCCCTACTGGACAACTGTTAAAATTCATATTATGGCAAGAACCAATAAGCCAACTAAAGAAAAACGAGTTGCCATCATTACTTTAAGAAATGAAGGTCAGTCAGTCCGGAAAATTGCAAAAACTTTAATTGTGTCCCCGAGTGGTTGCATTTAGCTGGACGATCATTTATTTTTCAACAGGACAATGACCCCAAACACACCTCCAGGCTGTGTAAGGGCTATTTGACTGAGAAGAAGAGTGGTGGAGTGCTGTGGCAGAAGACCTGGCCTCCACAGTCACCAGACCTGAACCCAGTCAAGATAGTTTGGGGTGAGCTGGACTGCAGAGTGAAGACAAACGGGCCAACAAGTGCTAAACACCTCTGGGAACTCCTTCAAGACTGTTGGAAAACCATTTCAGGTGACTACCTCTTGAA
>JBBIGC010000041.1:26669887-26684541 GCA_037576955.1 Lepidarchus adonis | reverse complement strand
CAGAGGAGGATGGGTTCCCCTTCTGAGCCTTGGTTCCTCTCAAGGTTTCTTCCTATTTAGGGAGTTTTTTCTTGCCAATGTCGCTTAGCTTGCTAATTTGGGGCTCGGACCCGGATTCTATAAACTCTGTAAGCTGCTTTGTGACAACGTCAAAGTCAAAATGCTTTTTGTAAATGTCTGAGTACCCTTGTGGTCCTGGTCCTGGAGATCTCTCTTTCTGTGGAGTTCATAAACAGATCTGCCACACACGCTCTAGTTAATGTCTTCAGACGTCCTTGATTGGCTGGAACAGATGCATTATTGTTAGCTGAGTGGTGGGGGTGGTGTTGAACCCAGCCTTGAGGAAAGTAGGGCTCCGTTTCAAGTGGTTGGCGCTTTCGTCACCTCAACAATATGCAGACCATTAGGACAAAAAAATGTGCGGTGATTGGTTTAACACACACTCTGGGGACCAGCTTGTACCCTGTCCAGAGTCTGCATTCAGAATATTGGTTATTAAAAGACCAGTTTTGCTTTACTTGATTCAGATTGAACAGCGTAAAGCAGTTTAAAGACCTGATGAATTAACAAACGGGTATATTTTTACTCTGAACATTGCTGCCAGAGTCTGCGCTGCTGTTGTCCTCATTACGGTGCCACAGTAAGGGTGTGTAGCGGTCACCTGAACATCCTTTTGGCTGCCAGAATGAGAAATGGGACACCCATCAGTGCACCTTTGGGGACTGGGCTCAAATCTCCAGGTTGACCACTGCTCTACACGGTGCCACATGCCGCGTTGCCATATTGGTGCGCACTTTGGGGATGCTGACCGCAGAACTACTGGAACACACACAAACTAAGTGGAACAGTTTGAAAACAATGTGTTGTATCTAAAATCTGTATATATTCAGATAAAGGGATGTGTGTTAGAGCTGTGGTTTATCATATACTGTCACTATTTCTCTTTGTGATTAAAAATTTGTAATATTGAAATTTTTTAAATAAAACCGGGGAGTCCTTGGGCTACACCGGACTCGACATACGGTAATTCGTGGTAACTTGCTTATTTCAACTTGGTGAAAATCACTTTACCTTGGAACAGTATCCATTGTAAGTCCAGGGCCCCCTGTGTAGAAAAAAAATATTCTTAGAGGGACCTGTCCCTTGCTTTATACGACAATGGGTGTCATTTTAACATTTCCAATTACCCCCAACATGCTGCATGTGATATACATTGTTTTCTATGTCGAGAGTGGAGAGGTCTGCGTCACCTCAGAATAATTAATTAAAACCATTAAGGGAAATGACTGACAAGACCCATACTGGTGAAAAGGAGCCCTGCATCTGTTCCTTCAGGAGAGCATTCAAATTGCACCTCGGCTGCCCTGACGTTGTCCACAAGAGTATCAGGATTATATTTATGAGCTCATGTTTTAGCAGTCTGGTGATATTTTTACCCCTCTGTTGCTACACAGTGCACGGTGCTGACGGGGTTGCGTCATGTGTCTCCAGTTCTGCCCTGGGACTCTCTCCGGTTCCTGAATCAACGACAACGGGGATTTCTCCTTAACTGCACTGCCTTTTTAGTCAGTACTAGGAATGGACTATATGATAAATGTAGTTTTACTTTTCCCAGTTAGTAGGTAATAGGGGTGTGATGATCTTGCTGTTTCATTGTGGTATTGTTCGCTTGGGAATTATGAATTAACTAGTGGCTAAAGCATTAGATTGAGACTCTATAGAGCACAACTTTTATTTATGTGTGTTCCTGATGTTGAATGCCCTAAAACTGAAAATGGAAACCACATTTTCAGTGGAATGGTATATATAATATACCAGAATGCCAATGCTCAATTTCTGCAGGATTGTTGCATTATTATTATAAATGCCATTTACAGCTCATCAGTATTGAATGATATGGAATACAGTTCTGATCTAAAAACGATTAATTGTTCAGCCCTACTCTCAAACTATCCCAAGGTTTTTCTTTACTTTTTTGCATGAGAAGAAGTAGACATTGTGCTTGAACAGTCTGCGTGCTCAGTGTCTACTTTAGGTCTATTTATTGCCACTTTTATTTAGTATGTTGCGTCCCTCGAGCCTGCTTGAAATGATGCATAGATATTCCATTGACTCATTGGATCCTCTAAGTGCATCTGTCCCCACAGCGATGGCAGACATTTGGAGTGTGTTGGCCATGTGCTCTGTCCCCTATGTGCTGTATTTTCTCCTCCTTCTGTTTTTTCCTTTCGTCTTCCAGCTCTGGCGGTGGCGTCCAAACACCTGAGGCTGAGTCATCCCGCTCTAAAAGTGTGCAGAGCGGAGGGATGGAGTGGACTCTGCGGCTTGATGAATAAACCGTCTGCCATGCCTCCACCCCCCACCGCTTTATCTAAATATAGAAAAGTCTTCGGTGCAGAAACTTAAGTTAGTCCAAGAGTCCAGACAGCCATCTGACCCCTTTGGTCCCCTCTGTGCTGTCTGCTGACTCACACTTTTAAAGCTCCGTGGGCTTTTGCCTCGTCCACGTCTGCGAAGTCCCTGTTCAGGGATGGTACTTAACACAGCTAGCTACTAAGGTTCACCGCTGAGGTTATTATTCCTAGTCTGAACTGAGGCTTATTACTTTTCCAGAGGTTGTTTAAATGAGAACTGTGTGTAGAATGGATGTGAACCATAGTGTTCTCATGATTGGATTCTATATCGATTATTTTAGCCAACAGTCCGATACCTTAAAATTAGCTTTGATTCGATACTGGGATATGAAATATCATGAATTTCCACAACATCTACTACATTTCTATCACATACAGTGATGTAGTCATAAGCACAAGCATCTTTTCGGTAAAAAGACATAGTACAATAAAGTTTATTTAAAATATTAATTGTAGATAGAATACAATGATCTTAATATCAGATCGATACATCAAAACATGCAGTATTTTGGTCGATGCATCAATACAAATCGATTGTTACACCCCTAGTATGTAGATGCCCCAGTCCCTAGAGTGATTATTTTTATTCTCTACATTTTTTTCTCAGATTATTAAAATCTGTTTTATTACTAATTTATTCAGATTTTCTTTTAGCCTTTTTTTTTGTTTGTTTTATACATATTTTTATATTTTTTATTTATATATTGTATATTTTGTACAGTGTTTTGTGATGCCAGTCTGTGAAAGGCCCTTAATAAATAAATAAATTTTACTTATGTACTTGCTAGCAAAGACACACTTAGCGGTGACATGTGATGGTTTTATAAACAAAAATGTTTGAAATGTTTGAAATATTCTTTTACCTGAGTATTTAAAGTATTATCTGCTCACTCTGTGGAATTTATAATACTAAGGAAGTGTGAATTCTGCCCTTTTTTGTTTTAATAGAGTTAAAGGATGACATGTTAACCAGCAAAAAGGCCATACGGTCAGAGACATTGTAAAGTATGTGAACCCTGTACTGTACAAGCGAGGTTTCTAGTAAACTTGGGTGGTGTAACCAGTTTAGGGCATTATTTAGGAATCCTGATGAAATGACTTGTCAGGTACATTCAGCAAAACAAACCACACAAATGCAAGAAGCTCTTGGCTCAGTGCTCAGACTCATTCTCCTGTATGCAGTCCTTAAATGTGTGAAGGCCACATTTCAGTAACTCTGATAACTCCATGTTCTTCATCTCCGCAAGCAAGACAAAGAGTATTGTAATGGTAAGTGCTGTCATTACAATGGCCCTTGTTTATTAGGTAGCAAGTGAACAGTCAATTCTATAAGTTAATGTGATGAAAGCAAGAGTATAAAGATCTGTACAGGATCTACACACTTAAACAAGGGTCTTTCTGTGATTACTATGGCATCTCCAAAACAGCAGAACTTGTTGACCGTTCCAATTGCAGAAGGTTTATGTGTGACAGTGTCATGGGCACCCAAGGTTCACTTGAAAGCAAGTCTGTCTGGTTTGATCCTAAAGAGAATCTCCTGTTGTACTAAATGTTAATTGTTGGGATAGAAATGGGTCAGAACACACTGCACCTTAGTCAGAGATGTTTCTGCCTCATCTACTCAACATTACGCGCCATTAAATTCGAATGGGAAGGTGTCCCAGACGTGTGGCATTATTTTCTTATAACACTTGGTGCAGAGGAATAACGCCCGCTGCCATGGGTACGGTTTTTGTGCTTCAGATTAATGGTTTCGTATCACTTCGCCGTTAGCACATTTGGATGACTGTTTCAAAATAAATTGTGATATTTTCTGTGAATATTGGACGTTGGGCCGCTGGGCGCAAGCCCGTTTTAAAGACCAAGGAAAGTTTGGTGAAGAAAAAACAGGCCCAGTGCATTGGTGAGCGATGAACAGAACGTTCTGAAGAACTATATTTTTTAGCTTCTGTCTCACAACCGCAGTAAAATTGATGAGACATTGTGGTTTCAGTGTTTGAATACAGCCACCACACACACGTCCCTCATTCTGTTTCTGAACCAATGGACAGACTTGAGATTGACGCCCATAAGTCTGACTTTACTAAGTTCAGATTTTGACTGAATGCTCCATGTCTGTCAGTCTTTCTTTCTTGTTTTGGCTTTGTTGACGACCACCCTGATGGGTTACACTCTGCTGAACAACGTCGGCCCAATTACCAGGCTTTGAGCCACGGCGAGACGTGTCCAGCGACTCTGAGAAAACACTTACTCAAGCACTCGGGAGCTGCACAGGTCAATTTTCCTGAGCTCTTTTTCTTCCCTCCCCTCTGCCCAGTACATTTCCTCTTCTAATAGGTGTGTAAGTTGAGTCAGCTGTTACAGGTGACAGGGTCGCTTTGTGCACCGCTGTACTTTCTTCACCCTCCTTGTTAAAATGAACATCCTTGGCTGAAACAGTACAGCTTGTTGTTTTGCCATCATTGGTAGTTTTGCTATGGCTGAGTCTCTCGCTCCGAGCGAAACCCAGACTTTTTTTGTAGCCGTTGATTTGAAGTTGGCTGCCTCGCAAAGGTTTCGGAGCCAGAGCTGGCTGTCATTGGCAGACGTTTCTGCGGGGTTGTTTTTGCTGTTTTGTGTTGAAGAGAATTGCGAATGACACGGAGTGGCTACGTACTCTGTTCCTGCTTCTGTGCAGCTGCTGCCACATCTGGAAGTGGTTTAAGAGGGGGAAAAAAACTGAAGTAATCTAAAATGCCTGGGAATCATGAGCTATGGAGCGAAAACTACTCGACTTTTGCTTAACAGGACCCCTCCCCCCCGTCTCATTCCCTCTTAAAGCACTGGGGTCTAAATTGAGACAGGATCTCAATCTCGTTAAGCCTGGAGTCCTCCTACGTCACTGCTCAGGTATTGAATTATGATCCTGATGTCTGCTAATAGTTCATGTCGTGAATTACAGCGCTGGTCCCGGATCACACATGTGTTTTTTGTTGTCACTGAGTCAGGCTGTCTGATACTTTCTTTTTTTCTGTTCTTATAATACATACACACAATCTGATCCACCATTACATTAACACCACCTACCTAATATTGAGCAGGTCCTTGTCATCAGTCATGGCTTCTGAAACAGCTCTAAATGCACAGTGTGTTCTGACCACTTTCCATCAGTCAGCATTAACATTTTATGCGACAGCTCCTCTTTTGGTTTATACCAGACAGGCTAACATCTCCACATGCAGCAAAGAGCCTTGGGCTCCCGTGACCCTGTTCTTATCTTACCTGCTGCTTCAACTATGCTCTCAACCCCGAGTATTTCCATGTTTGTCTAATATCGTATATCTTCTAATCATAGCTCGTCTCTTATTGACACTCGTTTCCAATAAACGCCGTGCTTTCACTTTCTACCTCCGTGTTTTAACATAATTTATTCCCTAAAAGGTATGAAACGGCTTAAAACAAACCTCTGGTTTCTGAACATATGTTGTATGAGTGTTGTATGAGAACCCTGAGGGTTCTTGACAGATATTAAGCGGCTCTGTTTAAACTTTTATCTTCTGTCAAAATAAATGCAAAGAAGTAGCATGACATTTTGTGGCCATCACCATTCAGTCTCCAATAAACGCCTGTCTCTATTAAAAGCCGAAAAATGCCAGGGCTACTATTGGAAGATATACGGTATTTCTAGATTCTTAATGGTGTTTTCTGTGGATCCAGATGTTTGGGGCGGTGATGTGACTCTGTGGGATGGGGGACAAATACTTTTGTTTTGTCAGAACATTTGTATCACTTCATAGTGTTATCAGCGGAAACACAAATTTATTCCTGTTTGAAGAGCAACACATTTTGTGGGTGACAATTTTCTATGTTTATTAATATTCATCTACAAGACATTGCTATTTATTTCTCCCATATGAGATTAAAAAGTCATAAAAGAAATATCACATGACCTTCCTTTCACTTGATTCTGCCCATTTAACTTCTAACTCCAATTTCTGCTATGACTCAAAAGGATGAGGTTTTGATGTTATCAAATTTACTAAAATCAATCATATGAAATCTGTTCAGTGGTATTAAAAAAATGTATTGCATCAATATATTGATGTAATTTTGTGCCAGAAATGGGTGTCCAGTTTTCTTTTAATTATTATTTGACAATTCTATGTTGAAGATAAGTTATAGATTGATCCTAAAGATCAGAAACTACCTTTTGCGCTTGAAGAGTATGAGCTTTTCACATCTAGTTTTCCGTTTGGCAGACGGTGCATGTGCAACTTGCTGGACGTTACATTCGTCACTAACTTGCTCTGCTCTGAAGGATAAAATCAGAAACCTCAGTTTCGTTCCTCAGACGGTGAACGTGTAGTTTTGTAGATCTGCATCTGTTTCAATATTTCCTGTAAAATTCTGTACCCACATCCGCCCCACCCCTGTGACCCGCTCCTGAAACCACACCGTGGCCTAAAGCTACCGAGCTATTTCCGTCACTGAGGGGACGATGGGTCTTGTTATCTCTGAGCCTTATTAATACCTCCTGCTTCAAGTGCTTTCTACCCTAATGCCCACTCTCCTTTTCAGACTTCCTGAGTGAACGAATGGGGCCAATGCTGTTTCGTTTTTCTGCTTTCGCCCCCTCGCTCTCCCCCCCCCCCTCCTGGCTTCATTCCTAATTCAGCGTGGGGAATTATAGTGTGCAGTGCTCTCTTATCGATTTGTGTTTTAAAGGAGAATGTTCAGGGCAGGCTGCTCCTGTTCTGTCTGTGGGGGCGTTAAATGTTTCAGGGGCTGGACGGCCTCTTTATTGGGTTGGTTTCGCTCGCGTGTCATGTTTAATTAGAACGTCCCGGTCTGGGCCTGTTTGAGCACTGGAGGTCCGGAGGCCGCCTGCTTGCGCGGCAAGATGGCCTTGGGTGGAGAAACGGGGTTGTTTTTTCTGGAGAAGCTGTGAAGCGTGAATTAGGCTTATTCTGAAGCTGATTTGCACGGTCAAATTGCATTTTCCTTACAATGGACAGGATAGAGTTGCACATAAATGCTTTTTCAAGCAATTCAGTATTCGAACCGTCTGAACTTTGAATTGTTTATGTAAATAAGTGAGCACCGGGTTGACCTTGTATCTGAAGAGATTTCATTAATGTAAAGTTTGAAAAAACACATTTTAATGAAGCTGTAAACATTTGAGGTTTCAATATTCAGTCCAGTGAATGTTATCAGGCAGTGAGGAGCAGGGATGCATGATTTTTTTGCTCAGTTGCGCATTCTGAGATGGACACATTTATTTTTACTTTAGCTGTTCTGAGTTGTAATTTAATGAGGGGAACAGTAGGGTTGGATGTATTCTGTGATACCAGGGTGTGTAGAAATACCAGTGGTAGTTTAAACCCTTTCCCTCCAGGTCAACAAAATGAAAACTGGTGTGCGCTCTCGGAGCAAAAACAATTGTTAATTAAATTCTGACATTTTAACATGTCTGCATAATTTATTAAACATTCTCAAAACTATAATGAAACACCCTCATTGAGTCAAACAGCACATTCATAATAGTTAATGGGAAACAATTTGGAAAAATGTCTATAATTTTTTTTCTTTTCCAAAGTGACCATTGATCTTTTTATCCAGACCCATTTTCTCACCAAAAATGTCTTTTTTTTCAGCTTATTTATTATGTGTAGGGTCAGAATGGCAATTTCAAGCTGTACATGATTAGAGTTTATTATCATAATTAATCTCCCCCCAATTAAATCTCCTCAATCTCAAACCACAGGTATGTGAAAATTTTAAATGGCAATTTTTAAATGCAAGTATAAAAACAGACGTAATTAATTTTTTAAATGAGCTTTTAGAGGCATCTGACTCTGACTCTTTCCTGTGAAGAGTTTTGTATTTAGAAGTTTGTTTAGACAGGAGTGTTTTCACCAAACCCATTTATGTCTTATCTTAATAATGTAGATATGTTGAAAAACCTGTGAAATGTTCCTGTGTGAGATGCAGGGTGTTTCTGAAATGAAACAATGGACAGAATTTGCCAATCCATTCTCATGAATGGAGCATTTTGTACAGTATTGATTTGGATAGCTTCCCAGAAATAGAGTACGCCCGAGCTGGGATTAAACCACTGTAAACTGTGAATTTCCCCTGTAAAATGTCATAGCCTTAGATTTATTTACAGCCAAGAACCCTTCCTCTTCAGTTTAAGGCCTATGATTGAAAGAAGTTGGATGCTAGAAACACAGAATCCTTTGCATGTTACTGATTGGGCCCGAGATTGGAGGGTGGTGGTGGTTGTGAAACATGGCTGCTGTCCCATGCTCAGTTCACGTTAATGATGAATCATGTTAGTGTTGGGCTGCACCAAGATGCTGAGCACGGCGACAGCAGCCAATCCCTTCTTCTTCTTCCCTGGCAGGTCACCCCACCAGTGCTGCCAAACCATTAAGTGCTACAAAATGTTTCTGTGTCAGGCTGCTAAATATAAGAGCCTAAATACGCACTTCAGCAAAAAATAAACCTAAAACCAGAAACACCAGGGTGCTAGAAGTGCTGCTGATGCATTTCGAGTTCCGACAGTTTTTGCAACGTGCTGTTTCGGTTGGTTGCCATAACTCCGAACTCGTGAAACGGCAACAAAAAGAGTGCAGAGTCATCTGATTTCTGTTTTATTTTCAGACTCGTGACATGGAGCACCTTTATCGGCCGCTTTGCATGGAAGAGCGGTTTCTCGAAGTGTTTATGTAAAGTACAGGAGCATTAAGGGGCGAGCGTTCGAGAGCTCTCTCGCTTTTAAGATAAAAGCTCGGCCATATGTAAAGAGAGGACTGACAAAGTGCAGTAGTAACAAAGCTGTGGTGGTTTGCATGAGTAAATGGGCGCTATGCAAAACGCCGCTTTACCTGTCTGATTGCGTGCATCTGTTTGCTGAATGGGACCCTCTGACATGTGGCGCCCAACACTAACCCCTCTCGTCTTTGTCATCAAACAGAGCTCGATTCATGGAGGCACTTGAATGCGCGGCGTATCTTGCTCAGAGATGCGCACAAAGACTCCGGTTCTCCTTCTTTGCCGTTTAACCTCCCCTTTCTGCCGCCCTCTTGTTCACCTCTCGATATGAAAACATTAAGGTTAATGACTGCCAGCTCTTCACAGATAAAGGCCTCACTGCCTCTCGGGGCAGGAAATATTGCTATTCAGTAGCTCTGTCTTCTCTTAGTCGCTGCAAGCCTTTCAACATAGCTCTGTACTCACGACACAGTTTCAAGGCCAGTGTGATACAGAGCCTCTCTTTTCATGACTGGCCAATAGAGTAATGGCAGAGGAGCTCTATCAACTGTCTTGACGCACTTCAACATGGGTCTTACGTCATTTTCATAAGTCGGTTTAACTGCTTCCATGTCGTACAGCAGCTCTGACATCTCCTGTCTGTTCGTTTTAGTGGATAAAGACTATCTTGCAGTAGAACCAGGAAAGAAAATGTGTTCTCTTACAATAACAGACCCATATCCTTCAATTTTTTGTATTTATTATTATTATAATAATGATATTATTTTAAACCCTTGAGCTTTACATAGGATGTGTTTTTATGTATTGGTTTTAGTTGCTGTGCTTTGTAGATTGGTGTACATAAGCTAGAACATTTAAAAATATCTGCGTAATATTGAGTAGGTTCCCCTCAGATGCCAGAACAGCTCTGACTGTAGAGCATTGTGGGATACCTTTCTATCAGAGCCAGCATTCCCCCGTTGTTCTTCCTTGGATCGCTTTTGGTAGGTACTAACTACTGCAGAGCTAGAACACTGGAGTGGGTTCTTACACCCATGCTTTCAGAACATCAACTTCAAGAACTGACTTCACTTGATGCCTAATGGCATTGTAATGAAATATATCAAATGTTAATGTAACTATAAAGGCTCAGTGTCCTTGGCTTTTCCAAAACACATGCTGTCATAGCTAAAGCTGTTACTCTTTTACACTCTTGCTGCCTCATTGGGGCTGAATGTCAGCTATAATATGAAAATAAAACCTTATGATTTTGTAATGAAACTTTTTACCAAAAAAAAAATTCCCACTAAACATAATTTCCAAGAAAAAAACAGTTCCAGTTCATGGAAAGCGCGTCCAGAAGAATTCTGAGTAATTCTGTAGCAGAGCATAAAATTCAAGCGGTTTCACAGTAAACAATATATACACAGAATATATGTATAACGGCATTGTGTTTTACTGGGTAAATGTGTACATTAAAAAAAATTATATATATATTTTTCATTAAATTAAATTAGATGATGACGTTTTAGGGAGACACTTTATTGGTTTGTGTTTTATTTATATATTTATTTATTTTTTGTTGTTGACTGGATATCAGTCCATATTTAAAAGAGAGTTACAGCCTGAATTTGTAGGCCTCACTTGTCTCATGCTTGATGTTCATCCTAACCGAGCTAAGTAGGTATTCAGCGGTGCTTGGATGAGCAGGGCGCTTATAGACAGTCTCTCATTATTTAAAGGACTGCTTTACTTTTCCACTCTCCGAGGTGTTTTCCATTTGGATGTGATGGCGTTCGCGGTTTTGAGATAAATCTCTTGTGGTCCGCTTCTTCAGCTGCTGGAATAAATGGCTCCTTCAGATGAGTGTGTAATACTGTGTGGGGAGTGTGTGTGCGTGTGTGCAAGAGCAGATTAGAACATGCTGGAAAGCTGAGTTATCCCCAATCCTTCACTGGCGTCCACCTCCGTGGCTCCTTTTTAAAGCCCTCGTCGATAGGGTCTCTGCTAAATAATAAGCTTTTCCATTCTCGCCGTCCCTATAAACAAGCTATGCATCACTCAGAGCATGAAAATAACAGGACAAGCCTATTTCTTCTGTATCAAATCTCTGATCTCCATTCGTTCTTTTTTGCCAGCTTTTCTGTAGGGCACTTCCTGTCCAATGAACCTGCTTGGTTTGTGAACAGTGGAAATAATCCCAAACTATATAAAATTTGAGTAGAAATAACCCCCAATTTAAAGTAATTCCTTGCTAAATAATCCCAGACTATGTAAATCCTGTGCTAGAAAATCAACCATGGAAATAACCGGTTCTTTAATTAATCCATTGCTTTATAAACCAGATTAAATAATCCCATGTCATTTTAATCTTGGGCTAGAAAATTAACCGTAAAATTGCCCTAGTTTATATTAATCTCCTGTTATATCAAACAGTTAAAATAATCCCAGTCTATATTAATGTTGAGAGTATTTATAGTCCTGGGTTATATTAATCCCATGCTAAATAAAACAGTTTGAATAATCCCAGGCTATATTAATCTTAAAAATTAAGTCGAATTTTGCCCAATAAAAAGGACCGAAGAGCCAGGTAACGATACACTGATGTGGGACTTTTAGGCCAATGGCAATATGTAATATATTTTTTATGCATCCAATGCGGACTCCAAAAATGAATGACGTATTCCAGACTCACCTCAACATCCTGCTCTTCCAGAGATCTGAAAATATCTGTCAAATCTAAACATCTGTCCGATTCCAATATTTTTAGTCAAGCAAATACCTGCCAATTCCAATATGATTCCAATTTCATCGTGCATCCATAAAGCCCCATGTAAAGGGATCATACAGGAAATTTATTCTTTTGAGGCACTCAAAGAAAACCTTGTGTTCTCCGTGTCTCATCAGAACTCATCGTATCTTGTTCCGCAAGCATTAAAACATTTGAAATGATTTTTCAGTAACTTTCCAAGCACCTGTTAAATTTCCATTTCCCTACTTTAAACCCAATCTAAACAAACCCCATTAAAAAGCAGCATGATTTGCCACTCAGTCTGAATAAGTAGGTGTGTTCTGGTTGGAAAGTGACCTCCGTGCATACACCCCCCGTGTTTGAGGAGCAGGGAGGAGGTGCGGACTGGTAAACTGGAAATGAGATTTTTCTTGCCAGACCAGGCTGTCGTTGGGAGTCAGTTCAGCTTATCTTTTGATATGGATGAAGCCTCCGTAGTCCTCCATGGCACAACTCCTAACCCTCTGGTAATTTATATGTGAAGTTTTCCAATATTATGTCTTCTGTTTAGCTCCTCGTCCTCCGTGTGCCTTGCACCGGACGGCCTTTATTGGATCGGAGGACTTTATAATGCTGAGAGAGCGATGTCAGTCATGGGGGTAGCAGAGACTCTTGGCTGAACCTGAACTCGGCTCATTGTGGTTATTAATAGTGACCTGAACTTTCAGGAGCCCCAGAAATGAGCTCCAGATGTGGGGAAGTGGGGAATCTGTGTGAACCTGAACAGCTTGAGCGGAGAAAAGGGAAAGATTGATGTTTTTTTCTTCTTTTCTTTTTTTCTCTCTAAAGGGTGACCCTGAAAAGAGGTTTAGAAAGGAGGGGTTGTTCAAAAGGAGTTATGATTGGTGTACTGGCAGCACATTTTGCTTTTCTTTCCTCCTATTTTCCTCCTCCTTTCTCACCTAGAAGTTACGTCCATGTTTGTTTTGTTGGCACTGACCGATCAGTCTGGCCTTTTTTAAACTTTTTTTTCTTTGTGGTTGTTTTTTTATGTTTGTCCTGGGTTGATTAAAACTGTTTAGTGTCTGAAATTGTATTACATAACTTTTCATAAATGTACAATGAATCAGCAGTTGTTCCCTTCTTGAAGCCCAAATTTAGTTGTCTGTTCAGGGGGAGATGATTAGTTGACATTTTTCTGTGGATACCGCTACATGAAAATTGATTAAATGTTATAACATGTTGATTCTCATTCTTCTGTTTAAATCCGTGGTCTTACAAATGCAATGAAACCAATAAGGTGTCTATTTTATTGCTGTAGCCCAACATCGCCTAAATAGACATTGTTTTAATATTGGTTTAAAATAAAATATAAAATCTCATCTTTTTAACTTTTTAACCAAGACACCTCTGATTGCAATAACATGACTGTTAATCACAGCCATATTCTACCATCTGTTCTTGCTCTCTTAATGTTATCCTTGTATAACCATATATAGAGCTGGGCAAAAGGATGATATTTATTATTATAAATTGCGGCCACAGAATAATTGTCTGAGCATATCATAATATTGTCAGTATTTAAAACCACTGTTGAACTGATTATTACTTTGCCTTTGTGAATTAACTGTAATGTGGTGTGAGACACTGAATAAACATAATTTGTATTCATTATACTTTGTCTTTTTATCTGGTATCTACTAGCTTATTAGACAATAGAAAATGCATATGGTGACACATCGAGTCCTGGAAAAATTTCTCAATTTTATTTTTCCATGTTGCCCACCTCAAACTATATATATATTTATGTGTGTGTGACAAACAGTCTTGAACAATAAACTGAAAAAGGCAAATTTAACGAAAATAATCACATTTTAAATTGAGATCAAAATCGCAATGGGATGTTCTCCCCACATCGTCCAGCTCTAGCACAGAGAGTCTGAAAACAGTACAATGTAAAGCTCCGACTTTCCAGTGAAGTCACATGTGGGGTCAGTTTTTACTTTAGCTGTGGCTTCTGATTGGTTTTTTTTTTAAAGGGGGCGGGTCCTGTCCTGGCTGCCTCGTTCACACCACCACTCGTCCGAGCAAGACCATGAGCCAGCAACAGCAAGGACACTCACTACAAACATGTTTACCAACAGGCTGCGAGATCCCTGCCACGCTCTGTGGGTCACAGTCGTACAATGATGTCACTGAATGGGTCCGCTTGTTGATGACCATTGGGCCATAATAACTGGTGGGACAGCGCTTGTCTAGACGGGCATTCTCTGGGCAAAGTGGTGAGAGGCAGGCCATGGCACCAGCACACATTCAGTCATGGGCCAGTTGTTTTGCTTGTCGCCCGGCCCATTAATGAGCAGGCCAGCAGCGCACCCCCCTCTTTCCACAACTCCTCCCCCCAAGCTCCGGGCCAAACGTCTATGTCTCAGCTGGCCCTCAGCCCTGGCTCTTCAGTGTTCTTCGCCAAGCTCCTCACACATTGTTTATAGGCAGCCAGTGGGCAAATGTGCAGCATATTCTGCTCACAAATTAGAATCTGCTGCAGGAAACCTGTCGCTCGTAGGCCTGGCTACAGAAACCTGCCGTGACAGAGTTGTTCACAGTGCCGGTGAATGAAACCAGACGTCTGAGGAGATTAAGACCTCGAAAAACTCAATCATAGAACATTTTTGCATGAAAATGCTATGAATACACTAGGGCTGTCCCCGACTATGAATTTTCATAGTCGAATCAGAATTTTCAAATCTTTCTATAGTCGAATCATAGGCCTG
>JBBIGC010000041.1:26655730-26669787 GCA_037576955.1 Lepidarchus adonis | reverse complement strand
TCGACTGTGAGATCGGTGGTCGAATCAGGCTCCGCATATCGATGCATCGAATCTTCGACTATTCGGGGACAGCCCTAGAATACACTGCCTGATCTCTGATTTTTTGTATGATATTAGCTTCTCTTGGGGATCAAACCATGGAGACTAGCCTTCACTCTGTGGAGCAATCAATGAGCCTTGGGCACCCATGATCTTTATCAGTTGTTCTTCCTTGCATCACTTTTTATACCTGGAAAACCACAAGACCTGCAGATGCTCTAACCATCACAATAAGACTCAATACGGAACAATGTTGTTCACTTCATCTGTCAATTGAGAATTTTATGGCTGATCAGCGTATGATTGGCATGAAGTGGACTAACATTCATCAAACAACAGTGGTTGAGTTGTTAGGCCTCTGTGTAGGGTTGCGGGTTGTTGTGGGTGTTCAGTAAAGCACCTGTGTTATGGTCACTTTTACCAACGCTGAAGAAGTCCGAGCTGATCGGTTTCTCCACAGTGAACCTTCAAACCACTGACCTCTTATGTCTCGTCCATTGAGTTTGGTAGAAAAACGAATGGAGTTGTTTAAGCAGGGGACCGGGCACTGTTCACCAGGTGTTGTCTGTCTGGTGTTGTGAGAGTGGTACACTTGGTTGCCCGTGTTTTGTCTACTTTCCTTCCTTCCTGCTTTGGGACGAGCTGTTTAGAAGGTATATTATGGAGTGCTTCTGACCCGAGTCTGTGTCCTTGTTTTGCGCCTGCAGTCTAAAAGCCTTCTGCGACAAGGCAGTAAAATTGGTGAAATTGCCATGGTAACTGTAATAGCCGTCCATAAAACACTCTGTAAATGTAGAAATGAGAGAAACAGTGAAGGAAGGCCATAAAAGCGCCAGAATTCTGCCGTCCAGGAATGCGTTTGTGCGGCGCGTACGATGACTGTTTAGGAGGGAGAGACCCAGAAAGATTCTTCTCTCCTCTTAAGAGTTTATCTTCCAGCGCTTAATCTGAAGCTCCCATCAACCTGACAGTGTTTACAAAGAACAAAATGATTAGCATTGTATAATACAGACGTTTAGTTTTGCTTTTTTCAACCCCTTCCTTCCTGTGTGGGGAACAGGCAAGAGATCTTAGGCTTTATTTTGGTGGGTGAGAAAGTCAACACCGATCAGCTACCTGTCAGGGAGGTGGGATATATTAGGAAGCATGTGAACAGTCAGTTCTTGAAGTTCATCTGTGCCACTTTGATGAGGGTCTTCTCGTGATGCTGACCTTCTCAGCAGGTCTTGTGGAGCGTTCCAGGTCTGCAGTAGTTACCAAAAGTGATCCAAGGATGGAGAATTGATCAGGTTTGTGGGCGCCCAAGGCTCACTGGTCCATGTGGGAAATGAAGAAGGAAATTAGTTTTTAGCTCGGATTGTCACAGCTCAATAAACAATAAAAAAAATCGCATGAATGTAAGTCGCCCGAACCATAACGAAGAAGATTAATCGTTGCTTAGTCACAGAATGGGACACTGGAGCAGCTTCACATGACACTCAGGTCATTTTTTTGGTCAACTTAAATAAATGCTGTATGCAAATTTAACTTATATTTTTCTAATTTGGGTGCGTGTATAAAAAATAATAAAATCTATCCGCATGGGCAGATACCTACATGAAATTATTTGTAAAATCCCACATTGGTGCTTCCCCAGTGCTGGTGCCCTTATTGTCCTGAAAAGATGTTTTGCAGCTTCTTTTCATGCTGGGCTGGTGTAATATTTTAAACAATGTTTACACTCTCCATCATGTTTTCATTATATAGGAGGATCAATTATTTTTTATATGAGCCTATAAATATTTTTGGGTGCTTTTTGGCAGGGCGAGCATTAGCTGTCTGTGGCACTTTTGTTATTTACAAGGGTGAAAACCTTGGGGATTTTGTGCCTGGTTCAGAAGTTAAGTGGCTTGGCAATGTTTAAGGAAAACATCCTGTTTAAGGAATCGTTCATGGAAAATACGAATGTGCAAACCTTGGAATAATGAAGTTTAAGGTCTGGAGGTCTCATTTATGCGATGCCCAAACATTAGCAGTAATCTCTCCTGGGTTTTGGGTGTGAAAGCACTAAAAGCCCAGAGCGGCTGTTTAACTTCGGCTGTAACTGGTTATCCTTCCTCACGGTCCCAAGCTGAAGAATGCAGAGTCTATTCTCAGGCTGTAATTTGTGTGTTTTGGAAAGAGGAGCATGTGTTATTATGGGCAGGGAGACTGTGAATTTCGCCAATCGCTTTGAATAGGTGGTAATTCATGAAAGTGAGTCATGACTAACGCTGCACGATTTGAGTGTTTTTATAAATAGAGGTGTCTGGCCAAATGGGTGCACAGATGGCATACAAAAAATCAGACTAAACGTACATTCATGTCTCAAATTTTATAAAAGACATGCATGAAACCGTAAAAAGTGCTTATGATGAGATGGGAAGACAAATGTAATATCTTGTTCAGCACAATGTTATAATGGTGTAACAGCACCAAACACAGCTATTTATATACAATATTTCTGTTATTTTTTTAATTGGCCTTTATTTTGTACATATTTCTTTTCTGAGAACATTGCTTTTAAATTCCACATGATGCTGCAAGATCTTATCCTTCTTTTATAGAAATTGTTATAGTTGTACAGAACACACCACCTGCTTTTAAAGAACATTCCTAATTCAGATGCAATGACCTGAAGTATATGATTCCACTGTTCAGAATACAGAAGGTGCCACATTGACTTGGGCTACTAAATGCCTTTGTTTTTGTGACATCACAAAATTAATTAATTTAAAATAGGTCTTTTTTGGCTATCTTTGTTCTAAATGTGGATCATCTGGACCAAAAACTAAACAGTACTTTAGCTGTACTTACGTACCTCTTCCAATTTGATAGGAGCTTGGAACATTTTGCATGATATTATTGTTACGTATTCCTTTGTTGTGTTTAATTGCTTTCTGTTACTAAGTGACATCATCCATTGTTTCCAGCAGGTTTCAGTAACAGCAGGCAATGGGAGCACCTTGCGTGCTGGCAGAGTGAATATGTATTTGATGACCCTTGGTGGGAGTGAGGGTGTCACCACGCTTCTCCACTTCCTCTGTTCGTCATTTCACATCAAAAGCCTTGTTTGGGTAAAATGATTATTTGGTTTGGTTATTTATTTTGTTTGTTTGTTATGGCGGCAAAGATTTTGGTGTGTCAGACCGCACTGGAGAAATGTTACTTTTTGAATTTGGTCGTTTTTATCCTTCCCCAAAAATGAGAGACGCAGATTGTCGCTCAAGCTAGTGTGTAGTGTGTGTCTGCTGTCGCTGGATCAAGGTCCACTACAGTTACACAGTACTTGAGTCATTTTCTGATTTTATGAGCTACTACTATTCGAGCTAGAGCTCGGCAATATGACGATATATATATAATCTTTATGGGGACAAATTATGGCTACAATATGTTTTTCTGATCATTTTGTGATACGCTTTTGTATTAAAAGAGCATAATTAGTTTTGCTTAATTAAACTTATTGTAATGCATCTTAAAAGATGATATATATCAGGAATAAAAAAAAAATTTGATATTTTTGACATATCGCCTACCTATACTTTAAACTTGACATAATTAGTTATTTAATTTATGTTGTGATATATATTGATATCGACTTATATTCAAAATATAATTGTGATTATTTTCCATATTGCCCGGCTTTATCTTTAGCTCAATTTTGGAAAAATGTTTTAAAAATGGTAATTTATTTCTGAAGCCCATTTAAAACCAAGGCTGACCATGGTGCTGTAGATTCAAAACAATGGTAAAAAAAAAATTGTTTGGTGTCCTGCATTGTTACTGTTTTTAAAAGTGGTGGTGAATGGTTTTATACTCCGTGTGCTGGAGTACCAGTGCTCTACTGTAGGAGCACTAGAGAAGGTCCTTTCACTGTACACCATGTGTAGCAGCTCCCTCCATCCAAAAGCTGTTCCGCTGTCTCACTTTTGGAATCAGAAGCAACACAGATCAGCCATTGTCTAGAGTAAAGTGCCGGCGTGAAATTACATAAAGAGGGAGACTCGGGCGAGGGGGGGCATTGAATGGAGTTCAGTGGAATTCCATCAATTACCCATCCTTCCCACCCCAGCTGCTCTAAAAAGCCACCGCTCATGTTGCTCTTGTTGTGGAAACAAAGCCGCACACAATGGCGTGTTGTTGGGGGTTTGCGTGTTACTCTGTGCATGTTACCGTGTGATTTCATCTGGGAGGGGCGTAGTGGGGTGGTAGTACAGTCAGTCTGGCGGTTAATTTATTTTTGAATGGATCCAATGGGAGATGATATGGGTCAAATTCAATCACAATGTTTTCCAGAAATCGCAGTATCCGATGCTCTTTCAGTCCGACGTGTCCAGGGAGGGAACCGGGACAGGAGTTCTGGAGGGAGTGTGATGGATAGATTTTTCTCACCTGGTAGGGAAGGGAGGAGGGCACACAGTGAAACCAGACCACTTTCCTTGCCAAAAAAGGGCACAGCGGCCTTTTGTCATCAGGGGGATTTGGGGAAAAACACTATTTATAGGCTAGCCTCACCATTAAGGGCACTATTGATGGTGCGTGTGCATGTGCAGCTCACCCCTACATGTGCAGCTCACCCCTACATGTGCCTGGTGGAAAGTGGAGTCTCAAACACCTTTCACATTCAAAACTCAAGACTTTATCTGTCTGGGGTTTGCGTCATTCAAACATGCAGCTCGTCAATGGTATTTTACCACGGTGTAGATGTTCCTACCTGCCCTGATGAAATGTTCAGGCCTGCAGCAACTGTGGTCCAGCTGAAACCCACACTAGCAGGATCTTAAGACTCGTCATCGGCTGAACGATTGTTTTTATAGCTAAATCCCCATTTGAAAGAATGCACTTTTCACATGGCAAGGGCTGCGATATTAATTATTATATTATGTAATATTGACGTTGTTTTGGGGTGAATTTAGTAATAAGGAAATGTAACGATGCAGAGTTTGAGAATTGACACCCAGGCCTCAATTTTGCTGGGTGGGGCCCAATAAATGTTTTTTTCTAATATTATTTTATTCATTAAATAAATAAGTTGAATAATATATGAAATTTTAATTCCTTTTTGAACCATAAAATTAATCCCCAACTAATTCACCCTATTGGCTTAGTAATCACCAAGATAATCACCAGATTTCTCAAAAATTAAATTAATCGTGACCAAACTAATGTGTGGTAGTTATTAATAATCTCACTGTTGATGTTATTAAAGCTCTACATGTGTAGTGATTACCTTCAGAGATGGTTCAAATCTGAAAGCTCTTCTTGGCCTCCAGTAATGGCGCACAGTAGAGAAACTCCAACTACAGTCTTGCCCATCAATCCTTATCCATCATTCTGAACAGAGCGTGAGCGGAGACCTCCTTCCTCCCAGTGTGGGTGGTCTCATCAGCACGAGAGCTTCAGGCACGGCCTCCTGCACGCATACAGCTTTCGGGAATAAATAAGTAAAGGTGGACGAGCAGGCGGGCAGGCCTGACGCGGATGTGGAAAGGGAAAGTGGTGACTGGTTAACGAGGCTCCGCTGACATTCTGTTCGTAATAAATACTTAAAACCCTCCGCTGCGCTTTCCAGCACCAAGCCAGCGCTGCTCAATTTATACATTATTAACCTAATGAGAGGTGAGGCGCTCCAGAAAGATGAGACAAAAGACTTTCTGTAGCTTTCGCTTTCATCAGAGTCGGGCCACACAGGGCGTTCACTGCTCACAAGATCAACCCAGTCAGAACTTCAAAAAATGTCGGAGTCAGCCTGCCTTCCAGCGAGGAGCGCTGTCGTAACCGCTGCCAGTGGAACAGGCTTGAAGGCCGTCGCTTGCAATTTGGTGAAACAAGGGTTTTAGAAGCAGACCTCAGGTTCTTTGAAATTAGACACTATGTAGCCGTACTACTTAAAACAGTTTTTTATTTTTTACTTTAGTAACCTGATCCCCTCCTAGAATTAGCAGTAACATGGGCTTTAGGGAATTATTTGGTGTTTAAAGTTTAAGTTTTTGTTTATACTTTATTAGATAAGGTATTATATTTCTCTATATTCTTTATATTTCTTGTAGTTTAAAATGTTTGCTCTATTTATTAATTTATTAATAAATGAATTAAAATAAATATAATTTATTACGTTTTTTAATGTCTTAAATTGCTTCTTGTTTTGTAATCTGTGTGTTTCGTAATCTGTGGTCAGGGCGGTCGCCAAAGCATTTCACTACACATCATACTGTGTATGATTGTGTATGTGACAAATAAAATTTGAATTTGGTGAAAAATCAGATCTACACAATTTCCCCACTCACCTTTAAAGTCAGCAAAGAAATGTTTAAATGCACATGTTGCTTCTGTAGCTTAGAACAGGGCTTAGCAATTTACCCTGTGAGTGATATTGCAATATTTTTAGGTTGGATACACACCACTGACAATTCAGTGATTAACATAACTATGCACTAAGTGAACAGTCAGTTCTTGAAGCTTGAAACACGAGCGTTAAGATCTGAGTTACTTTAATTATGGTTGAGCATCTCCAATACAGCACGTCTACCATGTGTTGCGTCGTCTGTGTAGATCAACAGCTTTTTTACACAACAGGGTCTGTTTTCCAAAGAGCTAGTCAGACTGGGTTTTAAACCACACCCACAAGTCTGCTCCAGATTAATGAAGAGCGAAGTTTGAGAGATGTATTTACAGGAAAGGTTTAGGTGACCATTGACTTCTAGTGTTCTTGCCTCTCACCTCTACAAAATTTGAACGCTCGACTTGTCTTGGCTTTATTTATAATGACATTTTCCTCCAAAGCCATTCCTTTGCATGTAAACATTGTTCTGATTGGCTGCCCTGGGACTTGTTCTGAAAGTGTTTGGGACTAAAACTGAAACTCACTTTACGATTGTGGTGTGAGTGAGTGGGGTGAGTAGATGTAAACATTGGTTTATGACGTCCCATCATGGAAAATGGGCCGTTTCTGTAAACTGGATGCATATACTTTAGAGAATTGTGCTTCTTTTGAAGTGTTTTACATCCAACTGTCTTGTTTAATCCACCCTCATGTTTTCTTTTGGTCTTTTTCAGAACTATGAATTCTTTTTTGTATACGGTGTGTATTGATTTCTTTAAAGTTTTAGTAGTTGAGCACAACGTGTGGTTGTACCAGTGGGAGCCCTCTCGTATTACTTTTTGGGATTGGTGGGTGGTTGGGGGAACTTTTAATTCTAAACCAATCAAACAGGTATGCACGAAAGCAACAAGACAAATGGCTCTGACCGTCCACCCAGCGAGAGCTTTGCATAGCCACAGCGGGAGTCTACAGACAGATCCCTGCACGCGGTTTCATACACTTCTATCAGTCATATCCAGCTGAGTACTTTTATTAATGGAAGCTGCTTCATACCATGCTTTATTGCCAGTGTGCTGTGCTAAGCCCTTCCTGGCATTTTCCCGCCATTCTACTGTCCCAAATAGCCTGAGTGGCGGGCGCTGTCATGGACTACGTTTGAGTAACTCTGCCATTACGAGGGGATGTATGGGTACGGTTTTAAATACAAGATGGAGGCGCACCTCAAGCCCACATGCCATGTTCTACCGTGGGAGTTGCAGGATAGTAGGATCTCGTTTCAATTTTTGGTGGATGGAGCGTTTTTATTGTTTTCCTTTCTAATTCTATTTTATGGTGTAGTCTTACAGTTTTGCTCCTGGGCCTTCCCGCCCCGAATCCGAGTGGGACACATGGAAAATTGGTTTGTTTATTCTGTTATTTCTTTTTTTTCCTCCGCCTTTACAGCCGTTCTTACTCACGCAGACCCAGCAGCACATTGGCAGACATAATTAGCCAGCTGAATAGTCTGAGGCATGCAATGGGAATAAAAAAAAAGCATCTGCCATGAGAAATGACCAACCCCCCAACCCTCCTGCCTCACTTCACGTTATTGTTACCCGCACGATTTGGCTTTATTGTTCTTTATGTAAAGTTGACCACTCCACCTCATCCATCACACCATGTTGTCCACCGTCTAAAGGAGTGACCCCTGTGCTTTTTGCTCCCATACAACATCTGGAGGCTATTAATCCCAGGAGTCCAGCATCTCATGCTCTTTGTGTTCATTTTTAGTGGCTGGTATCTCCACGTTTGCCTCCTAATCTCCTTTTTAGAGGCCCAGATTGCATTCCCGGCAGGGTGTAGACATTAATTCTGAGATGAGAGCCGTGATTCTTCTCTCTTGTAGGCCTTTTTTCCCTCTGTATGTGATGTCTGTAGCTTATCATTCCCGAAACAGTTCGCTACCCATTGATCCTATCTCAAATCTCAATATCCTTGCCGCTCCAGCACGAAGATGAAATATTTTGTTGAATTACCCCAAGCCTTTTTGAACTATAACCCCCACACCCTTAACTATATATCATTACTTTCTCAAAAACAAAAAAACTGTACAGGGCAGGCAAGACTATTCTCTGCTTTCAATGTATGTTAATGTAAGTTAGAGTTTTTGTTCCATTTAAATCTGGAGGAGTTCTGTTGATCCAAGCATTAACAAAGTTTCTCAAGATTTAAAGCGTGGCCAAGTACTCAAGTGTCATGGGAGAAAACCGTCAGGTTTTGAAGTCAATGTGTTGGAAGTAGATTTAATGGCCTTTCTTGCGGTAGACAACTGGGTCTCCAAAATGACAGGATTTGCAGTGGTTACCAAAAGTAACCAACTAGTGGATCTATGAAATGGTCATGGGCACCGAAGCCTCACTGATACACGTTCAGACTGAAGACTAGTCTGGTCTGATGCCTGCTTGGAAACCTTGGGTCGTGGCATTCTTGTGTATGTAGGACCTACCTAAACATTGCTGCAGACCAAAGTCCACCTCTTTATGGCATTGGTGTTCCCTAATGACCGTGATCTCTTTCAGCAGCCATGCAAACATTCTTCAGGAACAATTTGAGGAACGTGAACAAGACCAAAGTGTTGACTTGACCTCCAAATTCTATAGATCTCAATTCAACTGAGCATTTGTGGGATGTTCTGCACTAGACCTGTCTGGTTGATGGAGGCTCCACCTCGGTAACAGGACTGTAAGGATCTGCTGCAATGTTAGGCAGGGTGTTTACAGTTATCGTGTGTGTGTGTATCTATATAACTTTGTGCGTGGTGATCTATGTTAAAACTAGGCTTTCATGTGCACCGTCTTTGTGTACCTGTCAATTGTTCCGTTAGCATAGAAAGTATCCTGGCAACTTGAAGGAGAAGGAGGAAGGGACTCATGGGAAAAGGCCCCGTGTTGAATGTGCCGTTTGTGAAGAAGAGCGTGACTACATAAGAAAGCAGGCCGTTTTTGATTCCCACAGAGAGGGGTCAGGCTCTCTGAAGCAGCACTCCAGGTAGAGCAGAAGCTCGCCGGATGCACCGGGTCACCTTGTAAACAAGCCGCTGCTCTCTCAGTCGTTAGAGCGAGATTTCAAAGTGTTTAAAATAGGTCGCTCCTGCTGCTTACACCAAGAAAGGCCTGTCAGAGAATCGTCAGTAGATAAAACAAAAATAAATCTCTCACCTGAAAAAAAAGAGGTGGATCAATATTTACTGTCGGTACTAAAGGCTGACTTTAATCCGTGCTTTGCTGGAGTCTTGTTCTCTGAACCTTGACAGCTCTCGCATCGTCAGATATGGATCTGTTGCGGAGGTGGGGGGAGGGCATGGCCGCATGGAATCGCGCGTCAGGTTGCGCGGATTGATGTCTGCGGAGCTGATCTGCCTCTGTTACAGAGAACGAGATGGAGATGTCATACAGAGATCTGAAGTCTGCATAGCGTCACGCGTAAGCGACGCTGCCTTTCGTGTTAGCGGCCTACGCTGCACCGCGGTTTCATATCCTAGGCACTCGATCTGTTGTGGTTGATGCGTACGCCCATGTGGCGTTTCGTCTCCACCTGAGACGATCCCTCAACATCCTGTAATCTCCATGGCTGCTGTCTGAAGAGCCAAACCCATGGATACGGGGGAGTGAAGGTGGGCTGGAGGAACACGGCGTGACCACAGAGCACACCTCACACAGGATACACACCAAGAAACAGCACCAGGATCTGTGGGCGTCAGAACGACACAGCTGACGTCTGCGCACAAGAGTTGCGTCCTTGTCGCGGGGGTGTGGGCACGTGCCCCACTTTTCTCCTCACGCACATGCGTCTCGGCTCATGTATCTTAATACAAAGGCAAGATTATCGTCTTCGAGACCTACAGCGTGCATTAATGGCTTCTAGATGCCATTGATGCCAGTCTCCATTTGGGTTACGTCATGCGACAATACCCGTTCGTCGCGGCTAACAATCGCCCGTCTGTCCAAATACCCGCCCACTGATGTCCTGGAAAACATGCATTTGGTTGAGTCCCTGAATCCAAGCTCTGTTGATATTCAATTATTGTTCTGAATCAGAATTAATTAACCTACTCTACCGTATAAATTGGACCTGGCTTTAAAGCTCCCCACCCCAACCCTCCACTTTGTAGACATGCAAATTCCAGGAGTGTTTTGGAGCCGTAGCAGATGCAGTTGTAAATTAGATGCCTTGGTTTGTTTGGTTGGATATAATAGATCTTTTGTTCTCCACTGAGCACTGTGCCCTTAATGCATTTAGAGTGCGTGGTGTGCATTTGTACTTACGTTGGCTTCATGTTTTAAATGTGGTGTTCACTCTCCTAGGACAGATTAAGAGTGTTAGGTTTTTTGACCCTCATTTTTCTTGAGAATGCTCTATTGACTCTATGGACTAATTTTCAGGAGAAATTGAACACATTTGAGTGATTATTGTATTTTGATTTGCTGCGTTTGTTCAGATTAGAATCTTCTTCTCTTTATATAGTCTCTTTTGTCATGGAGAAGTTTTGTCTAAATGTATTTATCACTTTTCATTCAATCTATGCAGGGTTCACATGCTCCTGCATGCAAAATAATAGCATAGAATGCTAACGTAGTCTTTCATTTTAATTCAGTGAGTTCCTGAAGAGTGTATACATCGATCAGCCATGACTTCAACACCGCCTGCCTAACATTGAGTAGCCAGTGTTAACATTTTGTGCCACTGGAGCTTCTCTTTGGGCTTAGACCAGACAGATTAGCCTTTCCCTGCCTGCGTGCATCGGTGAGCCTTGGGTGCCCATGACCCTGTTTCACCAGTTTCACTCCTTTTTTTCATCAATTTTGGTAGGTATTCACTACTGCAGACCTAGAACATTCCACAAGACCTCAGATCCTTACGCTTCTGCTTCTATCATGCCAACAAGAACTGACTGTAAAGTATTCTGCCCATTGTCCGGTGTCCTTATAATGAAATAACTGGTCAGTGGTGTCTTGTGTGTGTTATATATATATATATATATATATATAATACACACACACACATACAGTCAGTGGTGGATTCCATACAACCTACATAAATACAGGCCTGTGTGCTTTCCTTTTGTTAGTTGTTAGTCTCATGTTAGTTGTAATGTAGCTTTGTAGTCCATGTCTTCCACCATTTTTATTGATACTGTTGGGGGAAAACAAAATAACCAGCAATAACGAATGGCTAGATTTGAAACTTGTCAGGCCATTCATGTCTCATACACCACGCAAAAAAAAAAACAAAATACCAACAAATTAAAGTGATGCAATGAGCTAAAATCCCACATATCCAACAAAAGTGTATCATGGTGTAATCCATTACAATAGCATATTGTCATATCGCCCACTTTTATGGTGTTCCTCAGGGATGTACTCTTGGTCCCTTGCTCTTGTTCTTATGTATGCTTTGTGAAGTATCTGATTCTTTGAGACCTTCTGTGCTGGATAACTATATTTTTTGTGTGTTGCATGTCCCTCCAGATATCCTTGATAGGTCAGTGGCTAATCACTGACAGATTAGCGCATCAGTGCTATTGATCAGTGTGGAATGGCTGGCTAGGTAGTTTGTTGTAGCGCTTTGCTCCCGCACCATAATTCATCAGCTACCTCAACATTTAATTTGCACCGTAATGAAGCGTGCCTGATAATTGCCTCCTGAATTTTCCCTAATTCATGACGAGCTGTTTAATTAGGATGAATTAGACTGGTTTGGTTTCTCTTAATTGTTTTTTTCCGAACCAGGCCTGGCTTCTGCGCTCTGTGACTATCCGGTGCCAATTTGCGTTCAGATGACGGAGGTTAATCATGCTCGTCATCCGTGGCCATGAAAGTGCCCAAAGCAGCAGCTGTTTTGTCTGCAGTTACACCCTTTACCATCTCTTGCCTGGATGGGTGTCTGTCAAGTTCTTTCCCGCCCCACTTCCTCACACATGCGCTGGGTCCAGCTGGTGACCCGGTCTGATGCGGGCCTCAGTGGACACTATGACATTGAGTTAATGCAAAGCCCTCTGGGTCCTGAATGACCCTTCACTGCTGCTCCAGCAGAGCATGGCATGCCACAGAAACCAGTACATCACTGCACTGTGTGGACCCAGCGATCGGCTGAGCACCTCGTCACTGCAGATGTAATGAACGCCCTTCCAGTTGCACATATACGTGAGTCTTTACAATCAGTTAGGGACGTGTGGAGGTGCGTTGGTACTCAGCCGATCCAGGAGTCTGTATTAAAACAGTTGCTCGTTTTACTGCATCATGGGACATCATGTTCATAATTCAAACCTGTTAAGAATTGCACTTCAGTAAAAAGTTTTGTGTTCAGAATAGAATACTGTTATCTGTGTACTACACCCTATATTACAAGTATTTAGGTGCAATATACTACTATACCAGTAGTAATTTAGGAGAACATTTCTAAATTTTCATAAATTTCATAAATTTGTTCGATGCAACAATACAAATTGATTAATTGTTGCAATCCTAATATGAATATAATTTTTGTACATGGCCTATTTTTTTGTTGCATACATCTGTTTTGGTAGCATTGTCCACTAGATGGCGAAAGAACTGATTATTTTCTTCCGGAAATGGGAAAACATGTCGAAGTCACCAAGACGGCTGCAGAGACTCTTAATTTGTTACTTCCAGATTAAAGAAGCACAATATTGTAGCATATCTAATATCATAATCGTAGTTTTATCATGGCCTCTTTACAGTTACACTATACACTTCTGCAGCGTAATAACCCGTATATGCTTAATGTTGCGCTACTAGCGTGTACGCTACACTGAGTCGTTGCACCCGTGTACTCCATAGTGTATCAGAATGTAATGTATGTCGTATACGGTTTTGCATAGTTGTGTGCAGTAACCAGTTTGCAACATTTACCATGTGTACTATCATAGTCACATGACCTCCTGGTTTCCTGAAGTGATGTATTCTTGAATATTTTTTACAATACGCTTTTCTACAGTATCTTAATCAGGCTGTTTATTTCTCCCTCTTTCTCTCTCTCTCTCTCTCTCTCTCTCTCTCTCTCTCTCTCTCTCTCTCTCTCTCTCACACTCTGTCCTTACCAATGAGTGCTGACGTGCGATGTGTCCCAAACTGAAAGAGGCATCCATCACTAATGTGACACTGCCCGACAGGGGCATCTCTGTTCGCCCACCGCTTGCCACAGGGTCGCTGCCGTCTGCGCAGTGTGTGTGTGTGAGGCGTGAGAAGAATACCCCTGTTCTCATACACACACACACACACACACAGGTCAGGCTGTGGACATCCAAGCCCAGTAATGCCAGCAATTACAGGAGAGCTCTGTTTTCTGCACAGTTTCGGGAGCGTGTATGAAGGGAAGGTACGACCATGGGGCTTTGTCTCCCAGACGGCCTTGACCTTGCGTCATGAGGCCATGACGTGTAGCTTCTCTGGGTTGGGGAGAGAAGGGGGAGGGCGGCAAGAGAGCCAGGGTGAACAGACGACGCATGTTTGCTGTTCCGCATGGGCCTCCTTTGAAGTGGCTCCCAGAGCGAGACGGCCATGCAGCTTATTAGTCTGGCTCTTGCTCGTTCGCTTTCTCTTTCTCTCTCTCTCTCTCTTTCTCTCTCTCTCTCTCTCTCTCTCTCTCCCTCTCTCTCTCTCCCTCTCTCTTTTTCTTT
>JBBIGC010000041.1:26614560-26626935 GCA_037576955.1 Lepidarchus adonis | reverse complement strand
TGTGTGTGTGTGTGTGTGTGTGTGTGTGTGTGTGTGTGTGTGTGTGTGTGTGTGTGTGTGTGTGTGTGTGTCCAGAAGCAGGTCTCTATAAATAGTTGGTGATTCGTGGGCTGCCAGGCAGACCTGCTCGTCAGACCTAATTACAGCTAACCCCTCCCTCTCTCTTTTTCTTTTTCTCACACTCTTCTCTCTCTTACCTCCGCCTTTTCTGTTAATTGTTCTTATGCTGATATTGATCAGTGAATTTTAGAAGTAATATTGGCCATTGCAAAACCCTGATGTTTGTGTGTGTGTATTCGTTAACGAGCACTAAAATTAATATAATGATATCACGTTCTTCTGAAACGCAAGACAAACACACAATGTTTCAAGTGAGGGGGATGATTAGGTTAAGGCATGCACATTCACAGCAGAGCGCTCTATAACTAGAACAAACAGTTCCTTAGGGTGTGTGTGTGTGAGAGAGAGAGGGGGTCAGAAATGAGGAGACCAGCACAGGGAAGAAGAGCTACTAAAGACGTCCACACAAGCTAGTTTGATGAACAGCCGGATTCTCAGTATCTTGACGTCCCTGTGATTTTTATTGCTGATGTTAATAAACTGCAGTCTGTACAGCTGAGTGATTGAGCATCTGTACCAGTTCACTGTGAATAGCCTACAAGATCAAAGATCAGCCCTGTGACATTAAAAGGCTGTTACGGAATCTGTGGAAATTCAGCTAATAATTCAGTGTTGTATTAATAAGTATAATTGAACTGATCTGTATTTTTTTCTGTTACATCTACCTGTGAACGAATACAAATATGTGTATTTGATTATGTCTAAGGCCTTGGATCGTTTAATGTGACCTAGGCATTTTATAGCAGCACTTCAGTATGATGTTATGTTCATGTTCATTTGCCTAGAGTGTAATGTAGTGTTTTGTCCTGTGGGGGCAGTAATGAGTCAGACCAGAGTGTTTCTGTGGCCTGTGGGGTTTGAGGTTCATCCTTCATTGTATTAATGGAATGGGAATCAGTCGTCTTTATTAGTGCTGAACTATTTCATATTTATAATACAGATCCTCCTGATGTTACGACATAAGCAGAGAAAATATCGCCTCTACTAGGTTCACCCTCTGACTTGTAAAGAATCGTAGGACATTTCTGGTCCTCCACAATCTTAAATTAATGACGTATGAATGCGCTCCTCTAGAGAAAAGCTGCATGCAGTATTTTTTTTTTACGCCACCTGCATGCAGATCCGGAAAACCCATGTGGACATTTTTTTCACTTTCACAATTAGAGAAGTTGGCATTTGATCCACACCCAACTTAGGCTAGAGGCACCAGAAATGCTTGATTCAGATGTCCATGTGGACAAGTCCTGAACAGTGAGTTGTACAGCTAATGCAAAGACATTAAACCCTTTGGACGTCTGGTTCCATTCACTACCAGTGTGAACAGCTCTAAAACGTAGCATGGGCTTCATACACACACAAAGTGGCTACACTGGCTGTGCTCCAGAGCAGCTAACTTCTCCTCTCATTTCCTCTACCTTTTTTTTCTGTAGTAAGACATAATGCTGAGTCCCCCCACCCCCTTTCATTGTTTGTGAAGTGTGTATTTCAGTGTGTGAAGCTTTCCTTTGCCTGTTTCTGTGGCTTTGCCACCCCCTGCGATCGCGCAGTCGATCTGGAATAACAGTGAAACGGCAGCCGCTGGCTTTCATGTGCGCTTTGTGCAGCCGTGTCTGCAGAGGCTTTCCCAGAGCAGGAGGAGTGTGTGTGTGTGTTGGCAGGGATCGGGGTGTTATATGTAAACCAGCTGCTGACAGAGGTTTCCTGTGGGTCACCAGGACCTCTGTGCAGCGCTTACATAAACGTTCTCCGGATAGGAGCCAGCGTGCGCACGCATACACACACACAGCTCAGACAGTCTCTGAGGAGGCTGGGGAAAAGTCCACAGCTCCTTATTAAGCCACTAAGATCGTAGACAAGGGCCCACAACCACTACATGGCTCTGGCCAGCTGCTAGGCCTCTAGTCTGGACCTTTGACCTTCTTACTGTGGTTGCGGAGACCTTGTCTGACCTCGGCTGGCTACCAAGAACTGATGCATATGGTGGCAATGCAAATGAGCAGACGGGTCAGATGAGGCATGTGGTGTGGCTCGGGGTCACTATAGTTTTGAAGGTTTTATTTCTTTTTTGCTATGTTTTGGTTTCTTTTAATAATACATTCATTCTTAGACATTCGTTCTTCAAAACGCTGATCCATTTCGGGTTGAGATTTGAGCCACAGGTTTCACTCTGGAGAGGAGGCCAACCCATCACAGGGCAACGCAGACAGACAGCCATTCTCACACACAAATTAGAGTAGCCAGTCAACCTAAACCACAAGTCAATGGACAGTGAGCAACCGGAGAACCTGTAGGCAATCCATACAAACATGGGGAGAGCTTGCAAACTGCACAGGACCCAGGATCTTTCAGGTGTTAACCATTGTACCACTGCTCTGCTGTATTAGTGATTTTTTTCCTCATACAATTACCTGATCATAGAACAACAGACAATTTATTACAGATTCCGTTTCTGCACTAAAGTGGAACGATTTCATAACATTTTTTTGTATGTTTGCCAAGTAATCTGTCTGCTCTGGCTTTGCCTTTTTTGTGCAAGTATGTGTAACCATAAAAACACTTGTTTTTCTGAGAAAACAGTAGCTGCTTGTCTCAGGAAGTTCTCTCACTCTCCAGATGTGCTACTGTAGATTCCGCCAACGTCCTCGCTTATCTCACCCAGCATATCGCAATCAGCACAATGAGAACTTTTACTGAACATGTGATGGTTTTTATACCATTAGATATGAGGTGTGTGTGTGTGTGTTTCTAGTGTGCATGCATTTCTGACTTTATGAGGACCTTCATAAATGATAAATATACTGGATAGTCTAGAGGTGGGGACATTTTACTGAAAAATGTCATTTCAACCATAAATTTAACTAAAAGAGCAGAAAGATTGCATTGGGGTCATTGAGGTTGGGGTTTAGGTTTAGATGCAGGTGTAGTATTACTGTGATCCAGTATTATAATACACATATACAGAAGTACCAATATGTGTGAATGGACTGGGAACATATTTGCATGTTCAGGTTTGAGGTCTTTTTTGCATGAGAAGTAGAACAAACAGAATAAACTGATTCTTTCACAATCGGGCCTCGTGCAATGTGTGTGTAAAAGCACATTTCATCAGAAATAAAAGGAATTTTTCAATCAGTCAGTCAGTCTGTCCATCAGTCCATCCATCCGTCAGTCCCTCAGTCCATCTGTCCATCAGTCTATCCATCAATGCAATTAGAAAACTATTTGATAGTATTGTATAGTATAAACAATTCTATAGTATAGTTTGAGGTATATCATATTGATCGAGCTACAAATTCCTTTCCCAAAATATACACACTTTTCATAAAATAGCTCGGGGAAGGTGTGTTCTCGAGTGGTGAAATTATCTAAGCTTTGCCCCGTTCATTAAGAAATGGTGGTATTGTGTGTTGAGGGATGTTCATTAGTGGTGATGTGCGGTTTGTTAAGGTTCAGTCACTGATGTGTGAACTGTAGATGTGAATCAGTAATGATTAACTATTTGTGTTTTTAATTCTCAGGAGGTGCAGGATTATGTGCTGAATGTATTGTTGGTTTTCCTGCTGAGCCCTTGGACCTTCACTGACCTCTGTTCCTGTGTTTCTTTCAGGATCTTCGCAAGCAGGTAGCTCCGCTGCTGAAGAGTTTCCAGGCTGAGGTGAGTGCACGTCATCCCCTCCAGTGTGTGCTGACTCGAGTGAGTCTGTGTAATCACTAAACATACTGAGCACTAAAGCCTCCGACTGCCACACAGTCACCGAGCTTCAGCTGAGAGATAATTGATGTTATCGCTGTTGATACTCACTACATTTTTTTCCCTCTTCATCATCTTTGTGTGAACGAGGAAAGGAAAGGCTGCCAGAAGCCAAAGTTTTGCTGTGGTAAAAATGAATTCAGTGTGAAAAGACATGAAGACGAATCAGTGATTACAACTAACCACAGGGCTGAACAATTTGTGAAAAATATTGAATTGCAATTTTTCCCCTATTTCAACTTATTATTATTATTATTTATTTATTAATTCATATTTTTTTTAGAAGTTCGAAATCAAATGTGCATTTCTGCATGATTAGAAATTATTATTAATTTCCCCAATTTATAACTCATCAATCAGACATTATAGGATACTATTAGAAATTGCAATACTTGTGATTTGAAAATTGCACTTTCAAATCGCAATTTTAATATAGTTATAGATAGTTCTTCAGCCCAATTAGTAATGAAAGCAATGCTGTTTGAGATGATTTCCCAGTGTAAGTACCTCTGTAATAGAGATTAATATTCCAGAAGCTGTTTGCCAACTACCATTAGACAACAACAGATTGTCTGTTTTTGTATGAGCTTGCGATGGGAGGGGGTTTGGAGCGATAGAGCGAGTTGGAGGTTGGTTTGTGGGTAAGAGTTTGTGATATTGGAGGAGGGCAGTGGGGCAAGTGGGCGGCCAATGTTGGTTTAAAGCAAGGAAAATTACATTTAGTAACACAATAGTTCAGTTTTTTATATTTTAATGTGAATAATAATACTACTAGACTATTTAAAAAAATCACAACCCATCTTCTGTGTTTTGTATGTGAGCTGTAAGTAAATGTGGGGCTGGAATTCCAGATTTGGGTCTTTATAACTATGAAGTTACTGGTAATTTCCAGCCGACTGTGTGATTGGTAGGCTAGTTAGTAGGTAGAGTTGACCAATGACTAAATCTAGAAGAAAATGGTCCAGAAAGATCTGGTTTGATTAAAAACTATAATAATATTATGATATTATATATATATAATATTATAATATATTGAAAATTGAATCTTGGCCTTTATCTTTAATATGAACTTAACCCACAAAAGCAGTGCTAGCCTAAAGTCTGCTGAGCAAACACACTCTCACCAACTTCCATCAGCTGGTGCCTTATAAATAAACTTCTATTTATGAAGAAATGTCCCAAAATTCCTCAAGTCCCTCCCTCCACTTGCCCCTCTTTCCTTTTTCTCCTCTTTTCCTCTGTCAGCAAGTACATGGTGACCTGGACCAGGCCAGAGAGTGAGTGAGCGAGTTTTGGGCTACAAAAGAGAATTAGAGCAGGGTCTCTCTCTCTTGCTCTCTCGCTCTCTCTCCTTTCTTGTTTTTTTTTTCTTTTTTTCTTGATGTGCTGAACCCTTAGGCCATGTTTAAATTGCATCCTGTATAAAAAAAAGGACAAAACATCACTCCCCCCTTCTCATCAGAATGTGAGGGAGAGGGAGAGAGGGAGAGAGAGAGAGAGAGAGAGACTGCCGAAAGCTGTACTTCTGATGTTCCGCTCAGATACACAGTATCCCAGTGTCCGTTCATTACCCCCGCTCTCCTTGTCTTCCTCCCTCTATTTTAATCGTGGTGTGTGTCGTTCTTTCGCCCTCTCGTTCGCCCAGCGCGAGGCCAATCCTTCACGGGTCTATTTAAGTAACAGCAGTCGCGCTCCTATTCTCTGACCTTCTAAAAGGAGATGTTCCCGTTTTCCCACATTTCTGCTCGTTGAGCTCATTTATGCATGATTTTTTTTTGGTCATCCCTTGCTTTCGGCAGGAGGCGAGAGAGTGGTTTAATGCATAGAGGAGAGGGCTCTCGTCCTCTGGTCTCTCACCCGAAGCCATACCACTGACCCCAAACAATGCAATGTGACAGATCTGCCCATAGCCAGACCAGAATAAGCAGAACTTCTGTGTGAATGTGTCTGTATGCCTTTGTTTTTCTTTTCTTTTAAAAAAAAAACAATTTCCCTAGCCCAAAGAATGCCCCCTCCCGATCCCCTCTGTCTGCTCATGCGTTTTTATACCAATCACCCATAACATTAACACCACCTGTGTAATATTGAGCAGGTTTTTCTGCTGAAACAGCTCTGACTGTGGTGCACTGTGTTCTTGTTCTGACTCCTTTCTATCAGAGCAGCATTAACATTTTGTACAACAGGAGCTCTTCTTTGAGATCAGACCAGACGGGCTAACCTTCACACTCCACAGATATCAGTGAGCTTTGGGTGCCCATGATTCACCAGTCATACTAACTACTGCAGACTTGCTGTTCTGGAGATGCTCTAGCATCACAATAAGGCCTTCGTTCAAGCTGTTTAGATCCCTAAACTTCTGACTGTTCAATTGCTGCCTAATATATCACACCATCGTAACTAGTCATCGTTATTAACTTTACCTGCCGTTGGTGACCCATGTTAAGGTCAGCTACTGAGATTAGATGTTTTCCTTCCACTTTATCTGTGTTTTCCACCATTTGTAAGAATCCACTGTCTTTTTCCCCTCTGTCTTCTCCTCCCACATCCTGCTGTTCGTGTTAGACATGGAGGTGTGTCTGGGCTTTCCATGTACTTTGGCCTTTTCTGCTCCAAAGCTTGCAAACCTGGAGAATCCAAGATGGCACTTGACCCTTTTTTTCTGAGCAGAACCGAAGCTGCCTTCTCCCATCTCTCCCGCAGCTCTGTACATGAATAAAAGAACACCCCGCCTTTCTCACGCCATCGTCCTCTTACTCTCCTCATTCCACTTTTGATTTTGTTAATGGTAAGACAATGGAGGATGAATAATAGGATTTAATGGGGACTTAAATTTGTCCTTTTGCTTTTTCCCTCACTTCTCTCGCGACAGCCACTGAATGATGAATGAGGGGTTGAATTTTTCATGGGGGCCATATTGAGATTCTGCGGGTCCTCGCCATGGAACGGCAAAGCCAGCAGTGTGCGCTACACTCGAATGAGTGCTTCAGCCTGCTGACCATGCTGAAGCAGAGATGAACTCCCTCTGTAAGCGGGAGAGGGAAATCTGTTCGCTCCTCGAGGCCTTCAGGCCGCTGCGTGATTCTTCCGAATGCTCAACCACAGAAAAGTGGAGGTTTTTGCTTCTGGAACTTCGGCAAGCTTGCAGATTCACTCACACAGATGGCCAGATTTATTCTAGTGATTATTTACAAGTACATCTCAATTTATAAAGCCATATGGAAACAGTTCAGACAAAATAATGTATATCTGTACTAACACTGCCCCCAAAAAGTTTTCCTATTGTTCTAGCAGTGGTTAGTTCAGGATGTTTTGGCATCACATGTTTTTGACATTAATTTAAATACTTAAAATCAGTATTTTTCTGCAGAATCTGACATTACCTGTGCTAAACTAACTCCCTGGTGGTGAGCTCACCCCTCTTGCCTATTGCACATTATTCGTTGCATATGCTACATGTTTTGGAATTTGATTGAGTTTTACCAATGTTTTCAAATATAATTTTAGAAACATTGGAGGAATTAATCCTTATTATTTTACATTTTGGGATGAAGCAACCATTCAAAATGGTTCATTTTAAATGGAATTGGCAATACAGTTCCGATTAAAAGTTTAAGACTACTTGACAAATGGCAAAAAATCATATGTTGCATGGTTGGATATTGACAAGGTTTTAAGTAGAGCTTCAACAGCTACAAGAAGAAATGGAAGTGGTTGGTAATTCCTCTCCTCACACTCGGGTGATTAACAGGTGGAACTAGGTTTGTCTGAGCAGTGAATTCACAAACTAGATCCCTGGTCTAATGTCTCAAGCTTTATTCTGTAATCTGATTACATCCTAGCATAGACTAACGTATTTTTCTTTTTCTTACCTGCGATAGCTGCTGAAAACCCAGAGCAGGCTCAGCCAGCTCAGCTCAACAGCCAGGTGCTCTTGCAGTAAAGGTGGTGCTGATGTAAGACCAGCATTTTCATGTTCTTCATGTGGGTAAATGCTGACGTCTTGCTCTGGTTTGCATCAACCAAATCAGTAAATGAACAACTTTTTAAAGGGTTTGTCGTATCCCTGGGAGCGGTTTACAATGTAACTTGGTTAATCGTCACCAGGCAGAGTCCTTATTGGAGCCAAAAGCCAATTAGAAGCTTGAGGGCCACCAGGGTAGTATAGCAAACTTGTCTCATTCTGTGAGTGATGTTTTGATAAATTGAGCCTCAAATCATTAAGAATTCCATTTACCATTCCAGTAACTTGCCACCATTTTGTCTTGGGGATCACACTTTAGCCTGAAGACCATTGCTTTTTGTCTTCTGGTGTTCACATTGAACCTCTGACATCTGGCCTGTCGTACCAGATGTAGCAGTTGTTGGTCATTAAGCAGTTGTTCTCATTAATGACCGTTTACAGCAGCTGCCAGATTCAGTTACATTCAGTTCTGGCTTTTCAGCAGATTTTATGGCACTGCTTCACATCGTAGCAAAAGGGTTTTGATAACTAGGTTCACTGTGTTCAGCCATATAGTTAACACCACTGCCATGTGAAGTGAACGCCATTGACGATGTAGTTATTTCCTTACAGTGGCACCTATGGGGGTGGAATATATTAGGCAGCAAGTGAACAGTTAGTTCTTGAAATTAATGTACTTGAAGCAGGAATATAAGGATCTGAGCCACTTTGACAATGGCTAGAGCATCTCTAGTGAAGCATGAGGGGGATCTGCTCAATATTAGGTAGGTGGTGTTCATGTTATGGTTGATTTGGTGTAAAGTAGAATGTACATTTGCTGCCTCCTGTTTAAGGTTGTCTTTACATTTTTGATGAAAGAACCATGAACATGTTTCATTTGCGAGAAGGACGGTAGTACAACAGCATCGTAAACGAGTGTTATGAGCTGGGAACAGCAGATGTAACCTCTAGTTCATGTTAGAGCTGTCATTACCTTGGTGTTAAAGCCATACAAAGCCGACTGAGTTTATATACCAGTGTTAATATTCCACTTGCTTTGTCGTCTTGTTTTCACACTGCTATTTTAGCCCACGCTCATCTCTGAGGTCCATATGGGGAAAGCAGACATGATGGTTCGGGTGTGGTCTCGTTAAACTGTAATGTGCTCAGTTGTGCTTTACTCTGGGGAAAGATGGAGGCTAAATACAGCACTTACCCTCTTACTCAGGCCGGCAGCCAGGCCAAACTGCATACATGTACAAAAACACAGTGACCACTACGGCCTCCATCACATTCCATGTCTGAGTTCATGAAGTGTTTGGGATTTTGTTGAGGACTATGTTCAGAACCACTGTTTTAATTCATGTTAAAACCCATCTGGCTGCAGTTAAATATGCAAAATGTGCAACTTGACTGGTTTCAGATAATTAGTTGGGTACTCTGAAGCTGTTAAGGTAAACTGAGAAGCTTTAGATGTGTTTAAAACAAACACAGCTGTTGAGGTTTAGAAATTACTGAGAAATTAATGTTATTAGCTCAATATCCAGAATTGCAGATATTGTAAAAGCAGAGGTCAAATCTCATGGTAGAGTACTATAAATACATAAGGTGCGGTATTTCCTCAATGAGTTTGGTGGGGCATTTTGTCCATTGTGTGGAGGTGGAGGCTGTAAGGGTTTTACATTTGTCCACTTGGGATGGGTGTTTGGTTGATTGGTGTGTTAGGACGTTTCCAATCCGTTCAAAGGGAAGGTGGTATTAAGGGCATAATTTTTTTGTTTTCCATTAGGTTTCCCATTCAATGTACATACTTATTAATGTATTACTTATTAATTTAAGTAGCTTATTATTCATAGGTAGAAGTACACAAAGGGCAACTGTAAATTGCTGTTATATCTGATTAGTATGAACATCTGCTGAAGCTCAAAGGCTGAATTATGAAGACTAACCATGAGCTGTAGCCAATAACGCTTTATTTGAAGGATCACAAATAACTTTCCATTCAAGATTAAAGAGAGGTTTATTGTCCATACAGCAGTATATACATCCCACACCCATGGTGCATTTATAAAGAAAATGTCAAGTAAAATACGTATAAATATATAAAAGAGAATACTCTTAAATACAAGTCATTTAAAAAAAAAAAAGAAGAAAAGAAACTAAGTATGACATATCTATAAATATATAATTTTTTTATGTAGGTTGATTTTGGAGAAACATTTCATAAGACTTCATGACACCAGTATAAGTCTTTTATTACAGAAGATATATATATATATAAATATTTATCAGTGCTTCTTTAAACCATCAGGTCTTGAAACTCAATGTGTCCATTGTCATAAAGACTTATTTCAAACCATTTTATTAAGGTGTAATTGTATCTTAAATAATGTTAACAGGGCAAAGTTCCAACCTTTTGAACATCTCTGGTAGGGAGGGTTCAGGTTCAGGTCAGGTGACTTTTTGTGCCTGTGGTTTGCAGTAGACGAGCAGTCATCCATATTTACACATGCTTTACAGTCAACACAGGCTGTTTACAGACAAAACAATAATTCTCATAACAAAAAACTCATGACTCCAATCCTTACTTCACTTTAAAAAACGGGTAAATGAAAAAGTAAAAATGAAATATGAAAATAAGATGGATAGTAATGCAATAGGTAAGTTAGAAAGTAAACAAATAAGTAAATAAATATGAAATAAGGAATTGGGAAGGAAATAAGCACACAAGGAAGTAAGGAAATAAATGTATAAGTAAATAAGGAAAGAAAAACTATATAAGGAAATTATGATATAAATATGAAATATAAGGAAACACTTTAGGAAATTAATAAATGTGTGCTTGCTTTATCTTTACAGTGCAATGTACAACTTGTTCATCTGAAATCCTGTGAGCGAAGTGTGGGAATCGTCTTTAAACATCAAGCCAAGACTGCGTTAGTGCTGGAGCTGTGCAGTGTACAGAAAAGACCACCCCCACCCCCTTGACGGGTTTGTGATGTGCTTCATGTCGCGTAGCAGAGAATCTTTCAGTAAATATTAGTGTAAGACACTACGTTTAGACTTTTTTCCTCCTTAGGAACAGCAGTTAAAAGCCACGGAGGAAACGCACTTGAGTCAAAACTCTAAAATTAGCTCTGACTGTTAATAAAAGTTACTGTAACCCTGCGCGAGATCGTGTTTATAATCCTACTCCACATCTGCTTTGGACTCTCCAAAGTCTCAGCAGTGAATTGCACCACCTCCTCACCATAAAAGCCCCCACCCTGTATGTTCATAGTCTATTTTTAGTGACCTCTGAAATCCCTAATAAGGCACCTTAGATGGGTTAAATTGAGGCAAAGTTAGCTCACTACGCTATGCCTCAAGAACGCTACAGCTGTGCTCCACACGGCAGCCTGCTGACTAACATACAGAAGAGACTCACTCATGCTTGTCGAGCCAAACCGTCATGTAGTGTATAGTAGGATAGTGTAAAAAAAAAAAAAACACTATACAATGGTGAATTTTGCCAGTGTGCGATATGTCACTGTACATATTTTTCCATAGAAAAGCCTGAAGTGCCATATTAATACAAAGATTTACCTGTAATGAGCAGAAATAATTTATATTCAGTGTTTCTCAACAGTTCAATACTAATGTTTCCTTTAAAATGTGGCTTTAAGTCCTGATGATGTCACATTATGCCCTGAAAATAAATGTGTGGCACATTGGCCAGATCTAGTTGTGTGTACTAGTGAATTTGTAAATAAGTATACATTCACTGCAGAGACACATCTGTGCATTTTCAGTGCACAATTACTTTACTATTTATTTACAGAAAAAAAACGATTTCAGGCTTCAGCATTAGATTTTATTAGAAGCGATGTTTTGTTGTAAAAGTTTCAAACAGTGTCATGGGCAGTGGTTTTGTTTCTGACAGCTATTATATACAGTGCTGTGCAAAAGTGTGAGCGTCTTTCTGCGGCAGAAACACAGGCGTCTGGTAGAACCATTGGAGTAAAGCAGCGAAGAGGATCCAGACGAGCTATTGTGTGTGAACAGTAGGTGACGTTTGAACTGGTTAGAAGACAAGATTGGCTCCAGATTTCTCCTCCATGCCTGCAGCCATTGCATTGATGTGTAAAGCTCTATCAGCGGAACCTGACTTTCTCATATTTATAATCACGTATCCGCTAAGCAGGTTGTAAATATCTGTACACTAGTGTGAATTGTGGCTTTTTCAAAAGAGTTCAAAACAAATCAGGTTAACGTTGATTTCCTGTAGAGGAGCTTTATTTTTTCTTAGAAAATGAACCGGATTTGTGCGTTTAGCTCTGCTGGCCTGGTGTTGTGAGGATACAAGTGATGGAGGTTATGGCCTTGTGCTCAAATAAACGCCCTGCTATTAAAAACACACACCCTCAGCGTGGGTTTGAACCCAACCCAGCTTTACAATAACACACAAGTCTTCTGGCACAGGCAGCATACCCTGCTATGTTCAGTACAAGAAGTGTGTGTGTGTGTGTGTGTGTGTGTGTGTGTGTGTGTGTGTGTGTGTGTGTGTGTGTGTGTGTGTGTGTGT
>JBBIGC010000041.1:26602899-26612940 GCA_037576955.1 Lepidarchus adonis | reverse complement strand
ACACACACACACACACACACACACACACACACACACACACACACACACACACACACACACACACACACACAGCTGCAGCCCCAGCATTCTCCCCTCTACTTTCCTAGAAAAGTGTGAATGCAGTAGGTTTGGACAGAACATATGTTATTTGTTTACTATACGGTTATTAATGCTTATGTATCTATTTATTTATTTATTATTTATAGTTAGTTTGTTAAAGTTCCAGCAATTACAAGGTTTTAAATTTAAACACTTTTCAGTCATTTATTTTTAAATATTTATGCAAAATGATATTCAACATTTTAGTTACATACACACACAGTAAAATAAATAAATATAAGAAATAATTAAATAAATATTTAAATCTTTACTTGGGTTCAGTATCACAACAAATAACACAATGGTTAATAGTTCCCCACAGCAGAAAGAACAACACCCCACCGCCCCTGTACGGTCCAGCATTTTCTGCTGATGTCCATCCTAACACTGTCGCCCAGTTTTGGGTCCGTGTGGTCTTTAGTGTGTTGTGGTGTCCAGTGTGTACCGGATGGTTTTGTAATTCCCTCCCCAGCTTTAAAGAAAGTCAGCAAAGCCTCTAATCCCCTCAATCGCGGATCAAATGTCCTCAGCTCAGAACCTGCTCTGCCAAAAAAAAAACCCACACCTAAACAACAACAAAAACGACGCATTCGGACGGGCAGCACTGTCAGGACGGCCCAGACAAGAAGTAACGGGCAGGAGTCCTAGTCGTGAACACTGACGTTCTGCAAACCCTGGACTTCCAGTACTCACACATCATCAACTGTCCTTTATCTGTAGAGAACAAGCACTCCATTGTTTGAGTACAGGATGGTGAGGAGACGGAAACACTCTGGGGTTTGTTGGAGGGTACTAGACTGTCCGAGGAGAGTTCTAGAGCTGCTGCTGTTGTGGTGCTGTATATTTGATTTACATTACAAATTGATTTATTAGCATGTTTACATAATGAATTAGATTTACATCCACATTTACATTTATGACCTCTTTTCTGTTTCTTTCGATGCCACAGAACAAGAATGTAAAAAAGAAGAGAAATTATTTACAGAAAACGACTGACTGAGTTCATGTTTATGATTTTAAAAAATAAAGTTCGTTAAAATCTCTTATACTTACACGCATATATGTGATATTGATTGACACTTTAGAACTGGTTTCAAGTGGCCATATCTAGCGATGCCACTTCACTTAATTTGAACCCCAGCAGTGTCAGGGGATAAAGCCAAAATTAAATCATCTTCGATGAGGTTTACCCACTTTTTTATTTTCAGTTTGTAGTGATAAGGCGACAAATCGTTGACCATGTGTTTTCCACCATTGATGATCATGGGCTGGAGATAACTCTGCTCATCTGCCATTTGGAAACTAAGCAAACTAATGCCATTTTAACATTTCCAGTCCTATTCAAGAGAGGCATTTTTATTTTATTATTATTTTATTTTTATACCACTTACACTATCCAATTAAACATGATGGGGGCCTAATACAAAGGGTTTGTAGGAACAAATTAAAACCAAATAAATGTCAGTAAAAAGTAAAAGAAAAAAGAAAAGGCATAAACCCACACCTGGACAGGGTTAATGTAGCTTCATGAAAACTGAAGAATGTTGATTGTTTCTTGCTTTTTTAACTTGGTGCTTATTGTTCCAGTGGTCTCTATCACCAAGGCAACTATTCAGACCCATTCAAAGCCAGGTGTTCGTTGCATTCGCTTTCAATAATGCACATAGTGTTAATAACCCCCTTGTGAACAACATCCAGACTTGGTGCAAGCATGTTGAAAGGTTTGCTCTGTACAAATTTTTGGCATAGAAGTTGAGCAGTCCAACATGGTTGACAACAAACATGGTGAAATGGGAGGAGGTTGAAATAATGTAAAAAGAGGTGAAAGCAGAGGCAGTCTTTTTATAGATGTTTAAAAACTTTTTCTGAAACTCACGCAACCTTTAAAGTTCCACTGTCCTTTAAAAAATCTATAGCGTCTTGTTTGTGCGATTGGCGACACAGCCGCCTCCTGGTGGAGCTCCGCAACAAACAGAGTATGGACAGAAGGCTTCGTTCATGACTATTTAATGTTGAGCACAAATGAACCTTTAGACCAATGATCAGATGTGTTAGGTGACCCCTTGTTGAGAGGGAAGGATATTCTTTTTATAGGTCTACAATCCTAAACTCACGCGCAGCTTTATTAAAGCCAGACCCTCGTCTGAGGTTATTCACACTGACCGTAGGAGCGAGTGGAAGCCTTGTGTTTCTGTGTTTGACCAGAAGCTCCAGCTCTCAGCAGAGTGAGCTGGATCCCAGAGCAGCCTTCTGCTCCAGCTGCCGAGGGAAGGACTTGGCATCTGCCCGGTGCGCTCCAGATGTTTTCCGGCCAAATAAATAAAGAACATCTGAGAAGATTTACTCCCGTCCCAGCGGAGCCCAAAGTCGGTATTACATGTAGCCTATTGACGGTGGCAAGTGCCCCAAAACCATGAATCAGGTCTCGCTGAGACTTGGCTGATAATGCAAAGACTTAATGTATGATTTTTTTTACCCTGTAACCCCCTCCCCTCTCTCTTACTCTCTCGCTCTATTTTTTCCCTCCTGCCAGTGACGGGCTGAAGCAATGCAGGACCTGCTCTTGAAGAGCCATTTATTATTTTGTTTTCATTTTTGTTTTTTGCTTGTTTAACCCAAAGACTCTTTTCTGACATTTTTAACAATTTGAATCTTTCCAGATCAGATGCCTTTACAGAGTAAAATGATACGTGTAATATTTCATAAATGTGATGATGTGTAGTCTACACATCTCTCAAACGAGGCTTTTAGTGTAACATTGCCATTAAGAGCCTGATTAAGATTGGGTGTTCTTGGTTGCTAATGAAGAAGGAATGGAAATTTCCAAATGCTAAATAGAAAGGTGCTATATTTTCTTGCTTTCCTTAATAAAACCTAGACTTCACTGTCTGTCTGTTTGAACATGTTTTTCCAATGTTTAAATTTTTTGTACGCTCTCATCTGGGCCAATCGTGGTGCGTTTCCTTGTGGGCCAATCGCGGTGCGTTTCCTTGTGGGCCAATCGGCATGCGCATTTGTCTGGGTCACTTGCGGTGCTCTTTCAACTGGGCCAGTCTCCATGCGCTTTCGTTTGCGCCATTTGCTGGGCACTTTAGTCTGGGCCAATTGCCTCATGCTTTAGTCTGGGCCAATTGCCTCATGCTTTTATCTGGGCTAATTGCAGTGCACTTTTGTCTGGACCAATGGTTCTAGTGGAAGAAGGTAGTGTAGTAGGCACAAATATAGTTGTTCGAAATGTTGTTGTAAGAAATATAATCATCCTCCATTCATGTGTGAATACACTACTAGGGAAAACTTTGTTTGATGTGAACCATTGAAAACCTATTAAAATTGTCTGGTGGAGCTAACGCGGTTTTGTTCCAGATGGTAATGTGTCGGCAATGGAATGAAACTTAGAAGGACCACAAATGAACTTGGTAACGCAACTGTTCTCCAAACTATGTTCTCTCCAAAACCTCGTCACTTTGAGAAAATAGCAAGGCTATGGTGTTTCTCACACCATGTTTACACAGCCTGAGTTGCACTCTACAATACGCCTGACGACCCTCCAAGGGGTTTTGCAGCTTTGCCTTCTTTTCTACCATTGATGAGTTGCATCCCTGTACAACTGTGGAGTTGTAGTCGTGACCTCACATGAACAGTCTGTGTTTGCATGTGTCCCATCAATAAGACAGTGTTCTGTCTTCACATGACCTGCCACTCTACCTGCTGCCTCTGACCCACATATGTCTGCTCAAGATTGTCAGGACAGCTTAGAAGTCTCTCTCTACTTATTTTACAAACAACCCCCTCCCACTTTTTTAAAATAAAAGGAGTTATTTTAATAAATGCATATGAAATTATTCTTAGGGGGAAAAATAGACTCATCAGTTGTCAGTTTTCATTTGATGGGTTCTTAATGAGGGCAGGAAGTATGGAAAAGTGCAGGCTTTGATTGAGTTCATTTCTAAGATTGGATTAGTGTGGAAAAACAATGTGCTGTAGTTTCAGATCAAAATGTAAAAGTTGCTGACAGTAAAACACAGCACATTCTGCTGGGTTTAACAGGAACGTTTCATCTAAACCTTGCTAGGTTTTTCTCATCTTTGGTCATTCTTTGACCAGTGTGAATATGCAAGCAAATGTGTCTGGAGTCTGACCATATGAATCTGATTTGGTCTCAGTCAGGACACTCACATCTAAAGATTTATAGCATCTGCTCAAGCTCCAGCAGCACCTGATGGTGGCACTTAAAACTGAACCAATGACAATTTAGTGAAATTCTATTCTCCTCGGATGAGGATAAAGTCACTGAGCCCTATTACGTAACTGGATGTGAATCTGAGCGACTTCGTTTAATATATTCCAGGCTCGTGTGTGTGTGTGTGTGTGTGTGTGTGTGTGTGTGTGTGTGTGTGTGTGTGGAGAGCAGCAGAGGGCATAGGCAGAAGAAGCAGAACATCCATCATTCTGAACACTGCTGAGCTCACTGAGCATGCCCAGAGACCCAGCTGCCATAGACATGGCCACCACCGCCATTAGAAAACATAGTGGAATGGTCACCAGGGCAGCAACAGGGAGTGTATGACAGAGATTTGTGGGTTATGTGGTTTTAGGAGCAGTCTGTATATTATTTTTTGTGAAATATTTTGTGTATGGGGAGTAAATCGCTTGCTGCTGCTATGTGCTAGGGTCAAACTGTGCAAACTTTGCAACATATGGATTGAGGTTTTAGCACTGCAGTATGATACAATTTCAAAGTGGAAGATAAAGGAATGGTGGTATTTGTTAGGGCTTGTATTTTTTTCTCAAGCAACATTCAGTTAGCACAGCAATACCACAACCTCTGGTGAAAGCGTCCCTGGTGAGTCCACAGCCATCTGTGGACGAGAGCCAGAGAGAAAAATTTGCTTTGATTTCTCTGGCTGGGTACGATAGCCCAGCATTAGCCCCGGTGTCTCTTACCCAAATAACATAAGGCGCTTTCAGACCAGAACAGTTGAAGGGACTGCTCACTGGAGAGCACCCCTAAGAACTTCATAGCTTTGGGGGCTTTTTTTTTGCCAGTATGAATGCTGAAGGGACGTAAACTGGCTAATGGCTGGTATAACGACTGCATAGGAGAAGCGGGAGGATTCATGATCAGATCGATTAACTCTTCAAAACCGTGACGTATTTCCAGTGTGACACATCAGTTCTAATAAAAACTGTTTGTGTCGCCGCGCACTTCGGTCTGGACTGGTCTCTGTGCACTTTGGTCTGGACTGGTCTCTGTGCACGTTGGTCTGGACCGGTCACTGTGCACTTTGGTGTGGACCTGGCACTGCGCACTTTGGTGTGGACCTGGCACTGCGCACTTTGGTCTGGACCGGTCGCAGCGCACTTTGGTCTGTACCGGTTGCCGTGCACTTTGGTCTGGGCCGGTCGCAGCGCACTTTGGTCTGGACCGGTCGCAGCGCACTTTGGTCTGGACCGGTCGCAGCGCACTTTGGTCTGGACCTGTCGCAGCGCACTTTGGTCTGGACCGGTCGCAGCGCACTTTGGTCTGGACCTGTCGCAGCACACTTTGGCCTGGACCTGTCGCAGCACACTTTGGCCTGGACCGGTCGCAGCGCACTTAGGTCTGGACCTGTCGCAGCTCACTTTGGTCTGGACTGTTCTAACCCGCTCCCCCCTCCAAAAATGTCTTTCCCTGTATAGAGGATTCTAGTAATATTTTGTTTGGATGTTCTAGATTGGCTGTTTGGCTGATAAGTGTAATTGTTTTTCTGGTGGTTTAAAGACAACACAATTGTTTTTAACAGAAATGTATGAAATAAGAGTATTGACCAGTTTTGAAGACCACTGGAAAAAATGGCCCGAGAATTACGTACTTGGTATTTTTCAGTTCTCAGATGTCATAAATAGGGGTGTAGCGATATATAATCCTCTTTGCTCACATGATACGCTAATTTATACGCTGGTTGCAATTTTAATATTTTAAATAATAAATATTTGCAGTCAATTTGACTGTCCGGCGTCATCAGACAGAAGTGAAACGCTCCATAATTAATCTGGTTTGCATGGGTAGGGTTAAAACTAGCTGCCTGTAGTGGAATGCGTGCTTCATGGAGAGCAACGCATTGTGGACAATGTCTTGTCCGGTGCGAGAAAATGGGTGCATAATATAAGTGTAAAGAGTTGCTTTCTGGGAATTGTAGTTCAGTTGGTAGCATGATGCTAGCTCTACTTGTCAAGTGACAATGGGGAACAGAGGTGAAGCCTTGAAGCTGAAGTAGTGGTTTCTCCGCGCTTCCGACCGCAGTCGCAAAGCAACTATGGGAAAGGATGTAGCGTTGCTGTTGCTTATGTAATTTAATAACGAAGGCCTAGGAGACCCTAAGGCATCTGCTCTGGTGTATTCACCTTGTTTTAAAGAATAATTCTGCCTGATGATACAGCTCAAGTTCACCAGGCTCTTTGAAGGTTCTTTCACCCAGCCTGAAAGAAATCAATCTAGTGGAAATACTGATGTGCTCAAGCAATTCACCAGGTACCACAGAGGTACTGCGCTTGGGCCAAAATAAAAGCCATGTTGCATTTACGAATGCATGAGAGTGTGTTTGGACTTGTCTGGTGTGTTGGATGGCTTTATGATAAGTGTGTACATGTTCATTTTTTAATCTGCGAGCGATAAATACAGAAGCACAGGGGTAAGTATGCCATCAGTCAGGGGGCAGCTGTTGTGTGCTGATAAGGTGCTGTGATACAGTAGATAGGAGTGATTGGTACAGTCTGCCGCCGAGCTACACACGCTCATACACTCACGTACGTTCCTCTCTCCGTAGAGCTATAAATCGTTGCTCTGTGAAGAGCTTCGAGAGCAGAGATGGATATGGCACACGGCTGATATAAATGGCTCATTCAGGTTTTGGGGGCGTGCGGCAAAGTAGTGGATTAGTTGTTATTGTTTGGAGTGGGTGGGAGTGGCCCAACCACTTATTGACTGCACTCAAGATGCTCGCATTGGGGGGAAAATCCTTTCTAATCCGCGCTGACATTTCCGAAATGGACTGAATCACTAATAAAATCAAGCAAAAGTGCATAAATAGTTTGTTTGTGTTATTTAAATGAAATAAAACCCAAATTAGGAGGCCACCAGCAAGACCACTTGCACATTTTACTGATGGGTCCAACTTTCCTATAGACAGACTCTATGTTCAGTGATGGGAGTCTTCCCATTCTGTTTTTAGCTATTGGACTGTCCGCCCCACTTTTACATTGTAAGGAGTTTGGTGGAACCCAGCAAAAGTAAATGTAGAACGATCAGCCATGACATTGACTCCACCCATCTAATGTAGTGTAGGCCTCCTCATGCTGCTGAATGTTATTCACTTCACCTCTCAGTGGTGTTAATGTTATGGCTGATTGCTGATGATTTTACATGGTGTTGAATGTGAGTGGTAGGAGTGCAAAAAAAACCCAAAACTGTTTTCATATAATAGTTTTTGTGATGTCACAAAACCAAGACACATACTTCTTGTTTAAGAGCAGTAGCTTTATTTAAACAGCAGTTTACACAATTTGAAGAAGCTGTGATTGGATAGTGACTATTTCAGAGGCTGATATCACACAGATTAACAGACATTATCCCGTGTCCCTACTTGGCGTTTAATACGGGTGTGGGGTTGAGAAGCGAGTGCATCTCCAGTCTCAGTCAGTAAGCAGCAGTTCCACTAACACAACCTATGAATTTTGCTTCACCACATTTGGAGGTGTGTCACCACCCCTGGTTTCTTGTCATGTCACGTTTGCATGTACCCTTATCTCTCTCACTGCTTCTTCACTCATCCGACACTTTCCTGCCTCCCTCAGATTGACGCGCTGAGTAAAAGAAGCAAAGAAGCAGAGGCTGCCTTCCTGAACGTCTACAAGAAGCTGATCGATGTCCCAGGTATGTGTGTGTGCGTGTGTGTGTGTTGAGGTGTGCTCTGTCTTGCAGTGGAACTGGAGCGTGTCTGTCTCTCTATCTGTGAGATGTAAGCAGATGGCTCTGCTTTGTGTGCAGTTCAGTTCTTTTTCTTTAAAGAAGAAAATGTGAGGAATAAGAAATTGTATAATGTGTGATATTTCAAATTCATTTGCGATGGTCTGGATTCACTTTTGCATTAAAGACTGTGTGTATTTGAGCTCTCTTCTGATTGGCTACCCTTCAGGATTTTGTCAGAAATGAAGGTGTTTTTTTTAACCGAACAGCAGACCGAACCCCAGTCCTGAAAGCCTGTGTGGTTGGCATTCGATCTGCACTCACCTGTCGTCACAGACATCAGGGGGAAAGCGCTTGATTCCGATGTCCGTGTGCACAAGGCCTTTGTAAGAGAACTCTGTAACTGCAGCAAAGGGCGGAGTTTAACCACTGTAGACAATGAAATGGGCAGGTGTTTTTGTAAATGTATGTGTACAAGTTCTTCTTTCCTAACGAAGTGTGAGGAGAATACTGCTGGCAGTCGTATGGGCCCTTTAATGTGGGAGCTGTGCATGTGCTTCTGGGGCCTCTTCATGTGAGGGGCAGGTCCAGCCAGGACCGGCAGTGGATGGAAATGAGCATGACGCAGCTCCTCTGCTGCTCTTCTGCTCTGTTTCATAATTTCTAAACCACACACACACACACACATACCTGCTCACTCACATGAGAGCCTGTTCAGCTGTTCAGCCATGCATGCTTTGGGTTTGCGTGAAAGGCACGCAAATCAGGCCATGTGCATGCATGTGCTTGTGTGTGTGTGTGTGTGTGTGTGTGCCTGTGTGTGCCTGTGTGTCTGTGTATATACTTGTGTGTCTGTGTGTGTGTGTGTGTATACTTGTGTGTGTGTGTGTGTGTATACTTGTGTGTGTGTGTGTGTGTATACTTGTGTGTGTGTGTGTATACTTGTGTGTGTCTGTGTGTGTGTCTGTCTGTGTGTGTGTGCATTACTCTGAACAGATGACGTAACGTCGGGCTGGCAGGGCCAGTGTGTAAAAACAAACAGAGAGTTGTACAGCAGGGTTGTGGCAGTGCCTCTGTTAAAATTAGCTCAGAGCAACAGAGAGAAGGAGCAGATTTTTACACACACACACAGACACACACACAGACACACACACAGACACATGCACACGTTTTACATCAGCTAAAGGGAAATTTCACCCATTTCTTTCAGCATAAGGAAGGGATTAACAGTGTTCTGACTGTGTTTTGTAGTAAAAAACAAACAAATTAGAACGGTTCCCAGTAATGGTGAATAGAACCCGACCTCTGGTTCTTCTAAATGCTCCCTCACTGACGTAAACTGGTTAGATGCGGTTAGAGGTTAGAGAAACTTTTGGTTTAAAACCTACTTTCCTATTCAGTGGTTCTGTGGACAATCTTCAGCAGCCTGATCATATAAGTGACACAGCACATATTAATACAGTAACTGTTTATTTGCAGAACTTACCTATAAATTATAGCCAGTCGGCCAACAAAGTTATGACAAAGTTTTTTTTTTTTTTTTTGTATAGCAGCCTTTCTACAGTCCAGTCTGAACACATTGTCACACGTGTGTGTGTGTGTGTGTGTGTGGAGTCACCTTGAAGTCAGTGTGACTACTCCTCCCCCCATCCCCATTTCCAATCTCTCTCATTTTAATAGTTAAGCTGTTCAGCCTAGTGACACCGTGGCGAGGGTTGGGACAGGACACTCACACATTTACATACCGTCTGTATTCCACAGTGCACACACACACACACACACACAGTGCCCCATGGTGCAACTCCAACTTTATTCTTGGCTGCCGTCTCTGAGGAATTCACAGTCCCTCTATCTCTCTCTCTCTGTCTCCCTTTCTCCTTGCCTTGCTCTTTCTCTCTTCCATCCCTCTTTTACTCCCTATCTGTCGCTCTCTCTCTCTCTCTCTCTCTCTCTCTCTCTCTCTCTCTCTCTCTCTCTCTCTCTCTCTCTCTCTCTCT
>JBBIGC010000041.1:26562892-26579735 GCA_037576955.1 Lepidarchus adonis | reverse complement strand
ACCTAGTTAGTGAATTCCACCACTACTGCAGTTCAGAGCTTGTATATTCTTCATGGAAAAGAAGTGATAAATTAAATTGGGCACTAGTGTTAATCTACAGCTACAGGGGTATAAAGCCCCTCATCATTTGGGTGTAGAACTGTGAAATCTGCATACTATTTCAGTTTTTCATGCCATACACACTTTTTTGGTTGGGTTTATTTATTAAAACCTCTTTGTGCCATTGAAAGTTATTCGCTGTAAGCAAACTGCTTAAATTACCAGTAACAACTGGAAAAATTAGGTGTTTAAAACCTTTTTACTTACTATGACTGACTTGCCTAATTCAGGTAGTTAACCATCTGTTTCAACATGGGACGAGCTGTAACATGAGCTTATCATTCCGATCGAGCCATTAGTAGGGTCAAAACTGGTCTGCGGTTTAGCTGCAGGGATTTCGCTTGACCATTTGATTAATACATGATTTCCTTTAGTGGAAGCTTGACCTTTCTCCCTCATCTCAGGACTCATCTAAGCCGCTGGAGGTTTTGCTGCTGGAGAAGAATCGTAGTATTCAGTCTGAGAATGCTTCCCTGCGCATCGCCAACACAGAGCTGAGTGGTAAGTCTATCTGGTCCATTCCCGCCATCTGGCAGGTGCTGAATAGAAGAGACTAAACGGCTGCTTGGTGGTGGTTTAAGGGACCAATAAGAGAGGTCAGAACCACAAGCCATCATTGCAAAGAATCAGCTAATTTTGTAGTGGAGATGCTTGTAGTATTGGGTTTAGGGTACACTGTTGTTTTCTGTGGGATAAATGGAGAGGTCATCTCTTGCTAAATGTTAAAAGGAGTGTGCGTGTGTTTCTGTGCATGTGTGTGTGTGTATAGATAGATGGATGGATGGATGGATGGATGAGAGATGGATTTGATGAGATAATGGTGGGCCAGGTAATGGGGTTTGACTGTGTGTGTGTGTATATATATATATATATATATAGGCAGGGTATATATATTAAATATGTTGGAGTCGTGTGTGAGGAAGGAAATTTGAGTATAATGGGATGATTTGGAGGCGGTGGAAAAGGTTGTAGTGGGTTAATGCTGTTAAAATGGAGACACTTTTTGTAACTGTTTTTCATGTCGAAAAAATGGGCCACTTCAGCACTTTGCCACATTACTCATGGCTCTTTTGATAATTGCTCATCACCAGATGTGCCGCTGACATTTCGAGCTGACTATAGCGCAGACTGCTTTATGTGCTCTTTCTCCGTCCTCCTCTGTGCTCTCCCTCTCCCTACGCTCTATCAGTCGTGCACTCGCAGGGTCCTGCAGGCATTAACATACCGGGGGGAGTCTAAAAACGTTCTTTGTGAATTTCCTTTGAGCTGCATTACTTGATGTTTTACTCTTGCGCATACATACCACTCGAGTTATTCATGAGACCGTGCACTATAGGTTCAGGTGTTTCCTGATCTCTGATTGGAGAGTTGTTTTCAAGCTGTCACTAGCGGTCAGTGTGAAGGGGTCTTTCATGCTACGTTCCTGCCCTTTCTTTATGTGTATATGTGTGTGGGTGTGAGAGAGAAATGTCAAGAGTTTTTGCTTTGGGGCTGCATAAGCTGGGTATTTAAATAGCACTCAAAACTTTGCATAAAAAAAATTACCATAATTGACAGGTCACTGTTGCCTGACCTCCTCATCACGTCCCACTAATTTAAAGGACCCTTTGGTCATTTGCATACATGAAATTCTTTCGTTGATTCTTAAGTTCGCCACATCCACTTCTTCAGAGATGCACCCTTACCTCAGGCCCTGGCTTTTGTGGGGCTTAGAAATTGCCCTTCACATTGCTGGTGGGGTGTTATTCAGAGCGACTTTTGCATTCAGGTAGAGAAATTTGCCCCCATGGGTCTACAGAAATGTTTCTCATGGTTATGGAACGATGCCTTCGGTGCACTCTGTTATAGCCAGACATGTAGCACAACATGAGATCCATGAAAAATTCATGCTGTTGGTTCATAGTCCTAAAATCTCCCCCTAAACTATTCCCCTTAGAGAGACGTCCACCTGTGTTAAGATCTAAAGAGCCGTGCAGCCGCCCTGTACAGATCCGGCCCCTAGTGGCCTATGAATATTTTAACCGATTCGCATGAGGATCATACGATGAATATTTACCACTTTAATGTTTAACCTTCATCAGGAGTGGCTGTGCAGTCTGAACTTATTGTTGAACTTCTTTATCTCTTTTTTTATTTATTTTTTTATTATTCGTCCCCCATGTTGTCTTGTTTTTGAAAGAACTCTTCCCCCTTGTGCATTTTATGACACCTAATGGGTGGCTGCTTTTTCAATGCTCTATGTTTTACTCGTCGAGAGAAGACGCATCATCAGCAGAGGCTGTCCTGTTAATGCTCTAATGCACATCAATCATGTAGGAGGAACGGACAGGAACGGACATTTGTAAAGGTCAGAGGCCAGGATGAATTATCCTGTAGCGCTTCAGAGCCCCCAACACTTTTTAGGCACAGCAGATCGAGTGACCAGCACTGGTTTATGTTGACCATCCGAGAGTCCCACAGCTTAATAGACTGGACCGGTTCCATTCATCCTCTCTTCACCACAAAAAGAGAAACTGGTGGCAATGGATATACAAGATGTTTGTCCTTCCAGGCTGTTGCTTACAAGAAAGGTGCAAACCACAAATGCATGGGCAGCTTGTCTGGGGGGCTTGGCAAAAAAAAAATGTTAATACATTTTAAAATATTTTCTCAACATAAATATAAAAAAAAGAAAAAAATGTCGTTTTGGACCCCTTTTTTGTTAACTCCCCCATAATGCATTGTGTTTGCCCTTTCTTGTAGGGTCATCCGGCCAGAAAGGGAAAGAGGAGACTCCGCTCTGCAAACTGGGCCCTACCTCCGGCTCCACCAACTCTGCCCCGTCCGCCCTGCAGGGCACCACGCCCCCGCCCACATCATCCTCTCATCTCTCAGCCCGCATGGGGGCAGGGCTCAACTCTGCCCCGGGACCGCCCCCAGAGCCACCCGCAAATGGGACGCACCCCCCCTTCCCGGCCACGAGCCTGGGACAGGACTTCTACGGCACCTCCGCCTTCCCCCTGGCGGGCAAGGTGGCCCTCAACTCCCTCTTGCAGCGGCAGCTCATGCAGTCTTTCTACTCCAAAGCCCTACAGGACGGTTCCATGCTCTTCGCCCCAGCCCACTATGCCCCGGGCCCGCTTGGCCAAGGCTCCTTGCAACCCCATCAGGCTTCCTGCATCAGCCCCGATGCCAATGGCGGGACAGCACCCTCACCCAGCCGCTCAGAGGGCGCCGGCAGCGCATCGGAGGGCGAGGACATGGACACAGCCGAGATCGCCCGGCAGGTCAAGGAGCAACTCATCAAGCACAACATCGGCCAGCGCGTCTTCGGCCATTATGTGCTGGGCCTGTCCCAAGGCTCAGTCAGCGAGATCCTGGCACGCCCCAAGCCCTGGAGCAAACTGACCATCCGCGGGAAGGAGCCTTTCCACAAGATGAAGCAGTTCCTGTCTGATGAGCAGAACATCTTGGCCTTGCGCAGCATCCAGGGCAGGCAGAGAGGTGAGTTTTCTCAATTTTTCAATTTTTAATAGAGTATACCCAAAAGATGCTGCTATTGCTGATTATAGAGACAGTTGGCATTTTTTATGTGCTTGGTCCTGTAGTACATAAGGAACACAAACACAGCCTGTCCATCCAACTGACACCCAGGTTTAGCCACCATGTTTCAATATTTCTGTGATGCCAAATACATATTTCTCCAATAGTTGTTAATAGTAATAGTGCAATGATGGAGTATGTTTAGTCTTCTCCCATCAACATTGAATCGTGTAAGAAATGACCTGTAATGCATTTTGGAATTAGCATATTTATATTGACTGGTGTACATGGGTATACCCTGTTCTGCACCTAGTACTCTTTAGCCTGACACAATGGTGTTAATCTCCAGTCCTGGACGTCCAGAGCAAGCACATCTGGTTCCACTGTTAATTACCAGGTTTACTGAGTGTGTTTGAGGGCAGAACTGGAGTTCGACACCCCTGAACAAGATCATGATATTGCGACCACACTGTCTCTAGAGCTCCTTTCATTTTGGCCTTTAATCCACTACATTCCTGCATGCTATGTTGCTTTTCTCTCAGAAATGTGAATGTACATGTACGGACTCTTCTGAGCCCCAGTACGTCTTTGGACATATATTCATTCCCAGACATTTAAGAGTTAGTTTGTGAAAGTGAGATTAAGCTGTAAATGACCGTGTCCTACAGTGTAGAAAAGTACAACATGTGCCATGATGAACTCGTTCCTCCTCCGTCTCTCTACCTATCGATTCCGACGTCAGGTTAGATCCTTCACTTCTTTTCCATCACTACTCATTTCCACATGACCAAGCTTCTGATCGTCCTTCAGGCTCCATGGGCCCGTCCTCATTGCATACTAATCGATAACGAAACCTTTCACTGATCAATAGTATTGACTGAGAAGGAAGGCAACGGTAAGTCCCGGAGAGTTTCGATCTGCACCGCTCGCTCCAGTTCCGGCCTTGGAGCACCAGGCGTATAGTCAGTCAGTCTTTCTTGACCTCAGATCGCTTCCCCTGTGCGCATCTTTAACCCGTACTACCATAAGAAAGGTATCAGATATTGCCGCTTGCCTCTGAGTGTGTGCTGTGCTTCTTGAGCTTGAGATTGCAGATGAGTTTTAAAAAAAAATTCTAAATCTAAGGCTGAGTTACCAATGATTGGAGGAGGCCTAGTGTGTGTGTGTGTGAGTGTGTGCAGGGAGCTGAAGCACACTGAGCACATGGCTGTCTGCTCTTGTTATGCATTATTACGTTTGGCAGAGCAGAGCAGTGGACATTTGGGAAATGTTGCACAGCAGCAGAAAGGGCCAAGGGGGCTGCTGCCATATGCGAGCTTCAGAAAGGCTTGAGTGTGCACTACAGTAGTTTGGCACATTCGCTTTGGTGTGTGTAGCTGTCAGAAGTGTTAAAGGAATAGTTTGGTGAAAAATCAAGACAGTTTTCCCACTTACCCCAGACATAGTCGATCGTCCAAGAGACTATTGGAATCCAAATGTTGCTTCTACGGTTTAGCTTTGAATCTTCAAGACTAATGTTGTTATAAAACTCTAGGAGTCTGTGGTCACCGAAAAAGCCTAAATCGATTCTGTATAAAAACATCTTCTGTCAGGCCTGTCCAAACTGCATCTAGCTCTTCAGAGTAGGCTTGTAGATGTGGATCAGGATGATGCTATTTTCTTTGCAGGATGTTCTGCCTCTAGGATGGGAAACTGCCCCAAACTACACCCCAGGTGTGCTCTGTTTAAGTCTAAACGCTTAAACAGTGGTTAAGTGGTTGCGTTTCTTAGAAAACACTGAACGGCGTGTGCCTTTGTGGTATTTACCCGTAGCTTCTTAATGGATTTTATGGTCAGTTCTTTTGCACCTGTGAGCATGTTTTCATGCAATTTGTTTTCCTCTGACAAGATAGCTCTGGGAGTTTTTACTGTGTTCATGCTTTTGAAGATATCAGGCATGACCGCTGAACTTGCATAAACATCCTCCGGTGCTAAACTCCAAGCAGATCCATCCGTCAGCCATTTCCAACCCCACGCCTCACTCCACCCTCCCGGCCATGTTAGCCTTCTCAGCTCTAGCCAGCCACACGCACCCTTTTCATCTTGTCGTCCTTTTTTGTCGTTTATTTTGACAGAGAGCCCAGGCCAGGCCCTTAGCCGAGTGTTTCATGAAGGTCCGAAGCGGAGAGCTGGCTCCGAAGGCACCCCGCGGACAGGTGTGTCCCATAGACTTTTTTTTTTCCCCCATTCTTCTTCAGTGTGGCTGTTGTGCTCTGGTGACTTCCCCTTACCGTAGTCTCACTGAGAGTGTTTTGGTCTTTACGAGGCGATGTGTGGCAGTGGAACCAATGGAAACAGTTAGCATCAGGTCGACCCTGCATTTCTATCTGGAATCGTTTTTTTGTCAGCCATACGTCATATTCAGGTGAAGCAGCAGGTGTTGGACTAGGTCATTTGCAACTGCTAATATACATTGAGCCTCAATCACTTTCGTAAGCTTACCTCTTTTATTGGGCTTGAGAAATATCCTTGAAATGATGTGATGTTCATAACCAATTGTTATACAATTATTAACACGTGAGCAAACTAACGTGCGTAAGTTTGTGCACTGATTCTGGTCTTACCTAGTAAGAAAACATTGCAAGTGTTCTTAGGAACAGTTGGTGAAATGAGGTCCAATGTCATATTTTCTTAAATGAATGGATCTAATGTTCTACAATATTACTGTACTATACTGCCTCAATCCACGTTATGTGCAGACATCAGACATAAACTAACGTACATTGTTTAGCTTAAATCAGGCATCAACCCAGCCTGAAATTTCTCCGGTCCTACCTGACCCTCAGAGCTCTGCTCCAAAGACTCGTTTTTGAACACAATTTCATCACCTTTGTCTAGTAAGACAACAGGAATCAGTAGGAATACAAAATATGTTTAGTACACACCTCTCATTTCAATAAAGACAGAACAATACATCTAGCAGACTAAAGTACTCAAGGTAAATAAACTGATTGGCCATAACATTAACACCACTGACAGGTGAAGTGAGCAACATTGACTATCAAGGTATTCCTTTACAATGGCTCCTGTCAGGGGGTTGTATGTTTTAGGGAGCAACAGTGAGTTCTTAAAGCTGATGTGCTAGAAGTAGAAGTTTAAGAATAACAAGGGCCGTGTTGTAATATTTAGAGCATCTCCTGTGAAGTGTTCCAGGTATGCAGTAGCTGTTAACTATCAAAAGTGATCCATGGAAGGACAACTGGTGAACCGGCTACATGGTCATGGGCACCCAAGGTTCACATGGTGCAATCGCTAAGAGGAAATCCAGTAATACTGTAAGTTGCTCCACAGTCAGAGCTGTTTCAGCAGCATGAGGGGGACCTGCTCATTATTAGGCAAGTGGTGTTAATGTTATGGCTGATAGGAGTTTACTGCACAAAAAGTAATAAAAAATATGCCCAACAACAGGGCAGACCTCACTCATCTCAAAGAGCAGAGGTACAGCACACTCCTGTATTAGTTTGTGGTTCTTGTTTGTTTATTTTCACCCACTTCTTGACTTTTCTGTATGAAGTATTGAACTTAACAACTGAATTGCACCCAGCCACTCATCAGCCTGCATTCTCTGAGTGAACGCTGTCAAACACAGAGTTGTGTGGCAGTAAATGGAAGCCTCTTTGCTACTATTAAATAGATCTGTAGCCTTTTATCCTCTGTGGTTTTTCCTGTTTTCTTTCCCATGGTGTGGAAATGTTTCTTGGGCACCTTCAAACCCCACACTCCTACCCCCCCAACCCCCACCAACTGCATGACTGACGTCAGACAAAAGCCCCAATATATAATTTAGGCATTTTTAACAAGCGCCTTTGAGCCCAGGGCTGGGTGGTGTCGGCTCGGCCTTTCCAACAGTCGGGTGTTACACAAATATCTCCACCGGTCAAATAAATAAGCACGCCAGTTCCCTCGTTTTGGGGTTTTCGCTGGTGGCCCCAAGCTGTGTCATCCATATTTCAGCCTGGCTTTAAACTGGGACAAAAGTATAGTGTCGGGCAGAGTGCTTACACAGGCAGTGTTTTTAAAGGACACCGTGGTTGACTCCAGCACTGCTGGGCAGCACTTTATCCTCAGTCAGAACATGGTCTATTACTTCCAGGTCACACCGTTCCCACCCTGTTAGAACACACCACACTCCAAAGACCACACGCACACCAAAACACACACCTAAACCCCTGCAGGATGTTATTGATGGTCAGTAAAGGAGCAACATTCTTGATGAAGGTGACTTCAAACCCTGTTCGTGTTCCAATAACTTCTCAAGTTAATTTTCAGATAATCTGGAATGCATTGCAGTCTGAAAACTATGGAAGGCTTTGAAAATATGTGCTTTGACTCATTCTTCCACCTCTTTCTTTCCCTGTGTGTACATCTCTCTAGGCAATATTACCACCCGCATACGCACCCCTGAGAGTGGCTCGGATGAAGCAATCAAGTCCATTCTGGAACAAGCCAAGCGGGAACTGCAGGTCCAGAAAACAGGCAAGTTCTCCTTATCCTGGACCACCTCTAGGTGCTGTTTAGACAGTATCTTTATTTACTCCTGTTTAGTTAAAAAAAAAACACTAAAAAGTCCATACAACTGGGCAGTCATGATCACCTTCATCCAACGTGTGATGGAGTTGTACCTAGTTTTATCTAATCAGTCCTTCATTAAATTAAATCAGGTGCAGTTGATAGAGCTGAGTAAACCCATGCAAAGCCTGGAGAGCTCCAAGATGAACAGGAACTGGCAGATCTTCTACCTTTATTATTAACTGACCCAGACACTGAACCCAGCCTTCTGTCAGCTACAGCCGTCTTTGTGTGGAGTTTACAAGCGGCCGGGAGGTCTGTGGTGGTTTCCTCTGGGTGCGCTGGTTTCCTCCCACTGTCCAAACGTGTGTGGTTTAGATTGACTGGCCCCTCTAAATTAACCCATGTGTGTGTTTGTGTGTGAATGCTCATCTGTCTCTCTGTTGCCCTTGTGTTCATAGTCAATTGGGATTGGCTCCAACTTTCTCACAAATCAAAATGCATAGTCTTTTTTTTTTTAAATAATGTTTTTTTTATTTTTTTATTTTTCTTCAAAAAGGCACTCGATGTCTGAAGTTAACTTCCAGTAACTTTTCCCACATCACTCCTGACAATGTCTCTCCCACCAACAGCTGACATCTCTATTCCTCCATCGTCATCGGTGGCCTTGAGTGGCAGTGGAGGCAGTGGGTCAGACGAGGCCATCCGCACTATCCTGGAGCAGGCACGTCGAGAGATGGAGGCACAGCAGGCCGCTCTGGAGCCCGTCCTGAAGGCCTCTTCCTCATCTTCCTCGTCCTCCTCTTCTTCCGTCTCCTCCCTATCTCAGGGTGACCTGTCCATGTTGTCTCCCAAAGTCCTGTTGCCATCTTCGCTGAGCGCCCCTCTTCCTGCCTACAACCCGCTGTCCTTGGTCCTGAAGAAACCCCCTCTGCTGATTTCGTCCTCCCCTTCCTCTCCCTCCCCCTCCCCTCTCCTGGACTACAACAGCATTAAGAAGGAGAGACCGGGATCCCCAGGGCAGGATGGCCTGTCGGACGGCAGCTCCAAGCAGGCCAGGGTCTTTGATGGGACGTCCAGAGGCCACTGGAGGGATCAGTGGTGGAGCAGCTTGCATCAGGAGCGGCACAAAGGCCAGCCTGAGGAGAACCACAGTCTGGAGGACTCCAAAGAGGTAAGGAGCTTTCTTTCTGCAGGTCATGTGTGTTCAGTCAAAGAGTTCTGCTTTTTTCTCTGTGATGTGCATGGATGTGGGTGAATGTCTGCTGCCGTGATTGTCAGCCACAACCCTGTTACCAAAAAAGTTGGGATGCTGTCTAAAATTTAAATAAAAGCAGAATGCGCTGATTTTCTAATGATATCAATTTAAATTTTTCTAAGTTGAACAAATATTTCAAAATTTTTGGGGAACAGGGTTGCTTTGCATGGATGTTTGGATAACTGCCCTGAACTTGTGCTTGCACAACTAAAAACTACCTATAAAAGCTTGCCTGTAGTACAAAGCCTTTAGCTTTATTTTGCATGGCAAGGAAAGATTTTGAATATTATTTGCTAGGATTCTTTTGGCTTGAGTGGGCTAATGGATATTTATGTTAGAATCTAAATATAAACTGTCCCTTTACTCCATCCACACCCAAACCAAAACCTCAGCACCCATGCCTTTACGTAAATTAGCTAACTCATGAACTTTTTAAACCTATTTTAAGGGTTGCAGGCTATGTGCCATTTATATCTGGGTTAGGGAACATGGGCATTGTTACAGATTGACTATGTTTGATCATTAAGCACATCATTGCAGTGAAAGTAATTTTACTTAACATTAGGGCCGGGCGATATGGCTGCAATTAATCAAAATGTCTTGTGCTGTCATAAGTGAACAGCTAGACTCATTCCTCCTCTATGTTTTTCATGTAAAAAGCCCACAACACCAACTAGGGAACGAAGCTTTTGTTGCTAATATTGGATCAACAAACTGAACAGCATAGTGTTTATATTGAAAATACCCATCAGTATTCAGATGTTTTTTGTCATTATCATTTAATCGCCCAGGCCTATTTAAGATACTGTCTTTTCCCATTAAGTCCACTGTATGATGTCCCAACCTAGCTGTCCCCATCCTGACCATAGCCTCTAAGTATCCTGCCGCCTGGCTTTTACCCGTTTGGCCTGGCTGCTAGTCCCCTGTCGTGTGCCGGAAGTTCCGGATCTGACCGGTGGCTCCACCCCCTCCCTCTCTGTGTGTCTCTGTGCCAGACGCTCCCCCGGCTGCTTGAGGCCCCTCACTACTGGAGCGAATGGCCCCACACCGGCTCCGCCTACCTGGAGCTCAGCGGCCCTACCCCGCCCCCTCCCGGCCCTTCGGCCCGGCCGCCCAGAGCACCCGTGCCCCCTCTGGCGCCCGAGCAGTGCGAGCTGTTCTCCTGCTGCGAGCTGGACACGGCCGAGCTGACCCAGCTGGTCAAAGAGAAGCTGGCCAAGAGTGGCGTGTGCCAGCGCTCGTTCGGAGAGAAGGTCTGCTGCGCGTCCGTCTTATCTCTCTCTCTCTCTCTCTTTCTCTCTCTCTCTCCCACCCCCTCACCAGTCCTAACACTCACTAACCCCCTGTTCTCACTCATACATTAGCCTGTAGTATGAGAGCTTTTAGAAAGCCCTTGTAAGAAAATGAAGACAATAGAGGAGATGTTGGAGTGTCTGTTGTCCCCTTCAGGCTACATTTACAGCTGCTGCTAGATTCGATGCCTCCTGGGGTTCAGAGAGAAAGATTTGAGATTAAAATCTATATCAAGTGGGTCAAACGGTTTCTGCAACACAAATTTGGCCATGAAATTCCAAGTAGAAAAGATGGGTAGTGGTTTATTTCACAGAGAAAATTGTTGGAATCTTAGCATCTATGTAACTTTGACCTCACACCTACCCCCCCACCCCAGTTCAGGACTTCTTTTTGTCCCAAATAAAGATGGCATCTGAGGACAGCTAAAAGGCATGTCCTCCATTGACTGAATTTGCCAAAATTGTCCACAAAGGCCCATACAATTTAATCAGCTATTTTCGCTTTCTCTCAGTCGCACATTTGTTTCAGGGGGGCTTCCCTCACTGCAGTCCACTTTGAACTGGTTTCAGTTACACAGCACTCCAAACCAAATTATTTTCCTAAGGGCTGCCTAATGCAATAAGAGCATTAGCATTTGGGTAAATTCCACCCTGTTTTTTCGCACCGTTCTCCCTTTTAAAGCTGGCCTTAGCCTTGTTGAATTTGGTCCTGGCCCAGGAAGAAAGTAGCCGCGCTCGGCCTCAGCGACAGCCTTGCTTTCCGTTTGTCCCTCTCCCGACGTGAAGCAAACATCTTGAGCTAATGCGGGATGGAGTAAAGGCCTTGCTGCTCTCTAGGGTTTTACGTCTGGTTGCTTGTGCATGTTTCTGTTCCCCTTTCTAACCTGAGCCCATGGACACAAGCTATTGTAAAATCTTGTAAACAGAGATGTGTGCAGCACAGTAACATGTTCTTTTTTTTATCTTCTTTGTTGTGTGACTCAGGTACTAGGTCTGTCTCAGGGGAGCGTGAGCGACATGCTGTCCCGGCCCAAACCATGGAGCAAGCTGACTCAGAAAGGCCGCGAGCCCTTCATCCGCATGCAGCTGTGGCTTAATGGCGAGTTGGGCCAGAACTCGGTCAGCCAGCCAACTCAGGCACAAGGTACAGTACACACCAGCCCATCGCATCACTGCTAACATGCTATATTTTCCAGGTTTCCAATGGGCTGAGCTTAAATAAAGAATGGTTTGTGTGGTCTGGGTGTGTGATAAAGGGTAACTGATGAAAAATCTTCCATATTAATGGTTAGTTCAAGGAAAATTTCTCAGAGTGAGTAATATTGGTCTTAATTTGACAGTCAACAGTAACATACAGGGCCCTATAAATAACAACAGAAGAAGGAAGTTAACCCATACAAACCTTTGCAGCTCAGCTATGGAAAAAAAATGAAGAAAAGAGCCTCTCAAATCCATAGGTTTATCATTTTACCGAGGGTTAGGGGTACTGTTCAATGTATGGTGAATGCACCTGTTGTGTATGATACACGTGGCATAATTTTATCTTGATTTTCCAGTGCAAGAAAATTTAATATTTTATATTTGAACATTTATTTAATAGACTTTTATTTTGCCATTTATGTCAACTCTCATAATGTTGCTTCTCCACAAGATGGCACACGGCTTCGTTCTTCTCTTGCATCACAGCAGAAATTAGAAGAGAAGTCAAAGTCTGCAAAATGGCTGCAGATATACATTTACTTATTACTGGTTCTGGGGGGAATTAAACTGAGGACACACACACACCCAAGGACAAAATGGCAGTGAGAAGCATAACTGAAAGCTTAATTCTCTAAAATGTATAAGCAGCATGGGTCTGCTGTAGATGTCCCAAAAACAAACATGGGGTTATCCTAGAGAACAGACGTCCAGTTTGTAAATTAAAAAAAGTAGACGCAAACTTTTACTTTGTGCCTTTAGCCACATCTCTCTGCTTTTTCATCAGTTCGGTAACTTCTGACTCGAACAGACACACACTGACCCCACACTGATGATCTGACCCCATAAAAAACGCACACATGCGGTCTTTTTTGGCTTGGGGCTCTGGTGTTAGGATAGGGGTGTGTGTGTGAGTTTAAGATGCAGACAGCAGTATCGTTCTGCCTGTGCTGTTTTGATCGTTTACAACAGTGTGTGTGACAATGTTTCAAGTTTTTTAAGCAAGAATGAGAAGGATCCTTGACTGCAACTGTAAACCAAATAGTTTAAAAGAGCTTCAGCTGAACAAGATATAACCGCAGCACCCTGCTTTTGCAGGAATACCAGTAATTAATAATCATATATGCTATAATATAATAGTCCTGGGATATTTTTCTGCATCGAGTACTTTTACTTTTATTACTATAAGCACATCTTGTTGATAATACTTCCACACTTTTTCAGTCCAGTTCTTTTATTTATAATAATACTTTTAAAGTGTTAGATTAGTGAGGAATATGAATGCTCCTACAATTTTGATTGCTAATTGTGAAATCTCATACTACCACCTATTATGTAAAGCTCTGCCTGCTTTCTAGTTGAAGAACTGCAATATTGTCTCATGGCCCAAACATACCCTGATCAGCCATAACATTAACACCACTGATAGGTGAAGTGAATAGCACTAGTTATTTCATTACAGTGGCACCTGGCAGGTATGTGGGCTATATTAGTCACCGAGTGAACAGTTAGTTCTTGAAGTTAATGTGCTAGAAGCAGGAGAATAAGGTTTGTGGACCCTTTCAACATGGACCTTTAAATTAAATGCACAACAACAAAATATGACCTCTGCATCACACCTGTACACATGGAGCAGTGTGCAGCCATCGAAAGCACCCAGGGAGTAATGTCATGGACAGAACTTGCTCAAGGACATCTCAGTGGTATCTGTGCCAGGATGTGCCACTTTCTGATCTCAAGGGCAAATTTCTACTGCACACTGACCTTATTGTGATGGCTAGAACATCTCCAGAACAGCAGGTCATATGGAGTGTTCCATTACTGATAAAAAGTGATTTTGCTTGGTGTCCAATGCTCATTGATGTTTGTGGGGATTGAAGGCTAGCCTGTCTGGTCGGATCCCAGCCCCTGTTGTACAAAACATCACACCACAGTCAGAGCTGCTTCAGCAGCATGAGGAGGAGCTACTCAATATTAAGTGGGTGTGGTTAATGCTGTGGATCTGCAGTGATGGCCACTATTACAAACATTTTCTGCAAATGTTAGAGCATGTGTTCTGTATATTTGCTGTATGCATCAGTTTTAAAAGCACAGTAATAGAAAACTAGGATTCTAAGCTGTAATAGGTGCTTGGAAAACTCCCATTGAAAAATGAAATGCACTTGTTTTTGACACCACATTGTAAGTGGACCTCAGAGGGTAAAAATTAGAGGAAACATTTAGCTTTTAGGCCCTTTTAGAAAAATCAGCATCTTACCTGATTTCTCCTCCTCTGTCTCGTGTTTCTGCTTCTCTTTTTAGCATCAGTAGCCTACAGTGCTATTACACAGAGCTGTAAAAATGTCTTTCCTTTCTTTAGCATTGTGGGCTTCTGTGAATTTCCTCCTCCTCTTTTGTTTTGACTGGCCTTGTGAGCAGTTAATGGTGCTGCTAAGCCAAATGTGAAGAAAGCTTTATTTGTCTTTTAATGATCTGGTAGAAAGCACTGGAACAGGAACACACTACCCCCCGAGGAGTCAATGAGAGCTGTATCAGGAGGCCTATCTCTGCTACCCTTAAATCCAAACACACTTTTCAATATCCTGAAGGTCGTGGGGTCATCGTCCGTCTCTGCCCAATCCTTCCCAGGGGAGTCTGGTCTGCTGTCTGTCTGGACAACCAAATTGGTTTTGTGTCAAACACAGGCCTGTACACACACACACACACACGCACGCACACACACACACACACACACTCTTATCCCTGCACATAATAAATCTTTCTCATTTGTCAGGTGTTAAATTGCCGGCCGTTCCTCATTACATACATGAGCTGGCTGCAGTTTGTCCATCCACATGGAGCTCAACCTGGTTCCTCTTTCACTGGGGCCGAACATGAGCACACAGAGCACAAAGAGATTGTTTAACACATGCTACCTTGATGCCTGTGCATGCCAACCATGCAGGCCACAGCTGTACCCATCCAAGGCTCCCACACATTCACACAAACATGCACACACCTGGATAAGGGGTGTAAAGTGGGTGAGGGACATAGAAACAGAACAAATAAAAGGAGGAGAGAGAATGGACTGGCCTCTGTTTGCATGTGCGTGCGTGCGTGCGTGCGTGCGTGCGTTTGTTTGACCACCCCTTGATAGTTTGTGTAGTTATTGTTATAATTAATAATAATGTAATAATTAATATATCAGTAAGCGTGCGTGCGTGCGTGCGTGCGTGCGTGCGTGCGTGCGTGCGTGCGTGCGTGCGTGCGTTTGTTTGACCACCCCTTGATAAATAACATTTATTTAACATATAACATCTTTTTTTTTATTGAAAACACAGTCTCACTATATATATATATATGAAATAATAATTTTACCCCTCACTGATTTTGTAAATAATAAACAGTCTATAATTTTAATGGAAGGTTTATTTTTAACAGTGAGAGAGACTATCAAAAAAGAAAATTCAGAAATTCACATGATATAAAATATATAAATTAATTTGCATTTCATTGAGTGAAATAAGTATTTGATCCCCTACTAACCATTAAGAGTTCTGGCTCACACAGATTGGTTAGATGCTTGTAATTTCAACTGGTCACCCACATTAGCTGTCCAGAGCCTCAACCAATATCAATTAGACTCTGACCTCTCCACTATGGGCAAGACCAAAGAGTTGTCTAAGGACGTCAGAGACAACATTGTACTTCTGCACAAGGCTAGAATGGGCTACAAAGCCATAAGCAAGAAGCTGAGTGAGAAGGAGACAACTGCAATTGTTTGAAAATGGAAGAAACACAAAATGACATCATTCGACCTTGGTCTGGGGCCCCTTGATCTCACCACTTGGGGGTTAATATGATAATGAGAAAGGTGAGAGATCAGTCTTGAACTATATGGGAGGAGCTTCTCATGATCTCAAGGCAACTGGGACCACAGTCTCCAAGAAAACCATTGGTAACACTACGCTGTAATGGGTTGAAATCCTGCAGTGCCAGCAAAGTCCCCTGCTCAAGAAGGTACATGTGAAGGCACGTCTGAAGTTTGCCAATGAAAATTGAATGATTTAGAGAATGCAAATGGAGAAGGTTCTCTGGTCAAATGAGACCAAAATCAAGATCTTTGACCTCAACTTTACTAAAGTAAATAAAATGATATACTGCTCATTTCTTTAGTGGGCAAACTTACAAAATCAACAAGGGGTAAAATAATTATTTCCTCCTGTGTGTGTGTGTGTGTGTGTGTGTGTGTGTGTGTGTGTGTGTGTGTGTGTGTGTGTGTGTGTTTAAACTAAGAAAAACTGGAGAGACAGGTTATGATAAACATGTATGGCTGACGTCTGAATCAGAGCGTATGTTTTATTGAACTTTATCGATTCTAACATTGTTGTGGTGGAATCACCACCTTCGGATGCATTTTTACAACCTTTTGTGTAGCAAATGAGTGACAGAGGTTGGGGGCTGGTCTTAGAGGCTCCATAGTGCTGCTCTAATCAATTACCCCACGCTAACACTGATGCATGGTAATTACCAAACCCCCTTAGCCTACTGCTCTCTGACTGCCCATTAACATGCAAATGACCAGCCAATCACAACCTCCGGTGGATAGGCGGAGGGGAGAGAGGTAGCCGGGGGAGGGGTCCTCAGGGGACTCATGTCCAGTCTCTTTGACAGCCCCTTCCCGTCCTCCCCTCAAATCACTCCTCAGCCAAATTTCTGTCAGGCAGCTCACAGAAAGAGAGAAATGGAAGTTGATGGAGTTTAATGAATGGAGAAAACACTGTTAAGATGGTTTGACAGTAAATATTGTGAACATGTAACAGGGAAATACTGGAAAGATCCACCGTGCATGAGAGCTAGTTATATATACATATGTATGTATGTATGTGTGTGTGTGTGTGTGTGTGTGTGTGTGTGTGTGTGTGTGTGTGTGTGTGTGTGTGTGTGT
>JBBIGC010000041.1:26530129-26562792 GCA_037576955.1 Lepidarchus adonis | reverse complement strand
TACATACATACATATTACAGGTTAGAATGGTATGACAGTATGATATTATTGCCATAATTGGGTCCTGGGACAATATTGCTTTGTTTTTTTGTTTTGGGGTTTCTTTTCTTTGTTTTTCTTTTTTTTTTCATTTGAAAGAAGATAGCAAATTATACTTAAGGGTCTTCAGCCACCTTGTTGTGACCACATTTTTTACTGTAATGGAAGGACAGAACGAGCTCTTATGCCATCTTGTGGACTTCATAAGCAATGTTATCAGAGTAGACTCCTGTAAACTTGGTGCTTCTGTCTGTCTGTCTATCTATCTGTCTATCTATACATACAGTCAAACATTCCTTCCATGTTATTTACCTCGTTAAGCCGCCACCCCATCTCTCACTAGATTTAGGGCCTGGACCAATAGGGGTGAGTTAACAGGGTTTGAGTGTGTATGTATATATATGTATATTTATATACACATATACATGTATATTTATTTCTATAGCATACATTCCTGTTAGAAACATTCCTCCGAGATTTTGGTCCATGTTGACATAATAGCGTAACACAGTTGCTTCAGATTTGTCAGCTGCATATCCATGATGCGAATCTCCCTTTCTGCCTCTTCCCAAGCAGCTCCATTGGCTTGCGATCTGGTGACTGTGGAGGCCATTAGAGTACAGTGAGCAGTGAATATATATAAATGGAGGGAGAGAGAGGAGTGTTTCACACTAAATCCACTCTGAGTGACTTTGTTTACAGCTTAATTGTGCAGAAAAGCTGAGAAATCAATGGAATGTCCCAATAATAAGGGTGTAGTTGAAAGGGTTAATCATGCTCTCCTGTGGAGCTGAAGTCAGCAGTGTGTGTTTATGCCTCGCTTCCTGGACACGCTCGGCTGCGAAAATAACAAGACGGCATGAAAAGGCACTCGTCTCACATGTAAGCCTCAGAGAGAGAAAGAGACACACACACACACACACACACGATGCACCCCCGTCGGGCCTTGTTAGCAGTGGCTGTAAGGCCTGCTGGCCTACGTGGGTCAGTGGCAGCATGTCAGAAGGCCAGCATTCTCCCCAGCGCCATCACATCCCTGTTCACAGACCCCCCCCCCCTTTCGCCTGCCTTCCCGCAAGAGCCACATGTCACCACCCAGAATACTGTAGCAAAGCCTGATCTGAAGAGACTGCTCTTCCTTCTCTCCTCTCTTTCTTGCTCTCTCTCCCCCCTCCACCAACCCCCTCTCCCTCACCCTCTCTCTCGGCGGCCTCCGCCGGCGTGGCAGGAAGCTAATCGATAGTGACGGCTTCTCATGACTGCTCACTTGTGGCCCGCTTGCTGAACAGGACTGCCGAGAGGGATGGAGGGATGAGTGGGAGGCAGGGAGAGAAAGATGGAACGAGAAGAGAAATAGAGCATTTGGATTTTCTTTGTCTCCAGTAGAAAGTCTAGAGAGAGAGATGCTTCCAAAAATCATGTTTTGTTGTCAAGGGGAGCAGATTTTGTAAAGGAATCAATATGTAATTGAGTCTTTTTGCAGACAGAGAGTCATGTTTATCCCCAGAAGGGTCACCAGAGAGAACTGCCTGTGTACTCAGGCCTGCACTACATATTGTTCAGTCATTATTGACATATTATGGATATGCTATAGTATGCAAATAACCTGGGCTTGATTATGAATGCCCACCCTGCCCCACTTCCACCACATGGCACCATACAGAGAATGTGGTCAAGGCCTGATGTCCTTCTAATGTCTGAGACCAGTGTGTGTGTTAGCCAAGGCCAGCAGCTGTCCACTGCAGCAGTAATGTGGAGTAAAAGTTCATTAGTGACAGAGCGTTCCATTGAGTATTTTTCAGAGCAGCTCGTCATGAATAAATGCTTCTGTATTCAAAAATGGATGAGGAGGGATTCACAGCTGACTTAGTTTAACAGAAGAAACCATATTTACATCTCACTGTTATGTCATGTATCATTAAAAACCATAAACGCTTTATTTGTGGTATATGCAGGTGGACACCCCCAGAAGAACTGCATGAATGAGTGTGTATACTGTATATACAGGGATTAAAGTTCATCTTTACAGCAGATTTCTGTCAGTTGGATCTGTGGTCACATGACTCCACTTCCTGTATTTATTCTTTCAAATTAAAGTGTTCAGGATCCCACATGGAGCCTTAAATGTGAAATGGACTCCCAGTATATGTCCTGCAGAGTTACCAAAGGTTTTCTGCTGTCCAGTGTCTGATGCAGCTGAATATATCACTTAAAAAGCTTCAAATTCATCAGAGCAACATACAACTCGTTGTTCCAGACAATTTCGAAGGGTCAAACTAGAAATAAGGGTTAACAGCATGAAAGCACTCTGGTCACTTTATCAGAAATATTCATATGCACTATGTGAAACAAACGTGACTATTTATAATAGGAGTACAGTTACAGTCTGTAGCCAGTTTGTTGCTACATAAGCTTAAATTTCCAATGCCTCAGAAAAGAACAATGATGAAAGGTGTCTTATTTCTATGCCTATATGTCTTGTGTCTTTATACACACACATGCACATTGTGATTATGATCACAATTACCTAGTCTGATTTATAAGATGTAAGTGTGAAATGTGTGGAATTTCTTACTGCAGTCTCTAGTCTGTGTGTGGACCACTCTGGCCCCTGACACCTGGTTGTCATTATTCTGCCCCTCTGGCATCTGTCTCTCAGTGGTGAAGGTGTGTCACATTTAGAAGAAGAGAATATCTTGGGGGTTGGGTGTCTTTGCCATCTTGGGTAAAGGAGACATCAAAAACTTATAGCACATACAGCCAGTTTCCCATACATGGATTAAGTCTAGTCTGGGACCAAATTGCTATGTCAATAACGATTCACAATTGAAAATCTTTTTTTAGTCTAGACCTAATCTGGGTCTGGGAAACATGCCCATATTATTTGAGAAAGTCAGTAAAGCATTTGGGTTGGTGTCCTGGGTTACAGACAGCATTAAACTTTTTTAGGCTTGAGGAGACGAGCTATAGGGAAAGGTAAAGAGAGGCACTTGAACCTCACCTCAGTATTCGAATGCCAGGGAAAATGGATGGAAGAGCAAGATTGGAGCTAAAGCCAGGGTCTAGACATGGAGGATCACTGTTGGAGCTAGATCTTCAGTTCGATCCGTAAATATCAAAACCATCAAAACTAGAATAAACCTTTTTCTAAGATGCTAATTTCTGTAACTCCTATGGGATTTTAGTATTATTTTAGCCATAAGCTAAATGAATTGCCAATGAACATTAACATTTTGCCCATTGTAGATTAAACTCTTTACACCTGAAGCTTGTATTTGATATATGGACATTTATGTTTGTATATAATATTTCTACAGTGACTCCTTTAATAAAAAGCTGCTGATGTTTATTATCGGACACAAACCCACTGGTTGGGCTGCTGCTTAACGTATCTATAACATCTCTTAAGGCCTATAGTGCCATTTTTCCTTTAATATTAGTACCACAAATTTAAAACTGCAACTTGATTTGTTGATTTCTGTTGCTTCTTACTAGGGCCAATGGGAGAGACTGCTTAGCTATGCCTGTTTAGATACTACAAGTGAAAAATTCTGAAAAAACTGAAGCCTGGTCCAGGGTTAGAATCTTCGACCCTTTTACAAGGGCAAAGTCCTTACAACCAGGCTACAAACTTAGGTAATTTAAGAATTTAACATTAACACTTCAGTACTTGCCAAATTCAACTTCAAGATGATTCAACTAAATACAAATGAACACAAAAAATCCACGTTTTTAATGTTCCCAACAAATATTAATTAATAATTCATATGACAATTTGGTTTATACAATCTGATGTCTAATCAGAATAATTAATTTTACACACTTTAGCACTACAACCTGGAAATTACAGCTAGCTACATCATGTGCTATATGAAGCCATAAAATCTCACTAATTAATATTTGCCAGTGCTCACTGCTAAAAGGAAACGTCTGTCAGAAGCTTGAGTGCCACTAGAGGGTTTGTTGAGAAACTGGGATCCTACAGTAGAGCTGTATATAGTTGGTTGCACATCCTTATTCATATAGACCTGGAGTTCACAGGCAGAAAGAAACATTGTTGACTGTGATGCAGAAGATTTTTTAGAGCTTTTACCCGGATGAGATGAGATGAAACTGTTTATGGCCGTTTCTGCAACAGTTCAATGATTTTAAAGTGTTTGCATTGCTCTACAGTTAAACTCCCCCATCTGAAATACACACCCAAACTGTTCTCTACTTTTTTGTTCTTTATCTTTATCTTTTTTTGACATTATTTATTGATTTTTTTTTTCTGCTTTCATGTGAACCTGTCTATTTGCGTCTGAAAAGTAAATCCATGCTCAAGTAATTTTTTTTGTCATCTCTCTTTCTCTTTCCATCTCCCTCTGTCTCTCAGAAGGCACCCCAAAGACGTCAGGCAGCTGCAGCCCAGCCCCAGAGTCTCCACTCAGCTCAGCCGAGGAGTCGGTGAAGAGTCTGGGGGAGCCCCTGGGCTTGCAGGCCTCTGGGGCTGACCAACCCCAATCCAGCGAACCCTCAGAGGGCTCTCAACCCAGCACACCCCTGCCCCTCTCCACCATGGGACCCTCCGGGCTCAGTATCCAGGAGATGGTGGCGATGTCAGCGGAGCTGGACACCTACGCCATCACCAAGAAGGTCAAGGAGGTGCTCACCGACAACAACCTTGGTAAGTGAGGAGGAAAATGTGGTCGTTTGTCCAGGGATTTCACTTGGAGAGTTGTAGGTGGCAATAGTTGCAATAGAGGTCTTGAGGAAATGTATTATTGAAAGTTTTTCAGAAAGAAAATGATTTTCATAAACATTTGAAACGTATTGAAGAATCAGAAATGGTCTGGAGCCATAACTGGAGGATAATTAGAGTGCTTGATTGTTTTTTCTGTTGGGGTACACAATTGTAATTATTGTCTAGTACGCTGTTTAGTTGGTTAAACATTTTCTTGTGTAGTAGTAGCTAATAAGTATTGGTGAAAATATTATCAGTAATAATAATTATTGGACCTGGTGTCATCACATGACTCCTCCTTTTCTCCATGTTCTAATATTACAAGTCCTCCTCAGGATTTCTAACTGTATAGAGCATGAGGTAACAATTGTACCCCAATATAATCTTTATACTCCTACAAAATTGAAATAGCAACGATTGAAATATGATATGATACCAGTGATTATTATTTGACTCATCTGTGACTATTTGTTTGCCAGATCGGGACTGTTCAGGGCATACACTCCACCCTCAGTAGCTCATGGAAAACTACAGAGTCTGGAGCAACTAAAAATACCTGAAAATGTCGTTGAAATTAGGGATTAGCTTAGTTTTCTTCATTTCTAAACAGGGTTTCTGAGGTAGAAAACGTCCTTAAGGACATTCTTCTTACGTTCAAGTGGATGAAATGAGTTTCAGCATCGATAGCATTGAGCATTTTCCTGATCAGGAAGCGATGAGTTTTTTATTTATCGAAAGGGGATGAGACATGGGATGGGTGAGCAAATAATCATGTTGCCACTTCCTGTATTCGTTTGAATCGTATTTATTTATCCATCCTATTCATTTAAACCCTGTCACTACTTTAAGACACTGACAGCAGATTTTACTTGGCCTGTTTTCCTAGATGAAATGTTTAAAAATTAGTTTTTTTTATTATTTCATAAATATATGGGAGACATTTACATTCTCATATTAGCAAAAGCATGAAGAGAAACTCTGTGTGTGTGGTGTGTTCATTCAGCTGCAGTCTGACCTTTATTGCGGTTGCAGTTTTGTCTCAGCTCTGTGCTTCCCACATATTTCTCCAGCTGTGTCGGGGTACTTCTCCACAGGCCAATGATAACCCACTGCACCCTGCTGCGTTATAACACACACTCTCTCCCTCTCTCTGTCTCTCTCTCTCTCATTTCAACTTCACCAAGGCTCCTTTTTTCCTCCTGACCAATGAATGGAAAACACTGTGCCAAAATGTGAAATTAAGACCGTTTTGAAAGTGCGTGTGTGTTTGTGTGAAGCGTGGTGTGCAGCAGGGAAATGAGCTCAGCATGGCTGATTGAGTTAAAGTGAATGAGTTCACTTTTCCCACTTGCTGAATTGGGGATGATGTCTTTGCATGGACTCGGCCTGTTTTTAGGGCGCACATGCTAAAGCACAGGAGAAAAGCCAGGCGCGTCTGCGGAGATGACTCTACCCACTTCTGAACTTGTGCATGGGCCATGATCTAAAAAGGACTAGAAATTGTTTTCGTCTTCTCAGACAGCTTAAAGATTTCCATCTGTTGGGCTCTGCAGTCCCCAGAGAGGTGTTTTTATAACAGCACTGCTATGATTAGGAGGAGGAAGATGGTTGAGAGCTCATATCCGAAGAGTACAGCTGGGCTTTTATTGTTTTTATTGAAAAGAGTCTTCTCTGACCTTCTGTATCTAATGTTTCCGAACGAACAAAAGAAAATGACAGTATCTAGATGCTGCCCATCACAATATTGCTGTTTCAAACCTTCAAACAGACAGACATTCTGCAGGTTTAGTCTCTGGTGATGTTACAACCATATTGGATTTTCCTTCAAACATGTTGAACACAACTTTGGGTTTAAGGCCAGTAATTAAATAATCATTAGGATAATAAAGTCGAAGGTGTGCATATCTTTTGTGAAATGACAAATTGTGTTGGTTTTCTAAGTGTACATTTTTAACAGGGAAAGGACTTCAAGTTTTAATGATTTATATATTTCATTTTGTCGAGCAACAGTCAATGACGTTGATGGGGTAGTGGCTGGGCAGTAAGACACCTTTCCCCAGAAATGCAGTAGTTTACCACCCAGGACATGGAGTACAGTCAAACCCTGTTAGCTTGCCCCTCATTATCTCACCAAACTCGACTCTCACCATAAAAGGCTGCAGAACAGATTTCCTTCCATGTTATTTACCTCGTTAAGCCGCCAACCTCACCCCTCGCCCAGGGGCAAACTGTCAGGTGTATGCATTTCTCCATCTATATCTCACCAATTTTGGGTCTGTGTTAACGCTGTAGCCTAGAACCGCTGTCAGTCTATAGTTCTGCTGCTGCCACTTCTGTTGGTGGGTGGGCGACATTAACGCAGGATGGACCTGTCACTGATGCATCCTCAGTCTGGTTGTTGTCTGAACCATCAACCAACACAAGAAACGCAGCTGTTTGACTGACAGTTGGCTGGTTAGTTGGTCCGTCTGTCCACGGTCTGCGAATATGAACAGTTACATCTTACATTTTAACTTTGGCTTGATGATTTACAGTACAGGGGGGTCCTCAGGGGGGATGTACGTGATACATGGTTATAGCACTGGCTCTCCTTTTTTTTCCCTTTTTTTTTTACAGCATTTGTCTGTCATATACGGTAGTAGAATGCAATTGAATGCCTACTAAATGCTTAATGGTAATACCGGACTGCCATAAGAGATTAGTGTTATATGCATGCTACTCGTTCATGCATGTTGCCCGCTGTTCAATAAAGCCTCCACAGCATCATTTCATGCATGAGTTGTGTTCTCCAATGAGCAAACAAAGGAAATTTGCATCTATCACGGCAATACCTTACAAAGATGGAGCAGGATATCGCTTACGTTTTTACTGCTGAGTTTCATCAGTCTATTAGTCAGCGTACATCACTATTCCATTTCAAAAGCTTGCCAAATTTATGGCCCAGACCAATACAGGCGATCCAACGGGGTTTGACTGTAATTTAGGTTTCTTTGGTTTATAACTGGTTCGTTCTGTATCTCTCCAAACATCCTCGCATCCTTCTTGAGCTAGCTAGCTTGTCAGTGTTCTACTCTGTTTAGTCGCCATATTACACAATAACACTAACACTGGGAGGAGGAAGGTGAGCAAAGATGGCCACCAGGGATTGAGCTAATGACCTTCTGAGCCAAATATCAACTTATTACATAAGGTCAAGGCACAATTAACATGGGAAGTTTTATATTAAACTAATTAGATACAAAATGTACACTGGAATTTGCAGGAAAATGCCATTTTTACTTTTGTTCCACATTTGTTCAAGCCCTGAGATCAGAATTTGGATTTGAAAAGTGTTTGTTTTGGCAAAACTTTCTCAAACATTGACTCATGAATGTGACACTGCTACCTTAAGGGTTGCATTTTCTATACCAGACTCTACAAGGAGAAAAGTCTTTAACAGCGGTACATGTATGTGTATGTTGCAGGTCAACGCTTGTTTGGAGAGACTATCCTGGGTCTGACGCAGGGCTCCGTTTCAGACCTCCTGGCTCGGCCCAAGCCCTGGCACAAGCTCAGTCTGAAGGGCCGAGAGCCATTTGTGCGCATGCAACTGTGGCTAAGCGACCCACGCAATGTCGAGAAGCTCATGGACATGAAACGCATGGAGAAGAAAGGTAGGAATAAGCGTGGGCGCTCTTAAAATGAGTGACTGTACTTTGTCACTTGACGTGGCCACAATTATACATTCAAATGCCTTCATTTGTCTGCACTTGTATTAGGCAGTACTTTCCATGCTCATTTATAGGCATGTGTTTCAGGGAGTTGACTAGAGTTGGTTATGAATATTTCAGTTTAAAGCAGATGTATAAGACAATGGACCAGCTTTCACATAAACAATCCCCACTCTACCAGCTGCCTTGCCCTAGTGGCATTGGAATAATTTACACTTTTCCCCCTCACCCTGGATGCAATGCTTTGGCCTAAATGATGCAACACAAGCAGGTTGAGAGGAGGTGTGGAGATGTACATACTGAATAGCTCTAGGTGACTATTGATTAATGTTTGAAGCTCCAGTTATAAACCATCCGTCCATCCTTTTCCCACACAATTTCGGGTTGCAGAGGAGCTGGAGCCGATCCCAGCTGACAGGACAGGGCATGGTACACCCTGAACAGGAGGCCAACCCTTCACAGGGCACCACATTCACATTTAGAGTAGCCAGTCGACCTTACCCACAAGCCTCTGAACAATGCACCTGAAGGAAACCCCACACAGACACAGGGAGTGCTTGTGAATTCCTCACAGAAAGGCACTCGTGATCGACCTGGGACCTTCTTGCTGGGAGATGACAATGCTAAACCAAAGAAACCAAAAAAATTACTGCATCTGGAGAAAGGTGTAAAACTGTATGTTTTTCTTTCCCTTTAACAATGTATTGGTTAAGTGGTTTCTGACACTGATTTGTAAACATGAGACTCATATTAGCTGCACCACTCTCGGCCATGCCACTACTCCATCAATGTCATGGACTGCTGCTGAATGATCCACTAGCCAAATATCTGGTCAGTGGCGATGGGTTTTCTAAATTGAGCTGCCATCATTAACGTGTTACCCTACAAAGTGCATATTACGTGGTAGGTGTTTCTGATAAAATGACCAATGAATATACTTGATAGTCCGTTGTGGTCCGGTCATCCTCATTTTATAGCCAAAGGCGCGCAGCTTTAGCAGGCCACCACTGCGTTTTCCACTTTCCTCCGTCCCTCCTCTGCCATCGCTGTCGTTTTCTTGCTCCCTCGGTCCAACTAAAGGAGTCATCCCCTCTGCGCTGTCGCCCCTCATCAGCCACCGCCATGTCACTTCCTTCATTAGATGTGACAGTCCATGGCCTCGCCGGGCCCTGCTTATTCAAAGTCCTGAGTGCTCATCGTCATCATCATCATCATTAACGACTCACTGCTCCCCCCCCCCTCGCGCTCTCATGCTCTCTCTCGCTCTCTTTCTCACTTCCCCTGAAGTGAAGCTAAGTGCAAATTCTTGGAGTGATTAGGCCTGTTTAACACTGCTCTCCGGCGCAGAATGACATTACTGCTCTTTTCCCTAGCGCGGCTGGTCAGGGGCATGCTCATTGACACACACACGGACACAGATCACAGCAGAGCTTCATCTCGCGTATGGGCCTCACAGTTCAGCAGTGCTAGGCCTCTGGCCAGGCCAAGCTCAGAGTAGGCCTAGAGCTAGGCCATGCTAGATGTCCCTCATACCAAGCGATGGACCCATGACCTCACAGTCCCGGTCCTGGAGGGAAGCCAGAGGAGAGAGAACGGAACGCTGGTGACTTCTTCCCAATAAAACGGCCTAATGTCCGAGCAGTGACCATTTGTAACCCGGCCATGGGCTCCTCTTAGAGCTGTGGAGCATGCTTTTGACCTCGGTGAAGTTAAACTCAGAGAGTTTATAGCACCAGGCCTAAAGGAGGGCCATGCATTTGACTCTAGCTTAGTCTGTGTCTGTGTGTATTCATGCTGTAACATTGTATATTTATGTTTGAATACGATTATTTTGGATGCTTTTCTCTATAACCCACTGGAATTGACGCCACATGTTGAAGCAATTGGTATATGACTTCATTGAGCTGTTGGTCGTCTAATTTTTTTTATTGGCTGCCCTCTGACGATCAGAATAGAAGCAGATTTACACGTTATGATTCTCAGTCGAGCAGTAAATTCTGAAAATATTCCTCAAAAAACGGAAAAGTGTTGTCATAATCAAAACAAATGACACAGTCTTTCATTCCATGTGTAGCAGACAGAGTACTAGTGTACACTTCAGATCGGTCAGTAATGCAGTGCTGACACCTGGTGGTTGTCCGTGTTTTCCAGGGATCTGTTCATGTACTACTGAAATCCTGTTGTTTTCATTGTTGGAGTTGTTCGGTACTTGTTGGACCCTCATTGACCCTTTTTGTTTTGAGTCTTATCTTCTTAAGTCATGGAGTCCATTTCTATGTATATTCCTTGCACACAAAATTCCACATGGACCAAGCAGTTCTACCCAAATATGCTAACCTGCTTTTGCAATTCAGTTGCAAAATTTGACCCTTTTTTGATCTAACTTTTCAAAATCATTGAGGCCACACCCCTTGCATGTACCCACTCTCTTCACACACATGGTGTCATGACATGTAAGATGTTCACCCTTGTAAAATCAGTCCTTCATAATATATTACACATGCTTATGATGTGGATCCACACAGTGTGTTAAGTGCTGAATTCATAAATATTAGGAAGGACTGTAAAGCTTGTATTGTAGGTCTGGCTCACAAGTTCAGGATTTTCATTTATAATCACTAAGGCTGCAGGACATTATGAAGATGAATATGCAATTGTGGGAAAGGTAATGGCTGTAGAATGAAGAAAAAATAAATATTCATATTCAGTATTCAATATAACATTCAATATACAAAAAGTCGGATCAGTTTCCGGAGTATTTAATAGTGCTATAATATGAAGCTGCTTTTAATGTGTATTATACATATATTCAGCTGTACATGTTTAATGAAAAATAGCTTTTATATGTATGAGTGATGATAAATAAAGAGCAAACTTATAAAGCTTGTTGTTAGCGTGAATAATTCATTTCACACAATAAATTGAAAAAAAAATTAAATATGAATGTGCAGATGTGAATTTTATGTTGCATACCACAGTTGATAAACACTGATTGAATCAGGAAACGTATCTCCCTTGGGTTGAAAAACTTGACGTTCTACGGGCAGTGGGGTGTTTTGATTTATAGCCTTCTTGACCACAACAGCATGGACTCAATAACAGTTTGTCTGATCGGCATCAAATTAAATACACTTGTCCAATGCATCAGACAGAATCAACCCACAGAGACAGATGGATGTCGATCAGTTGGGAGGGGGGGAACTGTAAAGCGGAAGCTGTGATCTAAATTGAGCTTGAACCGTGAGATATGACCCTCCACTTGTGTTGATGTTTATCTCTGTCTGATTATTTATAATGACTCATGAGTGCACTGTGTGTTGAAGACCATCTGTGGCATGTTCTGTTTCAGAAACTGGTTATGCTGCTCTCAAAGTCCTATCACTGTCTGGACTTACGATCAATATTCCTTGTTGATTTCTCTGCAGCCTACATGAAGCGACGCCACAGCTCCATGAGCGACACGCAGCCTGTGGAGACCGGCCTGGTAGGGGTGGACTACGGTCAGAGCAGCAGCCCCCAGCACCACCCCCAGCAGCAGCTGAAGAAGCCTCGGGTTGTGCTGGCACCAGAGGAGAAGGAGGCGCTAAAGCGGGCCTACCAGCAGAAGCCCTACCCCTCTCCAAAAACCATTGAGGAGCTGGCCACTCAGCTTAACCTCAAAACCAGCACGGTCATCAACTGGTTCCACAACTACAGGTTCGTTGTGAGATCAGAACCGTGTATGATTGGAATGCTAAGTATGATGATCATGCTCACTGTTTGCATAAATATCTTGATGGACCCCCATTGTTCACTACATTTTAGTCCTTAGAAACATTTACTTAAGGAAAAATATTGTATTATAACGTTTCATGGGGCAGCACTGAAGATATGGCACTTTTAAAGTTGTCACTCTGCAGCTTATATAACTGTGTAAATTTGCTGTCCCTTCAAAATAACACCACACACAGCCATTAATGTCTAAACCGCTGGCAAAAAAGTTAATACACCCCTAAGTGAAAATGTCCAAATTGTGTCCAAAGTGTCAGTATTTTGTGTGGCCACTACTATTTTTCAGCACTGCCTGAGCTCTCCTGGGCATGGAGTTTGATGTTTGTGAGTGTTTAAGAGTTTTTAAGGAGGCTTTGGGGACATACAGCTTTACAGTGAGTCAGCGGTTATTGAGTCACAGGGCCTTATGATTTGTTGCCACAGATTTACCTAGATTGTGACCCTAGAAACATCACTCTTTGCTGGTTGCCACTGGAAACATCTTCCACTCCTTCATGAGTCCTTCATGAGTCCTTGCACTCTAAGGATGAGGATACTCCACAGTCCAGCACCTTTACCCTCAGTTTATTTAGCAAGGCAGTGCTCATCTTGGAGGTGTTTGGGGTCGTCATCATGTTGAAATATTGTCCTGCGGCCCAGATTCCAAAGGGATGCTCCGGTTCAGTATGTCACAGTACATGTTGGCAATCATGGTCCCTTCAATTTTAACTCCCCAGTGCCAGGACCAATGATACTCTCACTGGCCACTCACACAGTTAACATTTGAACCAAACACTTGGTCCCATCAGACCACAGGACATGGTTCCAGTAATCCATGTCCTTAGTCCGCTTAGTCTTCAGCAAACTGTTTGTGGGCTTTATTGTGCATCATCTTTAGAAGAGGCTTCCTTCTGGGACAACAGCCATGCAGACCAATTTGTTGCAGTGTGCGTCGTATGGTTTGAGCTCTTATAGGCTGACCCCCCACCTTTTCAACCTCTGCAGCAATATCTTCAGTGTTGTTCAATAAAAAGACATATTAAAATATTTACAAAAAATATGAGGGGTGCACTCACTTTTGTTTGATACTGTATATGCCTCTGTTTAGCCTACAGCAGTTTAGCCCCACCCATTTACACTTCCCTTAGATGGAGTGCTTCAGCCTGAACTACTTTTTCAGTGAGATAGAGGGCAGCCAATCACAACAGGGTTCATGTATTAGTCTTAAAGGTGCAGTAACAATAATGAGTTTATTCTAAGAGATAAAGAGGCTGGAATATAGTTTGTAAAGATTAACAACATCTGTTTCTGATACATGACACACACCATCAACCTCATTGATCAAGAAAATGAGCTCATATTGAAATTAGATTTTTTTTTTGTGAAAGTATTTTTTTAAGTTGCCCATTAAATGTTTTAGTTTACACCCTACTTAGTCACTCAGGTATTAAGATGGACAGACATTATCTGACTGCTCTCTTTTCCTCTCTTTCACTCTCTCTCCAGGTCTCGCATCCGTCGGGAGCTCTTCATAGAGGAGATCCAGGCAGCAGGTGCCGCGGCAGCGGGTGAGGGGGGCTCACCCACAGCCCGGCCGAGCAAAGCAGGCGAAGGCGACAGCTGCGATGGCACAGAGATGGATGCAACAGCGGACGAAAGGAAGGCCGCAGGCTCCCAGGCACCCACCCCAGAGGAGGAGGTGGCCGCCAAAGCTCCCACTCCATCCCACTCCCCAACCCTGAGAGACCCCACTACCTCAGTCACAGAGGGGCCCGGGACCAGCGGGCACCAGGCACCCTCGCAGGGCGGCTCCTCGGGCCTGGGCCTGTTTGGCTTCCCTGAGACGGCCCCCTCATCTTCCAGCAGCACCTCCCGCAACCCTAAGGACAGTAGCCTGCGCAAGAAGAAGGCAGCCAACCTCAATAACATTATCCACCGGCTGGAGAAGGCAGCCAGCAAAGAGGATCCGTCCGAGTGGGAGTTCTAAACCCTTCTATCACATGTTCACACCTACACAAACCCACACACAGTCTACCCCCTCCGCACCCCCCCCATTCTGACCCAGGAGGACCATCCTGTGGGCACAGCCAAAGCCAAGCGTGGCCATCTTTGATACTGATTTTTTTTCTGAAGAAGAGAACAGTAAATAAGTGAGATGGATGCGGCTAATAGGACATAAGCAGGAAAAACAAAACAAGAATAACGGAGGGCCCAGGTGGTTGTTACTGAGATAAAGCACTTAGCCGTCCCGTCGGCCACAGCGCCCTAAAACCCTCTCCCACCGGTCAGTGGTGCAGCCGGACTCACCCGAGCATTAACCACAAGCATTAAAGCAGGCAGCCCACGGGGCCAAGCTGCCTCTCTCTTTCTCTAGGGCTCTTTTCCTTCAGGGGCTTTTAAATGGGAGGTCAGCTCATCCAGCTCAAGTGTACACAGACCCTCACCTCCCTTTTAAAGCTCTGTTCTTCACACTGTTGATTTTTGTTACTGTTACACTTTTTTTGCCTTTTTAGTCTTATTTGTGTGCATAACATTTTCAATCAAGGGCATCTATGTTTTATTGCTGTGTCTGACCGAAATGTGAGCGGATCGACACCAAGAAAAGAAGAGAACAACGACAAAAAAATTACATGGTAGATACTGAAGAAAGGAAAAGAAAACTTCATCTTCGGTGCATTTTCCATTTACCCACACACCTCCTCCATGTGGGCCATCTAATGGCTAAGGACCCGCCTACTTTTCTTCAGCTTTTTAAAAAAAAATCTTATCTGGGAATTCCTCCAACGAAGAACAAGATTTTATATAGCAATTCGGTTGCCACTAAGAGATTGCACAGTCTAATGACTCTAAAGGACAAAAAAGACGAAACAAAAAGTACACATTTTTGGAAGGGAGAATTGACACGTGAAAAAAAAAATGTTTTAAAACTTAGAAAGAAAATCATTTTTAATTCACATTTTTTAAGTTGAATAAAAATAATGCAAGGCGAAGAGAAAAAAGGACAGATTGGAATATATCATGGTAGCTGAAGTAGTATTTTTTTTAAAATAGTGCACATCACAGCTTTAACAGGCCTGCGCTGTCCGCACCGCTTAGGAAACCATGTCTAATTGCCCTCCGTTCCTTCAGGAAATTTTAGAAGAAAGAAACAAGGACAGAACAGGATGTCGTGGAAGAAACATATGATTCTTGATGAGGTCAAGAAAGGCCTGCTTAAAAAAATAAACTTTCTCTTTAAGGAAGACCACACTGTCACAGGGAACGGATTGAGGAGTAGAGGATTGTGGGGGTTGTAGTTCTGTACTCAGTAGATGTATGTGGTACTGTGTGAGGTTTGATTTTAAGGTTTTGGGGAGGTTTTTTTGCCCTTTTCCCTCTGAGGTCGCCAAGAGATGCACAGTTCACTTTAAAAACCGTACACTCCACCATTCATGCGCCCAAGTGTGGGAGGGTCACGCTTCAGGGGCGAGGAGTATGTCCTGTGTGTTTCGGTTTGTGTGTAAGTGTGTATGTGTATTTGATAACCCTCCTTCACTCCTCTATAGATACACACGCGTTTGTTGAAATGGAACTCACTCAATGCCATGGATCCCCTCCTTCCTGCCAGTCTGATATATCTCTGTAAAGGGTAAGCAGTGAAAGTGGGAAAGTCAAGCTTCCTGGTCATATCGGGCATGAGTCGTCTTATCGTTCAAAAATGATTTACCAGGAAACATTTACATTGACTTTAACACCCTGCAATGATTCTCCATCTATTGCTGCATTTTTACATTATAACTGTTACATTCGATAGCACTCTAAAAAGAGCACGTGGAAAATGTGATGCCAAAGTATCAACTAAAGTTTTTCTTTTTCTGTCAAGTGGCCCAGCTTTAGATTTTGGACTATTCACACCAAGGGCATTTTTTTGGATGTGGAGCCTTTGTATCTGGTGGTTTTAAATTTTTTCTGCTCAGGAAGACAGCAAGAAATAGTGGTAATGATGTACTAAGGTACTCCGTCATTCCCAGCCCTGTGTCAGCCTAGAAGTGTAGAAGCACTTCTGCTCAACCACAAATGAGGCGAGCTGTCCTGTCACCACAGTGGTTCACAGTCATGACACTGGCGCTCTGATTGGCCTACGCTTCTTAATGTGATGCAGGAACAAATCCAGGTTAAGAATGTTCCGTTCTCAAAGCATGTTTCTTTTAATTAATTGAAACTGGCCTTGGTGTGAACTGAAGCTGTCCTGTTTCCCTGCTGTGGATGGGATGGTGTTACTCATTGGCTCTTAAAGAGGTCACCCTTTACAGACGTGCACGGTATGAAGGTTCATGTCTGCACTTTTGATATATCAGACGGCTCTCAGTGCCTGCCAGTCCACTGCCTCCCCCGTGTGTGCGTATGCTGAGGGGTGTGTGTGTGGGTTTTCTGTCTCGTTTCCCTTACAATTCACGTGCGGGATCGGTTGTACATAATTGCGCACACGTAGAGTGCACAACTGCCACCCTTCCTCTCTTCTCATAAGCTGTTTTTATCAATCATTATCATTATTAGGCTTCTAATGAAGTAGGTTTAGGTTCCTTTTATTGCCATATCCTAAAACATCATATAGAGTTACAGTTTTATTTGGCTTATTTATAGGTGCTGTATTTCCATTTAAAAAAATTTTTTGGAATTTATTTGAATTCTGTTCTTTGGTCATTTTATTATGTATTGCATTATAAGAGGGCAAGTTACTTTTTCTTCTTTTTTTTTCTTGTTTAATTTTAGACTGATAGACTGCCGGCAGTATTGGGTAATATTTACAAGATGTAGTTCTCATACCTTGTATATTAATGAATTCTACAGATTATTTTAACTCGTTATATTACTTTGAATTATTATGATGTCACTTAAATGATCACAATGGCATTTATGGCTAACGTTGAAGCTGTTCACGTTTGGTTTTGTTCGTATGGATTATCGATTTTGCTCTCAAGCGTAGTACGAAACATCTTGTCTCCTTTTATACACGTTGATTTCATTTGACGCTGGATCTCTGTCCATTTTCTTACTTCGATGCTGCCGTTTTTCCTCGTTTGTTCCCCTCTCTTCTTCGGAGCATGTTTCGTACCTCTCAGGCCCTGAGTACACTGGCGTTGTATCTGTGCTCTTCAGAGACGGAAGGTGAACCTCTAAAAGCTGTGGTCGGTTGTGTTACTCCAGATTAGCACGGTTGTGAAGTCTCTCGTTTGCGTGGGTCAGACCTTCTCAATAGCCAAAGTGGTGGTGGTGGTTGCTTTTGGTTGGATGTGTGCTAGTTGACGTTGTATCATTTTATTTTTTTCACTTGTTCATAAAAGTCCTATCATTAAATACACTGCAGTAAAGACGAGCCCGACCGATAGAAACATTATTATTATTGATATTTTACTGGGTAATATTTTATTCATAGTTATATACATTTTATTCTCCATTTATTTTAATTAGACAGTAATTTATTGACAGATGACCTCATGGTAAAAACTGAAAAATTATGGATTTGTTTGCAGTTCCTATTCATTTTTTTTATTGTATTTTTTGTTATTCTTAGGCTATAGGTCTGATCTGAATAATCTTTATTAATTTTAACCCTTTCAGTTTTGTGTTTAAATTCACCAGTATTGCAGCTGCATTGAATTTCCCATTGATAAAGCGTTCAAAGGTTTGGTCCTGTCTTCAACAGGTCAAGAGCACAGTGGTTTTAAAAGTTGCTAATCATCAGCAATAGTTTCACCCAATCTGAAACGGAGACAAAATGTCGGTCGGGCCCTGATAAAGGAGGCCCTGCTGCTCGTGCATTTTCAAACTCAAGCAGAAGAGGAGCTTTTGCTTCATGGTGCAGTGGTATTTGTACTGACCTGTTGTCTTCTTGCACTTATTGGGATCATTCTATGTCACACGTGGGCTAGGCTACTCAGAACCGTTTGGCCTTAAACCGCACATCAGGCTTTTAAAGCACAAGGTTGGGCTAATGAAATGAGTCCTCAGTACGTAACAATCTGTGAAAAGTAATGGCCGATTCTCACTGTAGAAAGTAGGCCAGGAAAAGCCTTTAGCTGTAACTGCCATTGAGATTACACCTGTGAAGCATTTTACAGGTTAAACTGAACCCCTTTCCTAGCACTTAAAGCAGCACATTGCTATTTGTAAATGCTTTTTCAGAGGCTCCTGCCCATTAACAGTAATTGCATTTTCCTTCATCCCATGGTGATACAATTACCGTGACTCATGCTAGGAGACTGACAGGTCTCCTATAGGTCCATACTGGGCCCTGAGAGTGTGGGTTATAAACCCCATTCTCACTCAAAACATGTCCCGTCTTCACTGCCCTCTTGCGTTCAGTGTCCGCACTCATTTCTGCAGTGTGTAGTATGAAGCTAATGCACAAATCTGCAAGCAGTTCATCTCCTCAACTTGGAAAAAGCACAATCTTACAGGGATTCTGGATTCACTATAAAAATACAAAAGCATACCTGCCATCTTCTAAAAGTAGATTGGCAAGTAGTCTTTTAAATTGTCCCTCTAGAGAGCAGACATTAATCAAAGCACTTAAAGTCTCCTGGAAGCTGACCTGCGCAGCATTTGATGAGATCAGTGTGAAGAGTGCCTTGTCTAAAAGTGTTTCACCTTTAATTAATAAATGCCTCCATCGCCGATGCAGTAAAACCTTGCACACAGAGACAGTTCGTTTGGTGACACTTTCTCCATACGAAGCGTGGTGTTTCAGAATAAAAATAAAAGCAACATCCCAGGAATAAACTAGTGTCTTAGGTGGTCCAGGTAGATCTCATCCATGGCTGAGAGTCCGAAACTGAACATTACTCTAGGCTGTGGGTGAGGATTTCTAGGGCTGGCCCGCAGATCATTTTTTAGGATTAGCATAATATTACATCATATTTATAAGCAATATTTGCATCTTGGTCAACTTCAGTATATTTACTGCATTATATCATCAGTTTGCTCACTGCAGAATGGAATATCCAATAGATGGTCATGGTGCAAAGCCTAGGTTTTCCTAGTGGGGTCCTTGACGTGTAGCCCCGGGGACCTTGTTTTTTTTTTTGTTTATTCGTCAATGGGCAACTTCTGAATCAGAAAATATCTGATCACCCAGCTCTAATGTAAATAATAATGCAACTGGGTTCCTTATTATAACCGAATAACCACCACACACTGTGACTATGGCAGAACTGATATTTGGAGTCTCAAACAAGTTTGAGGACCCCTGGTGTAGTTTGAGTGTAGCTGACCAAGTGTTTAAGGTTGATGCATGATGATATTCGGATCATATCCGTTATTTTAAATGTGTATTTGTTGTTCTCCAGTGTTTTAATAATAATAAATAATAATAATAATTTGAATTTATATACAAATAAATCAAACCCAAAAATAAAAAGTTTTGGTGCCGCTGGAACACTACACTAAAATATCTGCAATTTATTGCATTTGAAGCCCTTAAGAAACATTTTATGAAAGATTTTACCTAACATTTTAAATCATTTTTGTAGGAAAGCTGTAAGTAATGCATAGAGGAAGAGTGAAGAACGGGTCAGCCCTGACATTCAGGCACCATAGTTACAAACACTAAACTTTAAACTTCGACGAAGACGAGCAATAATGATCAGTAGTCAGCCTCAGCCATTGACTGGCATGTGGAATTAGCTTCCTCAGCACTCGAGACTCTCCGGCCTTGTCATTTGAGAAACACTCAGTACTCAACCCTGCACCTTTCTGACCACATTGTGTCCTCAGCCAATGAAATGCACGATCACAGAGCTTTGGTTGTTTCCAGGCAGGTCATTCATATCCTCTCGTATCACCTGCTAATCACCATCCATGACCAGTTTTCATAGACTCTCTCATCCCCTGATCTGTATTTAGGGTTTTTTGTACAGTTGATCAGGCTGGACGGCAGCTAGCGAGGTTTATTCGTTTGATTGTTTTTTCTTTATGGCTTTGGTTGTATAGAAAAGGTGTGATTTCCATGGAGATGAAGAGTTCGCTTGCCGTTTCACATGCTGTCGCGTTGATACTGACTGGTCAGTGGAAGAACTTAATTGTTATTTTCCTTATTTGCGTTTGTAAAAGTCACTCATACACTGAAACACACTGAGTTTAGAGGATGACTTGAACGGACCCATTTGAAGTTTGTGTTTTTCTTTTTTCCGTTTTTAATTTTTTTATTATTGGAGGCTCGTCTTCTGTACGGCATTTCTGTTTGATGAGCTTGAACCCATGATTTCTCTGCAGTTTTCTTATTTCATATAGATAAAAAAGACAATACCACAGCGCGATAAAAGAAACCAAATACTGTTTTAAAACGGGTTATTGTGTGCATGTGAGAGCATGTTATCAGGTCGACATTTTTATTTCTCCCTTACCTTTCCCTTTCTCCGGTACGGATTCACCCTCAACAAAAGGAAAGACAGGAAGAAGTCTCTTCACAGATTTGAAGCTTTTAATCTAACATTTGTGTCTTTTATTTGGGTGAAATGGACTACGACTGCTTTGAAATTTTCTCAGCCCAGTATTTACTGCTGTTTGTTTTTATTTAATTCATATATGGCACTGACCAGGCTGTAGGGATGGTACAGGTTTAAAAAAAAGGAAGAGACTTCTGAAGACCACCTTCACTGAGCAGATGCTCTAAACGAGGCTTATTTAGGTCATCTTTTCTGGATTGGATGCATTTTAATCACTGTTGCTTCAGAGGAAGAGCTCGAGCAGGACTGACGTAGTGGACAGGGATCTGGATGCGTCAAGTGATGTGGCTTTATTTAGGGCATTTAGTAGCTGAGTCATGTTTTTAAAGCGATTTTCAGTTTCACGCTGCATCTCAGAGATGCCTTTCTTTCAGACGAGCTTCTTTTTCTTCATTACGATTTTTTTATTTATTATTTTGTTAATAATTTTCTTTAAGAACGGCTTGTGAATTCAGGAATTTGCCATTTTATGGTTATTTTTCTATAGAGGTTAATCAGAGATTCTATACACCGTCATTCAAAAACATTTGTACAGAGACATATCCTATCGTGTGATGAGCTGTTGTTTGTAGTTCATGGTTCATGTGAGGTTTTTTTTGTTTGAAAAACCGAACCGTTTGTTGGCAGTGGAAGTGTGGAGGACAACACTGGTCTCTTTATCAGGACGTACAAACCTCAAGTCGTTTTCTAGTTGTTGAACTTTGATATGAAGCGGATCCTTCTGAAAACACTTTTCAAAATCACTGGTATGCACACGATCGATCCCACGCCGAGCTCGCATAGGTCAGACTGTATTTTTGTTTTTTTGGATTTTGGAGCTTCTGTTTTCATTCTTTTCTTCAAGCGTTTGATACGTTACATTATCTTGGACAGTGCAGAAGCAGTTATGCTCACACTTTCTTTTACGAATAAGCTTTAGGACTTGATTTAAGCAATGGCATGCAGGTGTACCTAATAAACAGGTCTACAGCAGAGGTATTCAAATACCAACTCAGCCACCCTCCCTTTACTGACCAGTCAGGTGTGATGAAAAGTGGCCATCCGGTTCCATGAAGTTCACTTTAACTACCAGCACGAGGTTTGCATTTGAATACCTCTGGACAGTGACATGTCATGCAAGTGTTGACTTTTAGCATGTGTTGAGCATTGTCTGTCCATTAAGGATACACATATCATGAAGAAGTGTCCAAACAGTGCAGCCTTTGCTAAAAGAAAGTACTTCTTTTTGTTTAAGAATGGTATGACTTGGCTATATGGTCGTATTCCCTACATTCTCTAGTTAGGCAGTGTTTATACTTGGTAAACAGAGGGGCTGATGGGAAATGTAGTCTGAAAAGCCTTGCTGCTAAATAGATCCTGCTAGAGCAACATTTTTTTGTAGTCTGCTGATAACATCTACGTTTCACATGATGTTTTGTATAGTCGTCCAGGTCCTTGTCAGCAGATCCTCATCTCTTGCATGGTTTTCATGTTATCCGTTTTCTTCTGACCCTTCGGTCAGTCGTTAACTTATTTGGTCATCGGTAAATATCGTTTCCACCGTGTTGTGGTTCTGTTTGGTCATAACCTTTAAATGGGGTCAAAAACATTTTTTTCCCTTTATTTTGTAAGAAGTAGTTTCAGAGATAAATGTTGGTCATTTGTATTTACAGAAAGAAGACAAAAAAAAACTTAAATAGAACTCTACTTCTGCCAGTTTTGTGGCTGCTCGAGTTTCACTTTACTACTTAAGCCACCCTGCCAGGTTTCTAGCTGTTTTTACTAAAGGAAGATTTTTTCAGCTGATGCTTTGGAAAGCTGGGACACTACTTTTTAATTGGGGTGGGTAGGACTAAAACAAAAAAGGGGGTGGGCCACACCCACACACAGCCTTAAAGTGCCAGAGGCCTCAAACCCTCAAGGGAAATGTCTTTATTTTGTCCACTGGCGTTTGATAGCACTCACTACGAACGGGTTACGTACATGCACACAGTCCAAAAATAAAAAAAAGAATAAAAATAAGTAAGTAAAAAAATGACATGCTTACTTTCTATAATGTGTATAATAGCTGTAATTAGATGTACAAACTTTATCAGATTGCGTCGAGAAGACCTGTGAAGGTTGAACGTTTTGTGACGGACTGATACAGATTGAGCATCAATGCCAAATACTAAGATTATTTCAGATATTCCCTGAGACTCCGCAAATGTTGAGAGCCGTCTCTTGACATGGTTTTGTATGGTTGGCTATGTAAATATATATACTGTTCCAAGTTTTTTTTTTTTTCCTGTTATTTTGCTTTCTTTCTCTCACTCTGTCTCTTTCTTAGCTCTTCTGTTTGTAGTGAGGCCCTTTTGTTACCAAACTGGAACTTCACATTGAAGTTTTCTTAAGGTTACTGAGTCAAGAGACAGGTTTAAGAGTTGTCTCAGTGTTCTGCAGTCGTTTTTCCATCTTTTCATTCTCACCCTCTCGACTGTTCAACCGAAGGAAGGTCTCTTAGGCTGAGTTCTCTTAGACATGAAGCAGGGCTGCACGATATACATGAAATACTATCGTTTGATGGAATTAGAGCTCGTGGTGTTCTCCTTATCATACAGCTTCTGTTGAACTGCTGGGTCAGTATTAAGGTCTGCGTTATTTTGAGCAAAATAATATAGGTGGGAAAATGAATCTATACTCTTGAGAGATTCAATTTACAAAATGTTTTGTTTATTACAGGCTCTGTTGTAAATTAAATGCAAGTCCGAACTTGCAGAGACTTGAAAAAGCAGGAACTGACTGATGCATGCGTGTTTTATAGCCATAATCTGATCAAATTTTGTGCATAAGAAGTAAAAGGGACAAAAGCATAATAAATACCCTGTCCAAGTCCCAATGCAGTAATACTGGGCAATATGACGATATTAATTGTTATCGTGATAAATTGTGGCCACAGTATGATTTTCAGGACATTTTGTGTGAAGCCCACTTCCTCTGTAATGATGGGAAAATATTGAAAGGCCGTATGTTGACTTGGGCTCGTCTACTCAAGGAGCGCGTCCTATTGCTCCACAAGGGGTTGCTTGACACCCAACTTTCAAAACAAGGCAAACATTTTATGTGCATTATGACCTATGATCACAAGGTTGTGCACGTCAGCCATGCTTGCTTTATAACCACGCCTTGTATCATAAGATGCTCAGAGATTCCCACTTCTGAATTAGCTGACTCCTCTAAACACTCACTGTGATTGGTCAGGCTGTGATTGGTTGGAAGCTCATCAGGCCAGTATTGGTGTAGACGATATATCGTGCAGCTCTGCTCCGGGAGTGTGTGGTAAGAGGCTATGCAACGCTGAGACGTGTTAGCCACAGACACACCAGCCGCAAGCTGAAGAAGCGATACTGTACTAAGCTTTAGCTGAAGTTTTTTTTTTTGTTGTTGTTGGTCGGTCACTTGTCTCTGTGTTTTCATATATATGTGTGTGCGTGTGTGTGTGCGTGCGTGTGTGTGTGTACATGTGTGCAGCATTTGAGCTGCCTACAGTTTTGCTCACTCCTTGTTTTATGACCTTTTTATGAGTTTCACTAGTTCGCAGCTATGGTACCACTCGAATAGAGTCCCATCATGCCCTTGTGTGACCCATGTTAGGCCGGGACGCCACATGGGCTTTAAAAAAATACATTCAGATAAAAAAGACTCCGCTTTCAGTCATTGACTCACGCTTCCCTTTCTCCAAATCCACAAGTGTGTGTGTGTGTGTGTGTGTGTATATCTGTGTGTGTGTGTGTGCCTCAGAATGACCTAGTCACTTAAGGCTGCATGATTGATTTTAAACCGGAAGGAATCTTCTAACCTTCCTCACCTCAGTTCCCTCAGAGCTGTTCCGAGGCCCTCGCTTGTTGGGTTTGGGGTTTTGTTTCACGTCATCTTTTTCCTCTTTTTTATTTCTATTTTTAATTTTATTTTTTAAAGTGTGTCATGTAGTCTGTTCTCAGCACTGTAAGACAGTCCCTTATACAATATGGAGAAGCAATATCACTGTAAGAAATCTTCACAATGTATTATTATTGTTATTATGATTATTATTCACTAGCACCCTAGGTGTGATAATTGAAGTAAATATCTTTTATACAAACACAAAATTATGCTGTGGTCCCTTCCTCTGTGTTATTCTTCTTTCAAAATAATTCGACACTAAACAAGTGTTTTCCTACTGAGAAGCCACACCCAAAAGATATATATATGCAGTGGACGAAATAATTATTTGACCCCACGCTGATTTTGTAAGTTTGCCCACTGACAAAGACATGAACAGTCTATAATTTTAATGAAATGTTTATTTTAACAGTGAGAGATCAAAAAGAAAATCCAGAAAATCACATAATATAAAATATATAAATTGATTTGTGTTTCATTGAGTGAAATGAGTATTTTATCCCCTACCAACTATTAAGAGTTCTGGCTCCAACAGACTGGGTTAGATTCTCCTAATTTCAACTCATCACCCACATTAAAGACACCCGTTTTAACTAGTCACCAGTATAAAAAAAACACCTGTTCACAGACTCAATCAATCAATCAGACTCTGACCTCTGCATCATGAGCAAGACCAAAGAGCTGTCTAAAGATGTCAGGGACAAACCCTGCACAAGGCTGGAATGGGCTACAAAACCATAAGTAGGAAGCCAAGTAAGGAAACTGTTGATGCAATTAATTGAAAATGGAAGAAACACAAAAACGCCTTCAATTGACCTCGGCCTGGGGCTTCATGCAAGATCTCGCCTCGTAAGCAGAGGATGATCATGGGAAAGGTGAGATCAACCTAGAACTACAAAGAGGAGCTTATCAATGTTCTCAAAGCAGCTACAACTAAAGTTTCCAAGAAAACCATTGGTAACACACTACGCCATGGATTAAAATCCTGCAGTGCCCACCGAAGGTTCCCAATTAACACCTGAATGATTCAAAGAGTGTTGGGGCCAAAATCGACCTTAACTCAAAGAGCATATTTGGTGGAAGGCAAACGATTACTATGACCCCAAAAACACCATCCCCACTGTCAAGCATGGAGGTGGAAACATTATGCTTTGGGGGTGTTTCTCTGCTAAGGGCACCGGACAACTTCACCACATCGACAGGAGGATGGATGGGTCACGTACCTCTGTGCTGGCAATAAGTATTTAGTCTTGTTTTGCTAGGGGATCAAATACGTATTTCACTCAATAAAATGTAAATCAATTTATATATTTTATATTATGTGATTTTCTGGATTTTATTTATTTATTTTTTTTATTTCACTGTTAAAATAAACCTACCATTACAATTATAAATTTCTTTATTATTTTATTATTTCTTTCTCAGTGGGCAAACTTCCAAAATCATTGAGTGGTCAAATAAGTATTTACTCCACTGTATTTGTTTTGGCTATTTGTCACAGTTTCCACCTAATTCTAAGACGAATATTACCTGTGTAAACAATATTCTGAATAATTTAATGATTAAGTTATCCAACACATTGGCTTTGTGAAAAGTATTTACTTAGTCAATTAAACAATTTAGTCAGGATCAATAAGACAAGACACACAAATATTTTATTGCTACTAGACCTGTTAAATCCAACCACTTAAATGGAATCCTTTCAGCAAAATTGCCTTAAAGGTGAAAATAAATTCTGGAAGATAGAACATTAATGAAATACAGTACTATGCAAAAGTTTTAGAAAGGCGTGAAAAATGCTGTAAACTAAAAATGCTTTTGAAAATCTTAACTAATTGTTTATACAATTTACAAAATGCAAAGTGAGCAAACAAAAGAAAAAAAATCTAAATCAAATCAGTGTTTGGTGTTACTATCCTATTTCTTTAAACTAGCAGAATTTCTTATATTTACACTTGCACAAAGGATTTTCTAGGATAATATTCAGGTGTATGATCAATCCATTATATCATCAATTTTACATACAAGTTGGATGGGGAACAGCCAAACTCTGCTACCAAGGTGAGGTTTTGGAGGACAACATGGCAAGACTGAGCACAGCAAAAAGATACAAGGAAGAACTGTCCCTGACAAAGATTTCAAAGCTGAATGGGGTTTCAAGATGTGCTGTTTAAAGCTCTCTTGAAGTACAAAGAAAAAGGCAATGTTGCTGTCGACCAAGGAAACTTGTGCAGCCAATGAGAAACACATCAAGCTTATTTTCCTTCAACATCAGAATATTTCCTGCAGTGCCATCGGCTCAGAAAGGGCCGAAACCAGCCAGACCCAGGTACAACCATCTACTGTTTGGAGAAGTCTGGCCAGAAGTCGTCTTCATGAAAGAGTTGCAGTCAAAAACCAAACCTCTGACATGGAAAAAAGCTAAGCTACTCAACTATACACAAAAACTTAAAATGGCCGCAGGTGCTCTGTATTGATGAGTCAAAATTTTTAATATTGGCTACAGCAGCCAATATAGCTCAGCAGGACAGAATCACTGGTATCTCAATGGAGACTGTTAGGGATGCACAATGTTGCCAGAGATGAGTGATGTACATTTACATTGTGGTTGAGTGCAGAAGCTCCAGCAAGACTCTCTATGACCGCACAGCTAAAGGGGAGAGACAGGAGGTAGCGCAAACCTGAGGGACATGGACATGAGCACAGCATCCTGGGTTGTAAGGTGCCAGTCAACAACCCAGTGAACGTGTCCGATTGGTCGGCAACATCCCAGTTTACCAGAAAACTTTATGCCTGAGAACCCTCTGGATTTGTCCCTTGTCTAGGACTAACAGAAAGCTTGACTGTACAAATATGTTTTCAGCCTGGACTTAAATACTGAAACTGCATGAGTCCTGAACAGTATTTGGAAGATTATTTCATAACTGTGGAGCTTTATAAGAGAAAGTTCTGCCCCCTGCTGTGACCTTTGCAGCATGAGGTACCAGCAAAATGCCTAAGCAGGCGTGGTGGATCATAAAGGACCAGTTCACTCAGATACTGTGGTGCAAGACCTCAGTGCTTTATAGCTTAATAAGGTATTTTATATTCAATGCAAAATTTGATTGGGTGCAAGTGCAGATCTGGTTCTAGTAAGAACATTAACTGGAGCTTGTTTATTGAGCTACTAGTTCATCCAGAGGGTAAAGCATTACAATAATATAACCTAGAGGTAACAAAAGCATACAAAAAATTTCACATCTACCTAAAACTTTTGCACAGTACTGTATAACCAAATGGAAGAGGATTATAAAGTCTTATTTAAGACTCTGGGACAAGGAACTACTGTCTCCACAAAGAGAAGCTTGGAACCATGGTGAATCTTCAAAGGTGACCAGTCTATCAAAACTCTTCAATTTTTACATTGGAGATTATAGGTGTTGGCCTCATGTTATTACGTTTCTCATGAGTGTCTGAAATTACTGTGACAAATACACACAAAGAATTGCAATGTCTACTGAGAGTCAGGTTTGGTGTGTCTGGGTTTCTACACACCTCAGACTGTATGAATAAGCCCCATCAGGCCATGTCCACACGCATGTTTTTAATATGAAATAAGCATTTTCCTTATTTATTTTTGAAAAGATTCTGGTTTTGAGTCAACCCATGTCCTACTCAACACTTACACTGACAATAAACAAAGGAGATAACAGCACACTCTTTGATGTTACAAGTTTCCCTGGTTTTATGTCAAGACTGAAAATGTTGTTTCTGAAAATGTCTATTTTTCCAACAGTTTGTATGTGTACAAATGGCCAAAATCACAAAAACGTATGGATTTTTTCCCCATGTGTGACATGTGAACAAGGCCTTAGACGTGCTTTTATGGTTTCCCACACTGTTATCTCTAAACTCGGGGAAATCATCTATTATACTGTAGATTTGTGTCAGAAAGACTCAAAAACTCACACACCAAAACATATTTTTGCTGATTGACTGCAGGAAACCTGTTATTCTGGTTTTCCACCAAACTCTTGGTACGAATTCAAAATCAAATTTATTCTGTGTCATGGAAGGTGAACTGCTCATCTGCAGTGGCAAGATCATGAGGATGACATGTCAGCCTTGCTCTTGTAGAGGAGTAATACACTGAGACTGTCCATGTTGGAGAAGCTCTTATTTCAGCACTACGCATTAACACACACTTCCCCCTGCTCCCTCAGCAGCTCTACACTCCACACTACCCCTCAGGTTGGAGAAGCCTGTTTTACACTGTGTAATAGGGAGAGGAACATTTAGTACTGAATGTATTCGAGTGCTCTCAACAGTATACAGTTCATATAGTTGTAACATTTTCATGACTCCTCAGTTAATGGTCCTGCACAACCTGGTCCACGTCTTGTTCACTGTATAAATGGCTTATATCTGTGGTATGATGCATGCTGGAGGTAAGGACATAAACATACAGACATGTAAAAAAGTTAGGACACCCTATGAAATCCTGTGTGTTTTTGTTATGTTCTTAGACATATGGATATTTAATCTCTGAGTACTGTTCAAATTAAGTAATACAACTAAACAAAACTGAAGAAAAGACTTTTTAAAATCTTCTGTAAAATGTAATTCTACAAAAATACGATTTTTAGTGAGGAATAAATTAGGAAGCCCCACCTTTATTCCCAATTAAAATGGGTCAAATCAGAGGAAAGAGGAAACCTTTGGTCTCTAAGAGAAACATCAAGGCCAGACTGAAGTTTAGACAAGGACCAGGACTTCTCGATGTCAGAGTTGACTGAGCATGTTACTAAAGACGAAATGTGAGACAGGCTGTAATGTATGTCAATCAACTACCAAACGCCACAGTAGGGATGGATGATTGGCCAACACCCTTTTTTTAATGACCCGATCTACCCAGACTATCTGTACTACAGTGTATTCAGTGTCTCGTGATTCACTCGTTTTTATGTTGCAGGGTCTCCTGTGAGCAGTAGAGTTTATTTTGAAACGCGTGCCTTTGCGATCAACCGGTAGATTGTGATTGGCGTATTGGGCACCACTGCACTAGCTATTAGGGGCTAGAGTGACTTTTAACTTTTAGAATACATATTTTGGTTTATCTTTTGTTGAATGAATAAATTAAGATTAATTTTGTTTTTTACCTGCAATTAAATCCCTTTCTGTTCCAGAGATAAATAAAAACAAAATTAGACATTGATATGGGAACTGAATATTTAATGGTTTGTCCAAACTTTTTCTCATGACTGTACATATAGAAACAGTTATGTTGTCTAAATTTGGTGCTATTGGTTTAGGTATAAGCTGGCCTTCAAAAATGTGTGATATGACTGATCACTACAGTCTGGATTTATTTACCTTCTCAATGGAGCGACATTTTGGTCAATATTATAGATTTAAGCATCATCTGTCATCTTTTTGTTGGCGGAGTTGTTCCAACTTACAGCTTACAGCATAGTATGAAGGGAACCGGTAAAAACCCTAAGGTTGCTGGAAGATGTGTTCTTTAGACTGAGTTGCAACAAATTCCTCCAGATACTCAAGAAGCTTGTGGAAAGACAGACTGAATTGTGGATATTATTGCTGCATATTTAGGTTTTGGAACGTCCAACAAGCTCATATAAGCACCATACATTCAATTAGCGCAATTTATATCATAATACCTAATGGTGCTTTTGCGTTAACTATATAAATGATTATCTGAAAATTCATTGTTCAGTATTTATTTGGCCATCAGTGCTGCGTTAAAACTTAACAAGTATTAAAACAGATTAAAACAGAATAAGAATTCATAAATTAAGAATGAAGATTTGCAGGATTCATAGCCTAATCCCTGAAAAAACACAGAAATGTTGGAAATACTTCTCATTAAACGTTTAAATAATAATTAAATGGTGTGAATGTGGAGATGGTGAAAGTGTGAAGACATCATTAGCGAGATTGTCAGGATCACAATATGACAGTTTATCATGGGGAGGAATGGTGCTGGTTCATCATGGACGATCTGATACATCACAGCCCATAGAGTGTATTGTGTAGAGTTTCAGGGTAGTTCCATTGCCGAGGGCTGGACTTGTCTAACCTAAGGACCTGTTTAGAGACCCAGGCTTCCACCCCTCACTCAGTCAACTACACATGATAATTTGACAGTTTTACGGAATAAGCACCTGTTTAAGGAGCCGAGCACCGAAACATGGTAAGGGTCAGGAAGTAGCCTTGTTGCTGCTCCATGTTTATTTTTGCTTGTGTTCACTAAATGCAAGTGAAGTGAAAGTGATGTTTTGTCAGTGTGAACACACCAAAATGTGGCCTTTACATTTAACCCATCACACTGAGCAGCAATCAACAGCACACGGGGAGCAAGGGATCATCATGCAGCGTTCCCTACCATCACTGCTATGAGTAACTGACTGCATTCAGCCATGAGGTCAGGTTCTGGATCAACACCACTCCAGGTCATCCCGGAGGTATTGTCTCCCATCACTTCAGAGAACACACTGATCCTCAGCCCAGTACCAGGAAGCGTTAATGACCTTGGCTTGTGTACTATCCAGAGATTGTATTATGGGTTGTTTCTTTAAAATGAGGATTGATTTTACTGTGCTTCCATTATGTTTGGGACAAATACTTATTTATTGTGACTTTACCTCTAAGTTATTTGCAAACATTTTTAATTTCACCACATAGAAATTACAACACTTTTTATGCGTAGCAAAGTACTATCCTCTATCCCTCTGGTGGTGCTGATGTCTGATACCAAGCTCTGTTGAAAGCACTTTGTGTGATGGGGTGTGTTCACAATGACAAATGGTCACTTTCACTTCACATTTGAATGTACTGTGTATACATGTCTAATGTACTGCACATACTGATGTGTCTCTGTGTGTGTGTGTGTGTGTGTGTGTGTGTGTGTGTGTGTGTCAGGGCGCTATGCATCTCTCCAGGTGGAGTTTTCAGCTGCAGTAAGAACCAGTGCTGAACAAAAGGAGCTCATCCTCAAACTCGAGCATGACCTGAGCACCATCCAGGCCATGTCCTCCCTTTCCCGGCCTGATGCTGAGGTACACACCCAGACTGATCACTGCATTGCATGTCTGGATGTCTGGGTCCTGTGCATTTTCTTCATGGTTTGGGGTAGTAAACCCAATGCTAGATCTGTGCCAGCACAGTTTCTTCTTTTAGGCTCCGTTACTTTACATCCAGCTGCTAAGTAAAGGCTTTTCCCAGCAGTTTCCGCCCACCTGCCCCATTATCAACCCTAGTTTCACTGTTTCTAATTTGTGAAGAGGTTTAATAGAAGTTAACCCAAATGTTGTAGCACAGCCGTAGTGATGATATTTCTCCACCAGGGTGCAGATCTGAGCGGCATGGACAGAATCCCAGAGCCGATTAAGGAGGCCACAGCCCTGTTCTCAGGTAACCTGACCAGTGACCGCATAATGCAGCTAGACTTCAGTGAAGAACCTGCTAAAATACATGATAATGTTGATAAAGTAAAGCAGAGACATTCTTATGAATGTTTACTAAGGCATCATTTTAGACACAGCCTGAAATAGTGTACTATATAATAAACTGGATTTAGATTTGGACATAGCCCAAATAGTGTACAATATAGTTAATAGGGTGTAGATTTGGACACACGCCAAATAGTACACAATATAGTGAATAGGCATAGTTTTGGACACAGCCAAAAATAATGTATTAAATAATGAATGTGGGATAGAATTGGACACAGCCCAAATAGTGTATTATATAGCGAAGAAGGCATTGTATTGCACAAATCTATATTGACCCTAGATACTGCTCAAAATAGTGCACTGTGTAGTCAGTAAAGCATAGTTTACACGGTTCAAGACAGCTCACTATGAAGTAATAGGATATAGATTTGGACACTAAGTAGGGCACTAGACAGTGAATAGGGAAAGTTTACCTTCGTCCCGGATGAGGCAAACTTCTGTACCACATTCATCTGTCAGACTGTGAGTGTAACTGTGTGTGTGTGTGTGTGTGTGTGTGTGTGTGTGTGTGTGTGTGTGTGTGTGTGTGTGTGTGTGTGTGTGT
>JBBIGC010000041.1:26513301-26528309 GCA_037576955.1 Lepidarchus adonis | reverse complement strand
CCCGGACCTTGTAAAGCTGCTTTGTGACAACTTCTGTTGTAAAAAGCGCTATAGAAATAAAACTGAATTGAATTGAAGTACTCCGTCAGTAAAGCTGGTTTACCTAATGAAGATCTGTAACAGGTGTCAACTCACCTGTTAATTGCTGGGTTTAGTGAGAGTGTTGGAGAGGGGAACTACTAACTGTGTTAGATACCAGTCCTCTTTTTTGGGCCCCCCTGCTTTAGACAGTGTTTAACTGAAGTTGAATGTTCACTGCTGTCAGTGAGAGGGACGTCAGGCATATAATTTGAGATGGTTGCCTGTATATATTTAGCACGAAAAAAGACAAATCGGAATCTCAAAATTTACCCATGAATGTCTGAAGTCAAATATTTGGACCTAGAAAGTTAATTTATTTGTCTTTTTAATATATTTCTTTGTCCTTTCACAGAAATGTCTTAAGTTTTTGCAAAACTGTTTCATATTGACTAATTTTAGTCAATTGTTGTATTGTGATTAAATTACATCAAAATATAGTAGTAAAAATGTGTTATCTAAAATGCACATGTGGGATTTCTTTGGGTATTAAATTGAATAAATAATGAATTAAAAACAGTAATAATTACATTATACCAACTGTCAAACATGATGGTGGTAGTGTGATGCCTTGCCGGACAACTGTAATTCTGCTTGCTACAAGAAAATCCCACAGGGCAATATATGGTCATCAGTTGTGATTAGAAACCGAAGTCCCGCGTAGTCAGGTTGTGTAGCAGGTTGATGATCCAAAGCACAAGAGCAAGTCCATCTCTAGAGCTTCTGGAGTGGCCCAGTGTTCTGACCTGAAATCCTAGGACATTCAAAAAGGCAGTTCATGCTCAAAGCCTCTCAATGTAGCTAAAGCAGTTCTGCAAAGAACAGTGAGACAGAAATCCTCCACAGTGATCAGAAACGCTGATCTCCAGTTAGATAATGTTGGTCTCTGCTGCTAGAGGTGGTACAGATTAAATAGATTTTGCAAGACTCTCTTGTTTGTCCTCATTGTCTTCTTGTCATTATTACATTTTTATATGAGGATCTAAAACCATTAAGTGTGACCTATATGCCAAAATAGAGGAATGGGACAAGTAGTCTGTCTTTGGAGTGTGTAGTTTAGTGTCTCTCCAGCCCTCCCTTGCATTTGGTTTACCAGTATTAATCTAAGTGTTGAATATTTGTATTTGCCTTGAGTTTTCCTGATGCCTTGTGCAGATTCTGAGCTGAGATGTCGCCTCAATAAGCACAAGAGTGTTTGGAAGTTAAAAGTCCTTTGAGGGACACTTCTTGGCCATGGAAGCGATAGAAGCATCCTGCGATCATACTAAAAATAAACCAGCCTTTGGAAGAAGTACATCACGACAGGACAAATGTGGACTGTTTTGATCTCGGCTACGTTCTCAAAGATAAATCGGGGTCCCAAACGAAACCGTAAAAACAGAGATTTAAAATACAAATGGGGTGGTCGTGGCGGGTGGGGTGGGTTGCCTAGAAAACAAGATGTGTGAGAAGACAGAAAGAAGAGCTGGGGGGTACAGAAAAGCTTGGCTTTGGCTCGACTGTGGCTGGCGATAATAGAATGTGTTGTTTTGCTTGACACCACCAAACCACAAAGAGCTTATCTGTGATACAATGAGGCTTGGCAGCAGCAGAGACTGGTGAGGCCTCTGGGAGAGGGTAAGAGCGAGCGAGCGAGCGAGAGAAAGGATCTCAATGGGGTGAGAGTAACTGACTGCCAGCTTCGTTCAGGAAAGAAGACGCTCATGGATTCACACCTCCGCTCCTCAACATGTTTTTCTCTCGCACTCGTGTTTGGAAGGAGTAGGCTGGGGAATTGTGTCGCCCATCGCTCACGAATGTCAGGCGAGCTGGTGCTGGAATTTGCACGTAATGAAAGAAAAACAGGAGCACAGATGAAAAACAAAAAAAGATGTGTGAAGTTTACACAGTTTTAGCCCATATGCAGTATTGTGTTTTGCAGTAGATGTAGCTAGGAAATAAGGCTATCACAATTACTTATAGTAATAATGCATTATTCTCCAAACTGCATATCCATTTGGGGTAGTAGGGAAGCTGGATCCAATCCCAGTTAACTATTGGCACAAAGCAGGGTTCACTCAGAACAGGAGGCCAACCCATCACAGAGCAACACATAAACAGACAACCACTCACACACTTATGGGCAATTTCGAGTAGACAGTCTCCGTTTATAAAGGTGGCCTTAGTTAAGGTATATAGGTTGTATGACTGGGAGGTGGGCAGCATGTGGAGGTAGGATTGATGCACAGGAAGGTTGAGAGTACAGTCCGGCTGGAACCCTGGTGATGGTGTCCTAGGGCAGCGGACGATCTAGACAGTGGTCCTAGATGTAGACTGAAAATTGATCAGGCTAGGGAAACACAGCAGATGAATCATGTATAATATAAATAATAGGGGCCCTAAGACAGAGCCTTGTGGGACTCCCTACTTATTTTTGTTTGTAGCGACGATTTATCCGGTTTATCCACTTACACACAGTCAGTCAGTCAGATCTGATTTAAACCAACCTAGGCTCATGTAATCCCAACCATGTTTTGTAGACTATTTAATAGAAAGGTCTATTGTGTCAAAAGCGTCACTAAGGTGAAGTAGGACCAGTTTCCTTTGTCAATGGACAGTAGATCTTTTTAATATCTTTACTAAGGCTGTTTTAGTGCTATGATGAGGCAGAAAAGTTTCGGAAATATTTCTGCGACTCTAGTATTTCTCTACTAATGGTGTCTGTGTCGACCGCTGATATAAGAGGCACATTCTGACCGTCTTCTCTTTCTGCTCTCACTCTTTCCCTCTGTGTGAACCCCAGCTCAAGCTGATGCCTCCCCCTGGCACTGACACACACCTTTTCACACTTACTCTCACACTCCTCGTTTGCCCTTCACACATTCACATGGAACACACACACACACACACACACACACACACAGACAGAGAGGGAGAAAGAGAAAGCAAGTCAGTGTCTTTCTCCTCTTGGTTCCAAGCACCAGTGTTCCTCAGCAGCACACACAGTGGCTCTTTCTCGCTCTTTTGTACAAATTCTCTTTTTGTATTCTCTCTCTCTGTCTCGTGTACACTGCATCTCAATGATTCTCAGTGAAAAGCTAACGATTGGCCTCCGTTGTCCAACATCTCGATCCAACCCCTGACTCCTGTTGACACGCATTCCTTTTCTTCCTTCTTTCTTTATTCCTTTTCTTTGCTTCATTCCTAACCCCCCACTCCCACCCCAAAGCATCAGAATCTTTCATTAATTAATTCATAAGTCACATTCAACATCTTCACACAATTAGAGGAAATAAAATGAATCTGTTCATCAAATGCTGTGCAAACTGTATATGTTCAGGTGAGGTGAGCAAAGTGGAGCTGCTGTAATAAGTGCAAACACTAGTATACACCAATCAGCCTTAACATTAAGTGAATTATATCTAGTTATTTCATTGCAAGTGAACAGTTTTTGAAGTTGATGTGCTGAAAGGAGGAGTATAAGCATCTGGGCCACTTATGCAACTTGAAGGTGGCCTTATCATGATCACTAGAGCTTCTCAGATTGTTCCAGGTTTGCAGTAGTTAGTACCTAGTAGAAATGATCCAAGGAAAGTGAGCTCCCAAGGCTTATTGATTTACATGGGGAATGATGGCTTGTCTGCTTCCAGTCTAAATGAGGAGCTCCCGTTAATGCTGCTCAGATAGAAAGGGTTCAGAACAAAGTGCAGAGTCAGAGCTGCTTCAGCAGCATGAGGGGAACTGCTCAGTATTAAGCTGGTGGTGTCAATGCATTATGGCTGATTGGTGTATGTTACAGTTGGGCTGATGTCATGTCTGACCCACTCTGCTTTCTGGGTTTCCACAGCGCTCTGCCGGGGCGTTGGCATGGCCCAGGGATGAATGGCGACGGGGCGCCCAGCAGCCCGGAGCTCTCCTCCTCGTGCCCACCGCCCGACTGGAAGGAATTTTGTGAACTGCACGCCCGCACCTCTGCCGCTGACTTCGCCCACAAGTTTCGCCGATTCGTCAGCGAGAACCCGTGCTACGACTCGCCAGGTGCTGACGCTAGCTTCTCACAGCACTTCGCCCGCCACTTCCTGGACTGTTTTGCAGCCATCCTCAACCAAGTGCGGGAACAGGGCTCACCGGGTTCCGCGCCCAAGTACAGCATTGTGCCCTTTGCGGGTCTCCGAAGTTGCCCTCCCCCCTACGGCCACGACCTCTACCAGCGGCGCAAGGACGCGGGTGCTTCCAGTGAGTCATTGGACAGCATGGACAGTGTGGGAGGGGGCGGGGCCGGTGGAAGCTCAGCCTCCCACAAAGTGTCTGCCCTGGGCCAGTCACGCAGCTCTGAGGATGTGTCCCTGGGCCACCACCATCCCAAAGCCCGCTTCAAGAAGGGCTTCTCATTGCGCAACATGAGCCTTTGCGTGATGGATGGGGTCAGGGAGATCTGGCACCGCCGGGCATCCCCAGAAGGAGACAGGAAGGCTAACGGAGGAGAATCTGGTGGGCCTGACCGCTGGAGCCAGAAGCTGAGGTTGCCACGTAGTTCGCAGAGCCACAAGGGGGCCGAGCTGCTGGAGATCCAGAGAGAGGGAGCGCTGCGCTACATGGTGGCTGACGACACCAACTGTGTGGGGGCGACACAGTGGCAGAAGTGTAGGCTGCTCCTCAGGAAGACGGGAGCTGCTACGGAAGGTGGGGAGAAGTTCTTGCTGGAGTTCTACGTGCCTCCCAAGGTAGGAACACAACCTGCGCCAGCAGCTCTATGATATTTCTAACTTTAACCATGTGATTTCTCAGTAGTGATCACAAAAACACATGAAAAAATGTATTGAACATTATATTTCAAAGGTAAAAATGCGTAGATTTATAAAATGTGTATATATTTTGCAAATCTGAAACTTTTAAAAATTGAGCAAGAAAGCATGTGTGATAATACACCTCGATTAAACAGATCAACAATAAGCATTTTAACAGTAAATCATCAGCAAAATCATCACAGCCCAACAATAAAGGCAGCATGTGGCTTTATGTAGTGATGGGAAACAAGCCACAAAAAGCTCATGTGCTCTGAACTGAATCATTTTAATAATGGCGACGGGAAGAAAGTCTAGTTAAGAGGCATGTTTGTTTGCAGCAGTGGTGAACCCAGATGTTGGGAGGGGTTTAATACCTCTAATAACTCCAGAACATAATTGGTCTTTTGCATTTTTACCCAAAATAGAAACTGTTTTTGTAAAAAAACAACACAATTGTGAAGGTTCCACGTGTCCATCGAGTGATGCTATGTGAAATGCTGGGTTTTCCCAACCAGCTGTTCGTTTCAGTTAAACATGGCTGCTGATCTGCAAGATCTGATCTAATTTAATCTCATGGTGGTGCAGTGGTTAGCGCTTTTACCTCACAGTAAATAGGTTCTGGGTTCAAATCCCAGCTTGTCCACAGCTGCCTTTCTGTGTGGGATTGGCTCCAGCTTCCCCATGACCTGAATTGGAAAAGACGTTTGGAAAATGAATTAATTTTATCTCTGCTTCTGGGTATTCTGTTTTCTCCGATGGAAGTGGCAGGATTTGTCCAACCCTCCCTATATCAGACCTGCCGCAAACTCCACCTTAATGTGTGCATTTCTTAATTACTTGATATCTAAAATAGCAGTGATTTTCTCCAACCAACTGTAGAATTATCTCCCATTTCCTCATCCAATCATTGGATACGAAACTTTCCTATTGTTTTTTGATAGTTTTGCAAATGTTTGTCTTAAAATATATACTTTGATGGTGGAGGGGTACATACAAGGTGTTCCTAAAAGATAACTTTATTTAGTTTAGATTTAACTATTTTACCATTGCAACCCATTGTGGGTTTAGATAATGAAAGTGAAAACCCACCAACGGGACACATGTGACCATCTCTGCTGTAAAGAGAGTGAATATGAAATCAATTTAATTATTTTTTTCATTCTATCATGCATTTATTTTCCAATCCTCCCAGCTGACTACGGGCCAAGGCAGGGTACACCCTGGACAGGAGGCCAACCCACCACAGTTTATATGTGTCGAGCTGCCCAAACGGATCACAGGGGACATAGTTATGGCACTGGCTATGTAGAAAACATGGTAGAATTTGGTAGATGTTAGGGGTGTAAATTACAGGTTTTTCTCACAATTTGATTGTATATTGATTATTAAAGTGAACGATTCAATCCCTTAAAATTGCGTTCTGTGTCTGGTGTCTGCAGTTAGTGTTGAAATATGATGACATTTCACAGCTATTTCCATCAACTCACACATGCAAGCAGATTATATCTTGAACTATTACTAAAGGATCGTACTCTTTTTGTGGTCCATGCAGCAATACAGTAATGGTGGACGATACAGCAAAAATATTATATTGTGATATGCAATATATCACTATTTATTTTTTCCCTTATGTGATGAGATGGAACAAATGACAAATTACCATAAATTAAAAATCAAATTATAATGAGTTCAAATGATTTTTATTTGGTGTTTCTTATACTGCAGTACTGATGAGAGACCATAGATTCTCTTTATAATTAACCATGAAGTTCCACAATATTTAAGTACTCACAAAGTCATATTGTGATTAATTGATTAATTGTTACATCCCTAGTAGATATATGGTATTGCTTAAATGTTAAATGTTTGCTTTACAAATCCTGCTACCTGCCGTTGACCAGAAGCTTGTTCAGTTAAGCTCCACCTTGCTGGTGTACAACTAGAAACTGAAACCTATGTGCTATAAGTCGGCATGTATTGCAAGATAGTTGGGTGCTGGACCACTTAGAACCTAGCAGTGTGTAAGAACCTCTGTTAGTGCCACTGTTCTGCTGAGAATAGTCCACCTGATTGATTGTAGACCTATATAGTGGATGTGGGGTTCATAATGTAAGTGGAAGTACAGGGTGGTGCACTGCAGAGGGAGTGTGCACACTCTGGAAGTGTGTAAACTCCACAGTAATGCCAGGACAGCGCTGCTGAAAGTGTGTAAATTTGCCAGCTGGTGTATGATCCAGTTTTGACCTGAGGACAGAAAGGCCTGGCCATGCTTCAGCTGGCCTGAGTCTGCTGCACTCTTTCCAGCTCTGTCAGTGTCCTGCCGCCCTCCCCTATGAGCAGATAGCCACACTGGGCTATGTATAGGTCAGCACAAAGGTGTCGATACCATGTTAGCATCGAATTACACCTCTTTTAATTAACTCGTATATACGTCTTGCTGTGGGTTATTTATACATGGCCTGTTTTAATGGTGTATGCCAGCACAGTAAAACTAGCAGATTTCAAATGCTGTGCAAAAGTTTTGGCCCCCCTGAGACAACTTTTCTTGTTCTGTTTAATACTGGGCAGCAAGTGACTTTTCGGCATTGAATGACATATTGCAGTTAGAGCCTAGTGATCTACTCCATTCTCTCACTCTCTCCCTTGCAAAACACTGTCCCACATACATCACAAACACTCACTCGCCCATTCGGATCACTCTCACAGGAAAATTTGTATTGTGTTATGTGCTTTTTGTGTGTGGAGATGATTTTCCCCTTTTATGTGGCCTAGGAATATTTCAGTGCACACACATGCTGCAGAATAGGGCTGTGCCATATTGTATAGTCCATGATACACCAGCACTATTCCTCCCCATGAGAAGAATTTGTTATATTGTGATACTGACAATATCACTGACGTGTTCACCGTGTCCACTATTACATCATTATTTACACAGTTACAGAAGAAAAGTGGTGACATTTCTGCTTGGTTTTCCTCTGAGTATTGGTGCTTATTTTGTGAATATAATTCCTGTTTCTGCTATTCTGTTGCAATATTTGCACCCCACCTCCAACTTGTTGTAAATGAACATTTTTGAACATCTCTCAGGCATATTATTTTTGTCATTGTGCCTAGGACAATGGTTGGGAAATATTCACATACATCAAATTCTTATTTTAAAATACTTTTCTTTCACATATTATAAGTCTATTAATGTATTTGTTTTTAAAATGTACTAAAATCGACCTCTATACATTAAAATTTTAGTGTTTAAGAGCAAATGTATGTTTTCTTCCCAGATAAGTGGCTCAGTTGGCCTGATTCTTCAGCATGGTACTGTAACTTGTTTTGGCAGTATTTCCCTGTAGACACACACACACACACACACACACACACAAGCACAAGCTTGCCCTTATCCGCTTTAAATCTGGAGCAAATCTTCAGGGCTTCTCCCGGGAGTGACTGCTAACGACTTCCTCACTCTGGCCAAATGACCAGCAGATAAAACAGCAGTTGATGGCGCAGAGGAAGCGACGCTCTTCTGGCTCTTCCTGTCATGCAAAACCAAACCAAAAGCACGGCTGCAGAAGCCCATAATACTTTCGTTTGCCAAGGAGACATTTGGTTCACATGAACAAATAAGAAACGAAGCGCTTCTCGAGTTTAGGACCTTAAGGTGACGTGAAATAAGATACTATTGATTAAATGACACCTCCAGGCTCCGCCCACTTTATAGTTCAGACTCCCAGCTGTAGCGGAGAGCCTAAACCTGAATCTTTTTGATGATTTAGTCATTGTAGTGAGAGTGTGAGATTATTTTCATACTTTGTATTGCGGGTCTTTGATATTATTTATTTATGCAGTTAGTTTATTCAATGTGCTTGTTTGTTTAGATTTTTTATACTGACCTGCACCCTTTTGTGAGTTATGGGACGTCCCACACTTTACAACAGTAGTGTTGGTGATTAGTAGTTTCTGACCGGGTGACATAGCCCTGTGCAGGGTTGGAGTTGAGAGAGAGAGAGAGAGAGAGAGAGAGAGAGAGAAATGGAAAGAGATAACTGAGATAACGGAGAAAGAGACTGATAGACTGAGAGAAAACAGATCAAGAGCGAGATAGTGATAACAGAGAAAGAGAGAGCGAGAGAAAGAAGGATGAATGTTGACATGACTGCAATTTGTTTTTGTATTGAAGCAACACAAATCTGAGGAACTGCAGTTGTGTGTGTGTGTGTGTGTGTGTGTGTGTGTGTGTGTGTGTGTGTGTGTGCTTGACTCATTAATTACGTGTGGTGTGTGGATGTGTGTGTGTGTGTGTGTGTGTGTGTGTTCAGTGTGGCTGAATCTGCAGTCAGCACATCGTCAATCTCACTTCAGCTCATCCACACGCAGCACTTCCTCTCTCGCCGCCGTGTCCGGCACCATGCTGCATGCCTAATGGAGGGTATGCACATGTCATCACAGAGGGTGGAGTTCACAGGGGCTACACCCAGATGAACTGACTTTTACTGATGGGCAGTATCGAATGCCACAAAACATCTGGAATGGGAAAGAGCAGCTGTTTGACTGTACAGATTCAACAAGAAATGTGATCTGCCATATTTTAAAAAGACTAACCCATGGTAAAAACCATCTCTAGTTATTTCATGTCAATGGCACTTCTCAGGGGGGTGAAATATATTAGGCAGCAAGTAAACAGTTCTTGTAGCTGATGTGCTGGAAGCAGAAGCGTAAGGATCTTTGACTAGGGCCTTACTGTGATGGCAAGAGCATCTTCAACACAGCAGGTCGTGCAAGCTCCCCCACTGCTGAAGATAGACGCTCACTGCTCCATGTGTGGATGGGTTATATGCAGACATCCCATTTCATTGTAGTGTGTTCACAATGACACACACATATATATATATATACACACATATACATTTCTTAACCATTTTTCAAAGAATATGAATAATAACACAAAAACGTTTCTTTCACTCATGGTTAGTGTTTGGCTGAAGCCATTTAATATCAATCAAGTGTTTACTCATTTTTAATCATAATGACAACACAAACTATGCAAATGACCCTGATTAAAAGTTTACATACCCCATTTCTTAATACAGTGTATTTTCCCCTTTAACATCAATGACAGCTTGAAGTCCTTTGTGGTAGTTGTGGATGAGGCTCTTTAGAGACTCTTCTCAGACAGTAAAACTGCCCATTCTTGCTGCAAAACAAATTTCCTGTGCATTTGAAGCTCACACATCCCCAAAACTTTAGTGATCCACCACCGTGTTTCACAGTAGGAATGGTGTACCTTTCATCATAGGCCTTGTTGACTCCTTTTCAAATGTAGCGTTTATGATTGTGGCCAGAAAGTTCCATTTTAGTCTCATCACTCCAAATTACTTTGCTCCTGAAGGTTTGAGGTTTGTCTCTGTGCTGTATTGTAAGCGGGATACTTTGTAATGACTTTCTTCTGGCAACTCGACCATGTAGCCCATCGTTCTTCAAGTGCCTCCTTATTGTGCATTTTGAAACGGTCACACCACATTTTTCAGAGAGTCCTGTATTTCACCTGAAGTTATTTGTGGGTTTTTCTTTGCATCCCGAACAATTTTCCTGACAGCTGTGACTGAAATTTTAATTGTTCTACTTGACCGTGGTTTGGTTTTAACAGAACCCCTAATTTTCCACTTCTTAATTAGAGTTTGAACACCACTAATTGGCATTGTCAATTCTTTATTGGCATTCTCAATTTTCTTATATCCCTTTCAAGTTTTATTGAGTTCAACTACCTTTACCCACAGATTCTTTGAAAATTCTTTCAAAACCAAGAAACAATGGCCAAGAAATCATAAATTCTGTCAGGGTATGTAAATTATGAGCACAACGCTATATTCACCATTGACTCCTATATGTAAACCCATGTCTATGTAAATAATTTATGAAAGCGGAGAGGAGCAAAGACTCATGAGAGGTCTCCCAGATGGTAAAATAAGACATTTGTGATCAATATAATGTCCTAATGTGATACACGCCAACCCCCCCAGCCTCTATTCACATTACGCTCATTTTCATGCAGCGGAGGCAGTGGTGGTCTAGTGGAAACTCTCTGGCTGCCGTTGACAGCTGCCCGCTGCTTAAAGTGTGGAAGGGTTAAATACAGAGGTAACATTTCACTGCGGTGCACTTTGTGTGATTGGGTGTGTTGTCAAATTTCACTTACACTTCACTTTAAACTTCAAAAAACAGTGGTTCAAAAATCTCAACAGGATTTACTTTGTGCTTTTCAGCCACCACATGGATGTGTTCAGTTCCATCAGGAGAATCTGATTTGGTGTAATGCAGGATGAACTAGGTATTGGATGATATCTGGCCTTGCTTCAGCAGAGCACAGTAAATGGTTAAACCGTGTCACATGAAATCACATGCATTGTTTTCTCTGTTGTACTTTTACACCTAAAGTCTCTCAATTTCATATGTAGTTTTGATGTTTTAACATAATTTGTGTTTTTTCTTCTAGTCGTCCAAGCCCAAAGTGAGTGTGCCCCTGTCTGCAATTGTGGAGGTGAGGACCACCATGCCTCTGGAGATGCCAGACAAGGACAACACCTTTGTGCTGAAGGTAGTTACTGCACATGTGTGGCTCTTGTGTTTGAATGTGTTGATCAGGTGCAGGTGACTGGCTGTGAGCTTTCATTAGAAATACAGCTTCCGAATGGTGCAACTGTATAAGCATTGGCCCCAACATCAGCAGATCGCAAGTTTGGTCACTGGTGGTGCTCATCCATGGCCAAGAGTCTAATGGTTTTGTTCTCTCTGGATGGGTAGGATTGCCCTCCCTCTTTCCCCATCACTCCAGAGCGGGCTTTCATTAGCTGATGTTACTGAATTGGCTTGGTCTTCTCCTCTAAGCGCTAATCGCTATCCAATGATCTTGCATTACCAGTAGTTTAAGCTGTGATGGAGCTTCTCATGATTCTGGAAGCACACGCTCATTTTCACTCTCCCAGTATTGGTGATGGCTTGTGGTTGGGGGTCCTAGCTAGTGGGATGAATTAAAGACAGTTTAATTGGGCAGGAAATAAGGAAAAACCCCAAAAAGAAATTATTGAAGGATTATTAAAGTATTTTGGAACTGAGCCCCAGATCCTGGTTTTTACCCCCTAACACAGCATGTTTACCCTTCTTCAGTTGTCATTACACATTATTACAATATATGTATTGTTTTATTATTATTATTATTATTATTATTATTATTATTATTATTATTATTATTATGTATTGTTTATTATTATTATTGTTGTTGTTGTTGTTGTTGTTGTTATTAATAAAACTACACTTTTTAGCACATTTTATTAATTTCAATGCATTTCACACACAAAAAAAGGGTCATTGTTAGTAAAAACTAGAGCTCAATAAAGAATTTTGATCATTTTTATCAAAATAATCCTAATGGACTCGGACGTGCAAGTAAACTTGAGCACAGATGAAATTCCAAATATGTAAACACTGGTGAACATCCACAAATCATTCAGCCCAAGTAAAAACTAGTTAAATGAGTAAATTAGAAAGAATTTAAAAGCAAAGTTCCAAAAAAATAAACATTTTGAAAAACAACAAACAATTTAGTAAATTACATTAGTACTAATTAAATAACTATGGACGAGTGTAGCCTAGAGGCTTGTGATCAGAGGGTCCCTTGAGCAAGTTTCTGTCCCAATACGCTGATTGCTCCTGCTGCTCCATGTGTGAAAGGGTTAAATGCACAAGTCTTTCTCTTCACTTCATACAATAAAAAATCTTCTTAAATATATAGAAAAATATATTTAGAATGTTTACTGTGAGCAAAATGTTAGAATAGAGGGAGAGCTGATCTTTAAAAGAATGCAAAGATCATAAAAGAAAACAAAAAGAATTTCAAAGAAGGCGTGACTAAATAAAAAGCTGTTTGATGAATAGCAAGTTTTGGTGCATTAAAACCAAAAGCAGCTTCACCAGTCTAAATTAATAGTATTTTTTTTTGGGGAAAAAGCTTTTGGATTAATGGCAGAATAGTACTGCAGTTTAAAGTGTTAGTTCTCCTTCACTTTAATGACATTTCTGGAACGTTATTTTGCAGCTCTAATCGTTTCTGTCTTGAAATTATGAGTGTGTGTAGTTTAGCTGGTGGTAAATAGCGTTTGTGATGTGGAATATTCAAGCAGGTCCCATACACAACTGTGGCTTTGTGCTGTGTGTTGCCACAGGTGGAAAATGGCGGGGAGTACATCTTGGAGACCATCGACTCTCTGCAGAAAAACTCATGGGTTGCCGACATCCAGGACTGCATAGATCCTGGGTAAACGAGAGATAAATATTTGCCCACGACTGAACGGAGGGAAGGAAAGAAGCGAGGGTGGTGTGGGTAAAGCATACAGCCATAGATCATGCAGTGTGTGGAGCTTTTGACAGTTTCTGACCATGGTGGACTGGACTGTACAGGAGGATTTTCACCAGTTTATTGAGTTGATCATCCAGGGTGCTGACAATTAGAGGGTAATAATTTTCTGCAGCAAGCAGAAAAAAGTGGAAAGTACATTGTTTTTGCATGTTTGCATTTTCTTTTACACTTTATTCTAATTTGCATTTCATAAACAAATGCAGTTTTACATTGTTTTCAACATTGTAAAATGCTATTGGAGAAAGGGTTAAGTCTGACCCGCCCTCTCATATCCTGTCATAAAGCTGATATAACAGAATTAGAATTAGTGTTCTCCTCCAAGTGTGTTGAACTATGTTATGTGAAATGGTGCAGTGCTGCTTCACAAGGCCCCATATGGACAGGACACCTACTCGATTGACAATCATTGTGGCCCTGTACATATGTCCCCTGGTACTTTCAACCGGATCATGCATTAGTGGGGCCTTCTCACCTGTCTCAGACTAGTTCAACTACCACAGACCATCTCCATGTGCTTTGTATGGTTTAAATGTTATAGACTCTTAGCTGACGTCGCCTCTATAAACTTTGTCTTGTTTATTATTACTGTCGACCAGGAGGAGGGGTCATGGTTCCTCCCAAGGTTTCTTCTTCAAGCTGAGAGTTTTTTCTGACCACTGTCACCCTTCACTTGCTCATTCTGGGCTCAGGCCCAAATTTTGTCACAACGTGTTATGAAAGTGTTGTAGAAATAAACCCCTTGACATTACACATGTAAATCAGATCAATTTAATTAATTATTTTGTTGCTATTTATGTAATTTCATTAAATTGACAGTATAACAAAACAACAATATCTTTTAGTTTCTAATAAACACTAAGGCTTGCACCCTATTCAAGTAATGAGGAAAGTTGCTGTGTGTGTGTTGCAGGGACAGTGGGGATGACATTGAGCTTGCATCATGTCCGCACGGCCAACCTTCCAAAGAATTCTCCATGGTGGCCTCCTGCAGTTGTGAGCTCCTATCTGAAGGTGGGTTGGCGGACGTTCTAATGCAGTTTAAATTTACAGTGGAAAATCTTCTGGTAATGATGTCCATGATTCATGCTGAAAGGACACTGCACTAGCATGTTTGGTGCTCATTGTTCCCCATGCTAAAATTAACTTGCCGACCTTTTATGTTTAGGCCGTGAGCATAACGTGATGATTAGCTAACTGTTCACTCATAGATCACTGGCATGTCAGAAAGGTCTACAGTCTGAAGTACACAGCAATCGGCAACAATGTCAAAACCACAAAACATTGGTGATCTCATTGCAGTTGCTCCCGTCATGGGTGTGGGATATATAAGGCAGCAAGGGAACAGTCAGTTCTTGATGTGGAAGCCGGATTAATGAATAAGCCTAAAGATTTGATGGCCAAACTGTAATGGCTAGAGTCAGAGCATTTAAGTAAATGTGAAGAAGGTTTCTGTAGTGTGTTTCAGTGGATGGAGGTGAAGAAGGTTGCTGTAGTGTGTTTCAGTGGATGAAGGTGAAGAAGGTTTCTGTAGTGTGTTTCAGTGGATGGAGGTGAAGAAGGTTTCTGTAGTGTGTTTCAGTGGATGAAGGTGAAGAAGGTTGCTGTAGTGTGTTTCAGTGGATGGAGGTGAAGAAGGTTTCTGTAGTGTGTTTCAGTGGATGAAGGTGAAGAAGGTTGCTGTAGTGTGTTTCAGTGGATGGAGGTGAAGAAGGTTTCTGTAGTGTGTTTCAGTGGATGAAGGTGAAGAAGGTTGC
>JBBIGC010000041.1:26499129-26511982 GCA_037576955.1 Lepidarchus adonis | reverse complement strand
TGTTAGTATTAGTAGTAGTAGTAGGGTTAGGAGTAGTAGTAGTAGTAGTAGAAGTAGTGTTAGTAGTTTTAGTAGTAGTAGTAGTGTTAGTTTTAGTAGTAGTGTTAGTATTAGTAGTAGTAGTAGTAGTAGTAGAAGTAGTGTTAGTAGTGTTAGTTTTAGTAGTAGTAGTAGTAGTAGTGTTAGTTTTAGTAGTAGTGTTAGTATTAGTAGTAGAAGTAGTGTTAGTTGTAGTAGCAGTATTCTTAGTAGAAGTAGTGTAAGTAGTAGTAGTATTAGTTTAGTAGTAAAGTTTATTGGAGAGCTTTTGAGGAAACTGTCACTATTCTGATGATAATGCATAGATACAGTAGAAGTAGAGATATAGAAGAAGTAGAGATATAGAAGAAGTAGAGATATAGAAGAAGTAGAGATATAGTAGAAGTAGAAGTGCGATACCTGGGCGTGTAGCTTCTGAAAGTGTGTTGTGCAGGAATGAATGAACGCACTGTCCAAACCCCAGACTGACATTGGGTTATAAAATCTATACTTGATATGTGCAAATGTTTAAGCTGCTGAGTCCATCTGCTGAGTCTTTAAGACCAGACACAGTCACAGTACTTTTAGGGACATTAGGTCTGATCATGTTGCATTGGGATTTCTGCTCACTTAGACTGGAGGGAGTCTTTATTCAGCCATTGAGGATAAATTTAGGCCTGCGGGAATTCTGGTCAGATCAAATAAAATGACAGAACGTACTGCTGGGAGTTAATGACCCGGTACTTTCTGAGGAGCTCACATGGGCTGTTGTTTTCTTAAATGTACTCTAAATCTAAATCTGAATCCATACAGAGCTAGTATGGCAACGAATACATTATGTTGTTTATGTAACTGAACGTTGTCATGAATCATTTGAATGTCAAAATAGAAAAAAAAATCAACAATGTGGTATGGCTTCATAATGTGTAAAAACTATTCACAATTCTACAAATGATTCACAAGTAATGGCAGTTGAGATGCGATTGTTCTCTTAATCATTGTTTAACTGACAAAGTTACAAAGAAAATATTGGTAGGGTTTTGGCTGACTGTTATTGTTTTTTCTCAATATAAACTCATTTTGAACACTCTATCAAGTGACAGGTAAAATAAGAACATTTATAGAATATTCAGGTTATACTGTTAACTGGTATGAGCATAAAGAATTTGATGATTTCATTGTTTACAGTCCGTAATATTGTGAAAAGATTCAGAGAAGTCTGTGTAGGGTGAGGCTAGTGTGTGACTTTCAAGCCCTCAGAAGGAAGAGCATTAGATTTGTGAGCGAATAAAAACACTGATCATGAGTAAATTATATTCACAGAATAAGTCCTCACACACAAATAAAAAAAAAAAGATTAATTTACTGAACTGCAAATGTGAAAAAACATGTCAGAACGAAATTTCACCAAACAAAACATATTTTCTGCTTGTGCTGATCTGACTTTTCACAATTTGGGACAGGAACCAAGGAAGGCATTGTCTCTCTCACGATTGGTCACTTTTCACCTCAATAACACCTCCACTGACTTCACTGTGACAACTTCATTTACTGGAAAAAGTGTGATACATGAAGCGTCAGTTTATGTATGAATGTTTGGTCTTAAAATAGCTATACATTTTCAGTAAGTGTGGAAAGCCGCTAATGCTAAGCTTTTCTGTTCTGGGGTGTGTATATATACGTACTTATTCATAGGTACAAAACTGATGCAATCTGTGATATGTCTCCACCAGTTAACAAATGTTTAGATAATGGAAGGTCTGTGGAGGTGTGATCGAGGTAAAAATTGGCCAAACATCAGAGAACCAATGTCTTCTTGGGTTCCGTCCCAAATTGTCAAAAGTCATCTGTGCAAGAAAAAATACTCAAGCGCACATGGGTGTATTTTTCTTGCTCGCAGTTCAGTAAATTAATTTCGGTTGCAGAATTTGTGTGCAAGGACTCGCATGGAAATATATAATTAATTTGTGATCAGCTTTTTTGCATGCACAACTTTTGACACAAATCTAACGGCATAGAATTTAACTTTCAATTTACAGTCTTCATGAAGAAATGCTTCCTGAAACTCTATTCCACTCTATTACACAAAAAGAAACAATACATCAATTCTGTGCAGAGAATTGCTTATGTCCAAGCCTGGGTTCTCACATCCTGACCTGTTGACACCCCACTACTAGTAGGCATCAAAGCCTAAGGCCTCTAAGGCTGCTCATCTCTCCTTAACCCTGATCCTCTCAAAGAGGACCTTACTATGCACAACCTAACTCTTTATTTGTAAAAGCTCTCTCTCTCTCTCTCTCTCTCTCTCTCTCTCTCTCTCTCTCTCATGCTTATTTTTTATTAGAATCGGACTAAATGTCCCAACCTTTCTGGAAATGTTGTTTAGAGATTGAGAAATCATTGAAGACATTCAGTGCACGTGTTCTGCATGTTCAAGCCAGGTCTCTGAGAGGATTTCTGAGAGTGTTGATGCAGCCCAGCTCAGTTTCTGTTCTGTTCTCTGTTCCTGTCTTTTTCAGTCTCTTTCTGTTCCCTGAGATCGGTTTGAAAAATCATTGACTGGCTTGGCTTTTGCTGTGCTGAACAAACACTGGACATGAGTGTAGTTTCGTCTGGGCGATAAGGAGGGAAAACAGGCCTGTCCTCTGCCTGTGGAAAGCCGGACTGTGCTCTGCGGGCTTGGCGCCATGTATTGATTTTGTGCAACGACAGGGTGACTGATTTTCCTCGCGGCTGCTGTTCGTTTTCATGCTCTCCGGTCTATCGACTGCTATGGGCAGAGCCTATTAACTTCGTTTCTCACCCACACCTGGAACTCAGGGCACGGAGACTGTGTCAGTGTGTGCGGGGGTGTGTGGGTGAGTGTGTAGTAGGGAGTGCGATGTATGTATAGAAGTGTAGGCGAGTAGAATCAGTATGAATTTTCTCATCCATCCTATTAAGAAAGTGTGTGTGTGTGTGTGTGTGTATGTGTGTATGTATGTGACAAATGCACTGAATGACCTCAGGCCTCACGAGGGAAAGGATATTGTTGTGGAGGGACTGTTAGCTGTAAATAAGAACTTGAAGGGGAATTGGATAGGGTGATTTGCCAGGGTCTTTTCTGTGTGAATTGCCCCCAAGGGGCAGATTGACTTGCGCTCTCTCTCTTGCTAGATTCTCCCCGGGTTGTAATCTGTCACACACAGTGATGCGTGAGAACGAGTCCGTGTCCATTGAGAGCTGCCAGCCCAAAGCAGAACTACATGTGGCTTTAATCTGTGTTCACACTGCTGCGATGTAGTGGCACAAATCTGATGAATTGGCCGCAATGTGAACTCATGTGTCGTTCCAGATCTGAGCCACTTTCAGGTCCTGAATTGTATATTGAACTGGTAAAATAAGTATTGAATGTCACCAACAATTGAGTTCATTACTTAATGTTTTCTCTGATACAGTTGTAGCTGCTAATTCCCGCTCTTTCTGAAGCTCTTGGCTCTTGCACAATTCTTCTGATAATTCTGTTCACTCTTCTGTCTGAAATCTTGTGGGGAGAACCTGGATGTAGCTGGTTTTTGGTGAAATGATGTTCTTTTCACTTCTGGATTCTGGCCCAACAGTGCTCACTGGAACCTTCAGTAGTTTAGAAATTCTTCTGTAACCAATGCCATCGGTATGTTTTGTAACAATAAGATTGAGAAGTTCTTGAGAGAACTCTTTGGTTTTATCCATCAAGATGTTTCTTGTGTGACACCTTGGTAATGAGATGCCTCTTTATAGGCCATCAGTATGGACTGAAATAGTGGATAGATTTCAGCTGGTGTTATGACTTTCCATGTTTTTTGCACCTTCCTTTCTTTATGTTTAATACTTTTTCTCTGTCATTCAATTTTATTACCCATAACTTAATGTACAGACATCTATGGTTTGATTTTTTTTTGCATGTGTGGATTGGAGGGGTTGGTACCAACATCTGATGAGAATTCCATGTCAATAGCACCGTTAGAAATGTATTTGCTTATTAAATTGGCAACGTGTTAAATACTTATTTTACCCATGTGGCTATGCGACCTTAATGCTTGTGTTGAGAATGATGTGCCATTGTTCAACTGAGAGCAAATTTTCTATTGCTGTTAGTTAGAGAGGCTGAATCTCTCCTTATTCCCTGCATAGTGTACTATATAGGTTATTCATGTGCCGGTATTGATCTTCACAGCTGTCAGCTTGCTTCTTTAATTCCACCAGACTAGCTCCCCAGGCCATGCTGGAGAAGGACCTCCTAATAGGAGCTGTGAATCTACCAGACTCCTCATTTGGGGCGTTAACAGCTCAGTTTAGTGATGTATAGAAACTTTGGCATTAGCAGCGAGTGGAGCCAAATTAGTGCAGTAGGTAAATGATGCAAATAGTGTGTTCTGCTTCAAAAGTGCACTGTACAGTATGTCCAACAAAGAGGCATTTGGGTTTCCGTCCATGTGCACAGATGCCTACTGGACATCCAATTTACTGTCTGGTTGTACAGTCCCAAACATATTGCAAGCTTGGACAAGTCCTCAATTCATTTTTGGGCAGTAAGTCCCAATCAGCGAGAGATTGCATGTTTGATTCCTGGTGATGCCACAGCCATCTATGGCCATGAGTCAAAGAAAACACAACTGGTCTCTCCATCTATTCCAGTTTATAGTGGGCAGTGGTGATTGGAGGGTTGCAGGCTCCAGTCCCAGCCCATATTGTCCTGGGTGCTGTTGATAGCTACCCCCTGCTCCATGTGTGCATGGGTTAACATGCATCCTCAGAGGTGGACAGCATCCATTCACACATGGTTCTTCACATGCGTGTCAATTGATTTTGGAGCTAATTTCAACTGAGCTATATGAAAATTAGCATGCTCATAATAAAAAAACAACCTGTACTGTCCATCTTGAGCATGGATCCTTATGCTAGTCAGCTCTACCAGCTAATTTAGGAAGATCATTAGATACAGTTCAGCTGAAATCACAGCAAGCAGATCAGAAAGGGATCTTCATTTAGCTATTTGGAGGCAACCCAGGTCAATTCCTTGGTGTGCTGAACGCAAATGACTTGGTCAAGTGCCTGATGAGAGTCATTTTAGATTCATTTTTGCTTTGGGATACCTGGATGTTTTATTAACTTTATTTTTGCGATGGAGAAATGTTATTTGCATAGTTCTTCTACTTGTGATGTGGACGTCGTGAGTGAATCGGTAGGGCTTCAGTGTAGTCCAGGCCTAATTCGCATACACACTGCTTAAAACAATGTGGCCACATGTGGTTCCCACACTTTCCAGGTGTGTGTTGAGAAATCCGAGTTAGAGGTAGCTTGAAGAGATGGAGCGGTGCATTATGGTTCTTGGAGAAAGCCTATGCTAGCCTTTACCCTCCTAGACATGGGTGAGCGATATTACAAAATGATCATATCACGATACTTTGAGAAATTTTCCAAATATGCGAAATGTCACTTTACATATGTTTCTACAATCTTTTAAGATGGAACAAATGTAAAAGTGCCGTAATTTTTAAAATAGCAAGTATAATGAGCCCAAGTTATTTTTATTGTGTTTTCCACCACAATTCAGTTGGGTGAGACTAATGTTGCTCTTTCTGAAATGAAATTTGAAGTTCAACAGTGTTATGTAAATACTGACTATATCACAAAATGCTCCGAAAACCATAACATCCACAATTTATCATGATACAGATAAATCTCTTCATATTGTCTGACTTTAATGTATTGGCCTGTAACCAATAGGTTGTCTTATTGTGTCTGGCACCCATACCAGTAACTAATAGATAAACAGACTGACTGATATCAAGGATATTGCCAATAGCACAATAATAAGTAGTGGAGTATGTGATGCTGCTGGGCTCAGTATGAGACACTGGCTCGATTTACGTCAGGGTTCAGTTCCTCTGATTATGATCTAACTTCGAATTTTGACGTAAGTCAGAACTCATGCATGTAACCATGCTGGAGAGGCTTTATTAACAGCACTGTGCTTTATTAACAGTCAGCAACATGCATGAATTTTCATATTACAGATTGCTTCAGATAGAAATGCTTCAACATACACCACAGTAGTAAACACACTGGAGAAGTGACTTGTGGAAAGACAACACTGATGGTGCCTTAGCACAGTGCACTATTAACCCCCCATCTCACCCACCAACACACACAAACTCTTATTCAACAGTAACAGTGAATAAATCATAAACAATCCAGCAAAAACAGCAAACAACAAAGCAAACTCCCCCCCTCCCCTTCTCCCCATCTCTGCAAACTCCAGGCTCTCACACACTGTATGTGCTCACCTCGTGGCGCTCACATATTACTGTAAAGCATTTAGTAGGTGTTCAACTCCATTCTACTATTGTATATAACAGTAAATATGCATATTCTTAAAGCCAGTGTTGTAACCAAGAATTTTCATAAGCTTAGTACGATGTAATATATACATTTATGCTTAGATTAACAAACACACCAAATTCAGTGAGTCTTGTTTTATCTGAGTCATTGACAGTGGGTTTTGTGTGAAATGATGGCTGAGGTTTCTTACAGTGTTGGTGAATGGAACCAGATGTCTCAGGTATTTTATTGACTCTCCACCCCCAGTCAATCTCCGTGTGTCTTCTGAGTGTTTTTGTGGAATGTTGATGATGGAGAAAATTGAATCTGAGATAAATCACTTAAATCCCCAATCCATCGTACAGTACTTTCTCATGCATCAGGAAGCATCTTACATCAAACCTACAGTTCTTCGTAGTTTGCTTTTCCAGATATTTGAAGGGAATGCCTTTTAATTAATTTATTTAAAATAAAATGAGGACAAAATGTTGATAATATGAATGACCGTTATCAGAATGTAGATAATATTGAAATCCTTAAGGGGAAACAAAGTGTGTGTGTGTGTGCGTGCGTGTGTGGGTGTGGGGAGTGAGAGCAGGACGAGTGTGGAGGGAGGAATGCTAATATTTGTTTTAGGAGCATATGGACGCTCTCTTCCAAAAATAGCACGGCTATGAAACCTACTCTACAAGTGTGTGGAACATCTGTCCATGGCCACTGTTGATTATATTTATTCATTAGCTTCTGGTTTATAGCTGTCAGCTGCCATCTACAACCACACCAGACTAGCTCCCCAGGCCACGATGGAGAAGGACCTTCTGATAGGATTCTGTGAATCTACCACACTCTTCATCTGGGTCTTCAGTCTAATGACACTGTAAACTGTGACATTGGCAAAAGATAAACTCTTCTCTTCTCTTCTCGTCTCGTCTCTTCTCTTCTCCTTTCTTCTCACCCTGTCTTTTCTATTCTCTACTGTTGGTTACTTCTTATCTCTTCTTGCGTAGCCTCTCCTGTCCAGTCCTCATCACTTCCGGTCTCTTATCTATTCCAACCTTCTCTCATAGCTTTTTGCCTCTTCTCTTTTCTGACCTTATATCCTCTCGTATGTTCTTGCATCTCTTTACAGCTTCACAGCAGGGTTATTCATCTCCTCCCATCTTCAGATTTGTTTAACTTGGACATACTTTCAGTCATTAGCAACTCAGCCCATTATACCACACATTACAAACTGTTAAAACATACTGTATTATAGGGATAGCGAGACACTCAGCCCCACTTTCTCTGGCATGCCTTCTTTTCCTCACACTAATGGTTTATGGTTGTTTTCCACACAGTCATAAGCAATAAGGCAGCACTGCTGAATCCAATTACGTATTAGTCCTAAGCCGTAAATGTCTTGCTGGGGTTTCTACATGAATGAGTGTCTTCCCTGCCTATGGTAACACCTCGAAGGGGGTCCGCGACTGAATCCAGCTCACTTGAAAGATTCATGCTGATTCTAGTCAAAGCCCAGCGCTCGCTGACAGGACTGAATGAGTGTGTTTTTCATTTGTTCTTACCACACCCACACACTCCTGCACAGACCGCACTAACGATGCAGAAAATAAGAGACGGCTTAACTCCTTTTGCAGTTTTTGATCCACAGATGTGATCCACAGTCTTTGTTAGTTATCAGAGCCTGATACCTGCTGACACCTGCCAACTGCTCACTTTTGTTGTCAGCAGTTTAGACATCAATGGCAGTGTTGAGTTATTTTAAGGGGACAGCAAATTTACACTGTTATACAAGCTGTACACTGACTACTTTACAACGTATCAATGTTTCATATCTTCAGTGTTGTCCCATGAAAAAATATAATAAAATATTTACAAAAATGTGAGGGGTGCACTGACTTTTGTGAGATTGAATTGTAGAGTATATACTTTGATACGGGCTCTCACCATTTCAGACTGTGCTGATATCATGACACGCTTTGAGCCTTCTGACCAATCACAGTGCTTTTACTGTGTGATGTGAGGATCCTGACAAATCAGGCTCTCAGATATGCTCTAAAGAATGGAGACATGCAACTCAGCAGCATTTCACATCATTGGACAGCTCATCACGTCAGCTTAATGGGTGGTTCAGGCAATCGAGCCAGCAATTCTTCCAATGGAAACCCTCCATAATTTCTCTTCCATTTTCTCCTCTATTCCTGAAGCCCCACCCTACACTGTCTCCACATGGGTGCATCACATTTCACTCAGATGTTCTACTCTACTCTGGCATGTAATGATCGCACATTGCCATGCACTGGTGTCTGTTGTCTGTTGTTTTCACCAAATCCAAATTAGAATCCACCAATCAACTCACACCATTTAGCTCCCAAAGTGGAAATTCACTTTAAATTGTGAAATTAGTGCAAATTGGGGTCAAATCTGGGCAAAACCTGTGAGGCACAGTACCAAATTCTGCAGTTAGCCAAAGACACTGCATCCTCAGATTGTAGTGATAAAACCCCAAAGTGCACCAAATTTGATTCGTCTTATTTATTTCTAGATTTGTTGACTGTTAAGACAATTTTAAAGTCGACCTGATATAGAGGTGATATGGCAAAAATATATAAAGATACACTTACATGTTTAATAATGTTGGAAGGCACCAGATGATTCTCAGTATCTCAATCACTTCTAAACAAGCTCCTGACCTGCAAATTTGCTAGCAATTGCAAAAATTTGCTATAAGTAGATTGTGATTGAAGTTCTGGTATGTATAGGGCTTGTCATGTATAGGGCTTTAGATATTGCTTTATGTTTTTAAAAAAAACATATTGCATGCCCCTGATGTCTGCCAAAATATGATGTGTAGTGAAGGCATTTCCACACTGCTTGACCCACGACTAATCAGCAGAAATGCCTCTTCAGTCAAGGTTCCCAGAGTGGTCAGTGCGCTGGCCTGAGCGCGAGGCTTGCCAGCCACAGTGCGATGGAGGGGAGGGTGTTGATGAATGGAGATGCAAATGCCACTTTTCTTTTTTTCCGTGAGACGACAAGGACGTCAGCGTGGCGTAATTGGATTTGAGCTACGGCCGCGTCGTTTCAGTCTGGCCCACCAAGCGCTCTGAATAAAACCCTCGAGGGAGAGAGAGGGACGAGAGGTGACAGCGCATCACTCTCTCTTCGCCTGCTATCTGTCATTACAGCCCACTGCAGACTTAATGACATTTTCCTCTCAGACCGAGGCGGCATTACTCTGGCAGGGGAAAAAAATCTTTGGGCAAACAGATTACATGAGCAGAGCGACACAGAGTCGGTACAGAGCGGCGAGGACAGCCAGAAATGAACAAAAACTGACCAGTAGGCCAATTTCGAAGTTCATCAGTTGGTGATTGAGTGAGTGCCAGAATTACCTAACCTTTCCTTGGGAGATCATATTCGAAAAATAGGCACTTTTGATCAGACCCAACAAAGCAAACAGCCAAGTGACGTTAGTGTCTTGTTAAATGAACCTTTTCTGGTTTTGGAATTGGGTTGTTCATTGCCAGGCAGTTAGTAGAGCTACAATAACAGCACTAAAATAGAATGTATTGAGTAAGACATTAGACTGCAGATGGCATCGGATTCACTCTAGGCCTGGGCTATAAAACAATAACAAGTATAATAAGATATATTGACATTAATGTGTGTTTTTCAATTTAATGATTAGTCCACTTTGACAATCAGTCCATTGATAGCCAAAAATGGCTAATTCTATATACTGAATACTATAATTGTGCCTTTTGTTCACCAGGGATAGGGAGAAAGAAGAAATCTAGCCATTCACTTAACAGCGCTCCTGGACTCCAATTAGGGAAGTTACCTTACAACTTGTTACAATCTGTTGTAAAATAGACACGTTTAAGTAAAACATACAAGAGAAAATTAAGATGGGAAAATTTGGCAAAAATGCAGTTAGCTAACAGTGTCTATGATACTAATTATCACTTTACACCAGGTTTGTAAGATTAAGACAAAAAATAATAATAAAATAATAATAATAATAATCATCAACAACAATAATAATAATAATCACATTTTACCTCCTATTTTTGCCATACAACCTATCCTGTGTATATCAAGACTACATTTTAGAACCAAGAAAATGTGTTGTTTGTATTTTATTACTTACCATAAGAAATGCATATAATTTTGGATATTTATAATTATACAAAAAATAAGGTCAAATAAGTGAAAAGTTTCTAGGATATTCAAGTTACCCCTAAACAATATCCAAATGCTCAATCTTTGCAAACATTGATGCTTCGCAGCTCACTGCTGTGTGACAAATTTCATGATAGAATAAATATTTCTCAACTCAAGATTACAAAGAATTTAAAATATCCCAGTCATGAAATGTGACCTTGTAGTGCAACCTTCAAGCCCTCAGAAGGCACTGCATGAGAATCCATCATGCTACACTGACGAATGCTGCCATGTGGATTCTGGGGAGCAGGGTCAGGACACTCATGAAATGCATCCTGAAACTGTTACACCAAAAAGCCAAACATCAATAATATACAGAAACAACAGGCACATTCTCTTCTCTTTTAGACAATTGCTCTCAGATTGTCTAAAAGACTGGAAACATGTTCTGTGGTCTGGTGAGTCTACATTTCAGTTTGTTTTATTGCTAATATAATATATAAAACTTCAATGCCAAAGATAAAATGTGCCATCCACAGTTATCAGGGAAACATGCAAAAGTCAAGAATTGTCAATGTATGGGTGTGCATCAGTACCCGACATGGGTGAGTGGCAAATGTGTGAAGGTCTTATTGATGACAAAGGATTTTTGAGAGACATATGCTACCATCAAGGTGATGTCTATTCCCAGGAAGTCCATGATTATTTCAGTAAGACCATGCCAGTCATCATTCTGCCCATGCTACAACAGTGTGGCCAGCAGTCCAGATCTGTCTCCTATTGAAAATGTTTGGGACATCATTAGGAAGAGAACTATTGAGCAGCTTAAGTCTTGTAACAGTGCAAGAATAGTCAAGATTCCCGCTTTTAAAACTGCAACACTTAGTCTCTTCGGTTCCCAACGTTTAAAAGATGTAAAAGAAAAGAGGAGGTTGTAAACATGCCCCAACCTTTTTTTGAATATTGCAGGTGTGAAATTCAAAAGTCTTTTACATTTATACTTTTTAAAAAGTTATACTGTACAAAGTACCTTTGTTAGTGAAATAAAGGTTTAAGAAAATGGACAAATAATGTTTTTATTGCATTATACAAAATGTCCAAACTTTTATAATTATTCTAGTACAGAAGAATCTATAATTATAAGATTGATGGTCATGTCACTCGGCCCAGATTCAGCAGTGAGAGAGCGGCAGCCACAGGTAACTCGGTGCATGCTGTGTGGGCCGGAGGCTGTAATGAGGCTGCGTGCGACGGAGCTGAATCCGGAGGCGCTGGCCTCCTCCCTGCTGTCTGCTGCCTTGCTTACAGCCAAGTACAGGCACTAGGGAACGAGAGAAAGAACGAGGGAGAGAACTCATCGTGGCAAAGGGAAAGAAAGCTGGGCTGAGAAGTGAGAAGAGAAGGGTGGAGAGAGGTAACTAAAGAAAGGAGAGAGTAGGTGGATGGAGGATAGCAGATGGGGATGGGAGGGAAGATGTAGTCAGCATTTTTTTTGATATATTCCCTCTCTATTTCTAGCTCCCTCCCTCCCTCTCTCTCTCCTCTCTCTCCTCCCTCTCTCTGTATTTTCAGCCACTATTGTGTTAATCATTAAATCCGTAGTGCGCTGAGGGATCAGATGTGACTGAAACGTTTAAAAAGCATTGACTCATTATAATCAACTCCAATTATTATTACAACCCCACCTGATAGGTCAACTGTAGGCATACACCTGCTTTACCAACCTTCGGCCAATCCCGTTCATTGACCGCTGTTGACCATACATTGATCAGCCTTAACATTAACACCACTGACAGGTGCTGTGAATAACATTGACTAACTAGTTATTTCATCGCAATTGCACCTGTCAGAGGAGTGGGGTATATTAGGCAGCAAGTGAACAGTCAGTTCTTGAAGTTGATGTGCTGTAAGCAAGTTCTTCAGTACTTTCACTTAAGTAAAATTTGACTGTATGACTTTCACTTGTATCATTTGACTATTTGTATCTGTACTTAATACAAAAATAAAATACACCTGGGCATGTGCAGAGACAAGGAACAGGTGAACTAGATAGCAGAGGGCAGGGCGAAGGTCATAAACACTAGACCTGAGGATATGAGCACATGGTTCTACAAAACAAGGAACGTGACAGCAGGCAGATTAAAGAGATTTATCTTTTTATTTTATTTTTATTTTTTATTTTATTATTTTAAAAATGAAATTACTGATTGCTTTAATAAACATTCTATTTTATATCTTGACTAGGAATCAAACTTGCTCAGAGAATTGTGTTAATTTCATTTATTTGTGAACTGTTCCTCTCAGGCAAATTGTGAAGGATGTGTAAAGA
>JBBIGC010000041.1:26485521-26499029 GCA_037576955.1 Lepidarchus adonis | reverse complement strand
AGAGAGAGAGAGAGAGAGAGAGAGAGAGAGAGAGAGAGAGGGAGGGAGAGAGAGGTGGGGGGGCAGTGAGATCTATTTTTGGCATCAGGGTGGCAGCGATGCTCTCCTGACACATTTCCCCTGTATTTAAAAGCAGCAGTGTGGGAAAAAATGTGCAGAACATAGTGTTGCGATAGTGTTGTGACAAATCAAGCACCACTCTTAGTGTTAGCATGTGTGTTAAACTGTGCTTCACCACACACAGTAAGTGAAAGTTATTTATGTTATATTTTGTTTGATAAGGGAACAAATATTAATGTCCATACAAAATGAAGAATTTATTCTAAATGAGCAGTCCAGTCGTAGTGAAATTGTCATATAATGTACACTGATCAGCCATAATATTAACACCACCTGCTAATTGTAGTGTAGATCTCCCTCATGCTGCTGAAACAGTTCCGACTGTGGTGCAGTGACCTTTCTATCCGAGCATTAACATTTTTTACAACAGCAGCTCCTCTTTGGGATCAGACCAGATAGGCAAGCCTTCAACCCCTGCATGCATCAGTTTGCTTCGGGTCCCCATGACCCTGCCAATTCACCAGCTGTCCTGCCTTGGACCACTTTCTGTAGGTATGATCTACTGCATAACTTCAACACTCAACAAGACCTGTTGTGTTGGAGATAGCTCTCATAATAAGGCCTTTGTCAAAGTGTCAAACGCTTCTGTTTCCAGCACATTAACTTCAAAAACTGACTGTTTACTTACTAATATATTCCACTTCCCTGGCAGATGCCATTGTAATGAAATAACTAGACTGTCAATGTCATTCACTTCACTGTCAGTGGTGTTAATGTCATGGCTGATTGGTGGAAAGAGAAGCTGATGATATAATCTGCATAGATGAAATAATTAGGTATATTCGACCATAAATTCCTCCCAGTAGAAAAAACAGGGTACTTTCTTTGTCTCCGCGCCAAATCCCAACATTACAGCTGTCTTTCAGCGTGTTTGCCCTCAAATAATCTATCACCTCCTGCCTGCCAGCTTGAGGAGGGGAGCATTGTCTCTGAGAGCAAAGCTGATGAAGACGGATGGCTTCTGAGTAGGTGCAGACATGGTTGTTTTGATAGCTCTCAGATCGCATCTGTCTGCCATCTCCAGGATCTGTGGCATGCCTTCAGGCTGTGCTTCTCACTAGCCTACACACAGGCACACAGGAAAAAGCCCAGAGGGTGGGGTTGGTATGGATTTGCGGTAGCAGCGCTGTTTGGAGGCTGGTGAGTCTTCCAGTTGATATATTTTCAGAATTTTTTAAGACAGGAGGCCGGTTTCATAGTCATAAGGGGGACAAATGTTTGTTACCCAATCTCTGCCCTCTGGAAGTGCTTGTTAATTGACCTCCAGCTCCAGCTACAAATTTAGGGTTTAATAAAAACCTAATCAACTCAATGAGAAATGTGCCTTAGTTTGTGTAAAGTTAAATTTATTTATTTGTTTGTTTGTTTGTTTGTTTGTTTCATTCATTCATTCATTCATTCATTCATTCATTCATTCTTTTTTATTGTAGTATTAGCATGTCCATCTTGGTCAGGTAGGTCCAGACATGATTTTTAACAAGAATATCTGGGAACACCAATGTTAAAATCTGGGCTAAGTTTGAGTCAGTGTTAGTGGGAAACTACAACTAGCCTAGTTTTTATTAGCTACACTGCCTAGAAGGTCTCTTTTGTCTATGCGGTAGAAGAACCACCTCTTACTCTTAAAGAATCATTAATGAAAAAGTGGTTTGGGGTTTTTTCCTTTCATAAAATATATATTTTTTAATGTTGTTCAAACTTTTTATGAGTTGTTCACTCACTCAGATATTGTAAATGAGGGACACCTTCAATCTACTTCCCATTGAAAATGAAGTCTCTTTTACAAAAATATGCACATCTGAAAGGTTCTTTATGCTACCAAAGGTGATTCCTACAATGGGTACTACCATTATTTTTTAGACTAGTCCAGTTCAGTATTCTATTTACCAAGTTTAAGCAATGATCATCATTATATCTGATCAGGCCATGAGTTGGGTCTGTCCCAGACTAAAGATGATAAATGTGGTGGTTCCTACAGGGTGTCACTCTGTAAGAGGGTTAAATATGGCCATTGTCATACCCTGGGACAATAAATATATCTGAAAGTGTAGGAAATAAAGAATGACCATTTAACATAATGAGCCTTGCTACAACCTATAGTGGTTCTTGAAAGTTTGTGAACCCTTTAAATGTAAAAAAAAAAAAAGTATATATATGTATATGTATATATATGTATATGTATATATTTTACTACTGAAAGTAGATGAAGAAATCCTAGTTAAATAAATGACTCAAAAATTATACAATGATATTATAACATATGTGCATGTGGCAAAAGTAAGTGAATCATTAGAATTATCATATAAATGGAAATCAGAGTTTGATGTTTTCAGTCAATGTAATGACAATCAGGTGTGAGTGGGAAATCCAGCAAAACCTGATCACACATCCAACACATTTATGGATCTGCATCAAGCCTCAAACAAAGGAGATGTCTGAGGACCCCAGAAAAACAGTTTTTGATGCCTATAAAGCTGGAAAAGGCTTCAAGTCCATATCAAAAGACTCCAATCAATTTGGACAACAACCAATGGTCAGACATACAGTGTGTAAAATAAGTATTGAATACGTCACCAATTTTCTAAGTAAATATGTTTCTAAAGGTGCTATTTACATGAAATTCTCACCAGATGTCAGTAACAACCATCCGATCCACACATGCAAAGGAATCAAACCATAGATGTTCATACATTAAGTTATGTTTAAAAAAATGGAAAGACTCAGGGAAAAAGTATTGAAGATACATATGAAGAAAGGAAGGTGCAAAAAGGTATGGAAAGACATGACACCAGCTGAAATCTATGAGTAATTCTTTGCAGTTGGCTAAATTATTGCAGTTGGCTAAAGATAATGTGGACAAACCACAAGGAGTGCAAAAGAGATTTGAGGAAGAGAGTGCAGGCATGGTGGAATGGGCCGAAAACAGTTGCAGGACCAATCGATGGCAGATGGGTACCAGCAAGAGTGAAAGGCAAGATCTTCCAGATGATAGTGAGACCAGTTGTGTTAAATGGGTTGGAAACGGTGGAAATACAGATGGTAGAGTTGGAATTGGCAGAGTAAAAGATGCTGAGATTTACGTTGGAAGTGATAAGGATGGGCAGGATTAGAATGAGTATATCAGATGGACAGCTCAGGCTAGATGATTTGGAGACAAATTTAGAGAAGTGAGATTGCATTGGTTTGGAAATGTATGGATAAGAGAGGCTGAGTATATTGGGAAAAGGATTTTGAGGATGGAGATACCAGGCAAGAGGAAAAGTGGAGGTTAATAGATGTGGTGAGAGTCGAATCCTCTAAAGGGAGATGTGGACAAGCCAGAAGGAGACTGGAAGAATGTTTTGTAGATGGATGAAGCCAAAATATAATGTTTAATATTTTTACATTTTATTTAGAGTAAGAAAAATATATATTCCAGCATAAGAACCTTATGCTACCTGTTGTGGGGGTGTGGTTGTTTGGGCCTGTTTTGCTGCATCTGGGCTTGGGCGACACATTGATATGCAGTTGAATCATTTTTATGACCAAATTAAATTATTTCTGTCATTTGCTTAACTAGGTTTTCTTCATTTACTTTCAGGACTTGTTTGAAAATCTGTTTTAAAATAAAATATGAAACATGAAAATATGTTTTAGTTCACATTCTCATAAAAACATTTTAACGGGTTCACAAACTTTCAAGTACTTTTGAACATCTATTAACCAACTAGTGTTTCTAGGGTCACAAAACTGGTGAATTTAGGGTCACAAAACATGGAAGGCCCTGTTATGCGTAGCTCCCAAGGACCAAATGGCCTCATGGCTCTGGCCAAGTCTTGTTTCCTATCCTACCCTGAAGGTGTGGCTTTTTCATGTAAAACTAAATTTGACCAACATTAGGCGCTCTGACAAGACAAAACTATTGGAGAAATGTTCCCCTTTACTGCATGTTTGCACCACTGGAACTGAGAGTTATAGCTTTACAAAGCTGTTTTGAGAAGCTATTTTAGCTCCTTCTTCAGTGTTAGTACTTTCTCACACTAGAGGAACCATGAGTGATGTAAGTGAATTGTGATTGGTCCAGACAAAACTGTATAGGGAATAGTCCAGATGAAAATGTACAGTAATTGGACCAGACAAAAATGTACAGGTCAGTGAAGGCCTCTGGCTTCCAGTGTTCAATCTGGGTGTGATCTTTGACTCTTCACTCATTTTTGAGAACCAGATAGTTGCAGTAGTGAAACATAGCTTCTTTCACTTTACGACTATTGCAAAACTAAAATCATTTTTATCTAAGCGTCATTCACGCTTTTACATCCTCTCGCCTCGACTACTGCAATGCTTTGTATGTAGGATTAACACAAACACCCCTGTCCCGTCTATAGCTCGTGCAGAATGCTGCGGCCAGGCTCCTAACAGGTACAAAAACTAGTGAACACATTTCCCCCGTGCTTGCTGATCTGCACTGGCCACCGGTGAAGTACAGAATCGATTTTAAGGTTTTATTTTAATCAATTTTAAGGTTTTAATTTGTTTTTCCTTTAAGACGTTACATGGTCAAGCCCCACAATACATATCTGATCTCCTTCACCCTCAACAAACAAACCGCTACCTCAGATCATCAGACCAGCTGTTCCTCTCCCTCCCTTGATCCCGACTAAAATGCAAAGGTGATTGAGTCTTTTCTGTTGCTGCTCCCAAACTGTGAAATTCTCTGCCAGTTTACATAAGGGCATCAAACAATATTGCAAATTTTAAATGTCGTTTAAAAAACTAATTTGACTCACTTGCATTTGACTGATGATTTGTTGTTCTTTTAATAACGTAATTTTCTTTACGCCACTTACCTATTATTTTCTATTATCTACTCTTTTAATAATGAAATTCTTTTATGCTGCAATTATCTATTCTAATCTTTCTATTCTTCTAATTGTAATTCTTTTATACTGCTATCTATTCTTAATTAACATTCTGTTTGTGTACAGCACTTTGGTACAACGCTGTTGTTTTTAAATGTGCTTCATAAATAAACCTGACTTGACTTGACTTACAGTGATTGGTCCAGATGAAGGTGTAAAATGTTTTGTCCAGATGAAAGTGTATGGTGATTGTAACTGCCACTTGTAAACTGTGTAAAGCATTTGCCATGAAAACTACAGCTTTTAGTGCTAAAAATCTGTGAAAAACACAGACTAATGTCAATATCAGACAGAGGAAATACAAAGTGGACGTGACATGTTTAAGCGTTCCAGCCACATCATCCCCTATCTTCTCCTATGTGGTCATTGATACATGACTTCAGCATTCCTATCCATCCATTCCCATGCTTTATTCATTTTGGGTCACAGGGAAGATGTAGCCGATCCCAGCTGACTGTAGGCCAAGGCAGGGTACACTGTGGACAGGTAGCCAACCCATTGCCACTTCCTATCTGGGAGAAAAATGCCCCTGAAGGTGTGAAGTGTGTAGTTCCTCTCAAAAAGTTCCTATAACTGTTTGGCCCCAAAGCATCTACATGTACAGCTACTAACAGAAACATGAAAATGTGATTTGTAGAATAAGTCTGGTTTCTATGACTAAAAACCTTTGGCTTTTATTCAACTCTGGCATAACAGGTAAAATATCTGCAGTAAATTGCTTCTTCTTTTTTCATGGCCTCATTTATGTCCTGTGTCCTTCAGACGTAGCCATAAACACGTCTTGCTGGATCTTTGTGGTTGGTATTTGCTTGTTAAGTGGTCAAGACTCTTGGATGAGTCTAGATTGTTCAATTGGTGTAGAGTGTTTTAAAGTGGAACTGAGGAACAGAAGGATGCTTAGAACATAAATGAAGGCTTCATGCTTTATTTCAGGCTTGGTGCTGAATTTGGGGCCAAAAAAATTAGTGTAAGCATGACAGCACTATTCTCAATGAGTCTAATGAGGAGGTTCTGAGGGGAGTAGCTTTATGAATGTGGGATTCCATTACCCCGACTCGTATGGATGCAGGTTCAGCATATGTTGTCTAAAATTGTTTTTCACGTAGTTTGCATTCAGTGGGCAAATTATGTTGGATTTCTTTCCAAGGTTCACAATTTATGGGCAGGCTTAGGTTTTATGTCACCTGCAGCATAACGAGTTTACAGCACTCTAATTAAATGACCTCATCGAACCTTTCCACCACCTTCAAGCAACTGCTGCAACTAAAGCAGGGGGTTGCCATAGCCACAGTGCACTCAGAATAGGCGAGTCATTACAGAGTGATGGGTCGCCCTCTCCCCTTATAGGTCCCTGCAGGGACATCAGAGGCACGCAGACTGCTCTGGGTGTGCAGATCAAAGCCTGCTTCTGTTTGATGGTGGCCTGGCCACTTTAATGGCAGGGCTGGTTGTACCGTAGGTGCTTTTTGGGTTTCGCTTTTGGTCCCATTTGCACATGAACATTGAATTGTAACAATAAATCAAAAATCATTCATTACTTCAATGCTGATTTTTGGGGAAATGGTCATCATGTTTTCATGCAAGAACCATGCGCCCACAAAAGATGGGCATGAGTTCTGTAGATTTTTGTGTTGAATGAAAAATGGAGGCTGCCAATTCACATGGCTAATAAGCTAAAACTGTAGCTACTTTGGATTCTGTTTGGGACTTGACATCCACATTAAGTCTTTTCTTCTGAGGGGACAATCCACCATGTTTATCATTAGGACATTTGGTTCAAATAGTTTTAAGGACTTTTTGAAAGGAACAACCTATTGGGGTGCCCACCTAGGAACTACACACCTTCTTGGGTCTTTTTTCTGCAAGTAGGAACACTAAAGTGACATAAACCAGCTGATGGTTGTTATGACAACCTCATGGGAGAGGTCAGGACATCATTATCAGAGAGATTAAACCCTTCTGTACTTTCTCTCTCACATATTGGAGCAAAATAGCCTGGACATTATTGTCCATCCACTTGTCTGTATTTTAGTGTTAATATCATGCAGTTTAAAAATGGCTGCTGCAATTACCACACATTTTATATTAGACCAATCACTGTATACTTTCCATTGGACTAATCATTGTACTGTTTCCAATGGACTAATCACCATATACTTTTGTCTGGACCACTCCCTGTATCTTTCTGGACTAGTCCCTGTACACTTTCGTCTGGGTCTGGACTAATCCCCATACACTCTTTTAGACTAATCTCTGTACATTTGTATTTGAACCAATCACTGTACACTTTTATCTGGACCAATCACTGTACACATTCCTCAGGACCAATCACTGTACACTTTTATCTGGACCAATCACTGTACACTTTCTTTGGGACCAATCACTGTACACATACTTCAGGACCAATCACTGTACACTTTTATCTGGACCAATCACTGTACACATTGCTCGGGACCAATCACTGTACACTTTTATCTGAACCAATCACTGTACACATTCCTCAGGACCAATCACTGTACACTTTTATCTGAACCAATCACTGTACACATTGCTCGGGACCAATCACTGAACACTTTTATCTGAACCAATCACTGTACACATTCCTCAGGACCAATCACTGTACACTTTTATCTGAACCAATCACTGTACACATTGCTCGGGACCAATCACTGAACACTTTTATCTGGACCAATCACTGTAAACATTCTTCTGGATAAATCCCTGTACACTTTTTTCACTCATGGTTCCTCTAGCGTGAGAAAGTACCAACCCTGAAGTAGTAGCTAAAACAGCAAAGTCTTTGTTTTAATAACTGCTATCATTTTCAGTAATTACAGCGCAACCACACAAAAAGGAGAACTTCCTTCAATGCTTCTTACAACATGTAGATTTAGCTTTTTTTTCAGTTTCTTGTCAGACCTAACATCGGCTTGAGCATTTGAACTAGAACCAGCCTCGCTACCTCTTTTCAGTTACATCCTTAGCAACATGCGCTCAAATTTAGGTACTTGTAGTAGCAAAGTGTAATATAATACAAATAACTGAGCAAATCTCTCACATTTTACCAAAAGTCTAAATAAAAATAGTACTTCTTCCCATATCCACATAACCAATTCCCTAACTGTGAGTATTTGGATGCGAATGCCCATCCCTAGCATAGCTTGTGGCAAAGAAGCACCCGCAAGTGAGACTGCAGGGCTCAGATGACACCAGGAGGGCACCACAGGAGGAAAATGCTGCAGCAATTATGCGCCACTGTTCAACTCACACCAAAGGGGCTTTCACTGGAGAGCATGAGAACACCACAGGCTAAGAGATGGCGCGCATTTACACAACCACTCCCACACATGTTTATCAGATACACCCTACACACACACGCATACACACACACACTCCTGTGCTCAGCTGGTGTAGTGTTGGTGGAGCAGCTGCAGCGTTAGTGAGTATGCCAGTCACATTTCATCTCCACTGATTTGTGGTCTGATAAACCATATGAAGTCTTTATCTAAAACGACCCAGTGTTATCTAACTCGCACAGACCCTTGACCAAAATGGTACAGAACAGGAAAAATTAATGTTTCGCCACAGCACTTTTTACAGCTGGCATTGGCACAAAGCAACTTTACAAAATCAAGGTTCAAGCCCCTAATGAGTGAGCCAGAGGTGACAGAGGCAAGGAAAGGCTCCCTCAGCAGCAGCAGAAAACCCAAGGCTCAGAAGAGGAACCCATCTTCCTCTGGTCAACTATGGTTTCTTCAGATGGCATCTAGAAGCCTGTAGTTTAGAGTCACATCCAGCATATGGATATATAGCATAAAGTACAGGGAGATGGTATTCATAGTTACTGACCAAGTATGACACAGGTGGTAAGGAGGCCCCAGTGATGGACGATCTGGTCGTGAGAGACAAGAGGGACAGCAGTTTGTAGTGGACAGGTGAACCATGATGACTGTGCATATATGTGTAATGTGCCAGTGTGATGAACTCGCCAATGCGAAATAGAATAACGGGGCCCAAGTGCAGGGGAACGTAAACACAGACACATGCTCATGCCACACCCCGCCCCGGCTGGAGCATTGATTTGAGTGTACTACTACAGTGCACAACATGGAATAACAATAAACCAATAAACCCAACCATTCACCTGACTGTGCGTTATGCTACAGCAAGATGTTAATAATGGCAAGTTGTTACACACCTTAGGTACCAACTCCCACCAGCATGAACCCAGCAAGGCAGGAGAGGGGGAGCGGCGTGACCATGCTGCGTATCAACTGTGCACATGGTTGCCAGATTGTGGAAAAATGTACACAGCTACGGCGCAGCCTGGTTGCACCTTTTGTTTCGCAGTTCTCTCAACCGGTACTGGCACGCACCTCCTGTCACTTGAAAAAGTGAAAAGGGACCCACGGGTAAACCCAAGGACGACACAGAGCAGGACTGAAAGAATCAGCAGCCCTACCCCTCCTGAACAAATGGTAAGAGCCCGCAGAGCGGCGGTGGGCAACCAGGCACTATAAAGCCACTCATCCAGCTGGCTCACATCAACGCCTGATTGCCCAGCAGTGTCACGCTGTGGGAGGAGTGCCAGCCAGACAGCCTGTGACAGGAAGCCACATCTACCCATGCTCAGTGGGCGGTGCACCTTACAATATGACTCCTTAGCAGGAGTGAGTAGGTTCCAGCGATTAATTCATTAAATTACTGCAATCACATCCATAATTCTGTAACAAAATATCAATAATTAAATATTCTTATAGACCTAAAGGGAAAATGTCAGGGGTTTTATGGTCAAAATATTATTTTTACTCTAATCAGCCATGACATTAAACCCACTGGCAAGTGAAGTATCACTGATGATCTCATTACAGAGCTCATTAGGGGTAGATGTATTAGGCAGCAAGTGAACACTCAGGAAGCAGTTTTGGAAACAGGAGTGTAAGGATCCAATCCGAACCATGATAGGCAGGTCTTGTCATAGGTTCCTTTTATACAGTGGTTAGAACCCTACAGTAAAGGAAGGAAGGAGAACCGGTGATAAAGTGAATGTTGGCTCTAATAGGAAGGGGTCAGACAGAGTTACCTTGGTGGCAAAACAGGGACATACGTACTTTAAAATATGAGAGATGGTGTTAATGTTATTGCTGATTGTTATACATTTTAAAGAAGTGATGTACCAGTTTGTTCTAGAGAACCAGTTTGTTCTTTTTACACTGAAAAAAGACTCCAATGTGGTGCTCCATTAAAATCCCATTTCCACTGCTGTATTAACCTTCCTCCACAATGGTCATTCATTTTTAGTTAGTAGCGCTAATTAGCTTAAGTCAAGTGAAATTTCCTTTCTCTGCTTTTTGCAGTTTTCCTCCTTTGTCACACAAGGCCTGTAATCATACGTATGGAAAGGTTTTTTTTGCCTGAAAAAAAAAGCAGTTGCATCATACAATTGGAGAGATGCAGAAATGATGCCATGTATTACACAAAGATGAAATAATAGTTTAGTGTAATTTTATCAGCTACAGTATTACACCACATCTGCATAGATTCCTTTTGCCCTGGGGTTTAATAATAGACTACTGCAAAGCGAGACTCTCCAGGAGAGGACACTTCCATGCGACAAGACATTAGACATTAACCCCTTATATGACAAGTCTACACATATCGTAGGTACACTTGGAACACTCCACAAGTCTGCTGTGTTGGAGATGCTCTAGTCATCACAATAAGGCCCTTGTCAAAGTGGGTCAGATTCTTATGCTCCTACTTCCAACTCATTAACTTCAAGAACTGACTATTCACTTGCTGCCTAATATATTCCACCTTTTAAGCGGTGTCATATAATGGAATAATTAGCTAGTCAATGTTCACTTCACCTGTCAGTGGTGCTTATGTTATGACTGATTGGTGTATGGTGTATTGACTAATATATAATAAGAATCGAGATACACTTGGGACTGCTGGTTTCCTTTATTCATTTGGAGTACTTTTTACTTTTACTTCTATTCAAGTACCATTTGCTACAAGAACATTTAGCAAGACTTTTTTGAAGGGATGCACCAAAATGAAATTTTGGGGAAAACCGAAGATGAAGAAACTGAAACAAATTGGAATAAATTATTATGCCAATTTTTTTTTGTACCATTGCTGTTATGTTTGGGACTGTGTACTTACCACACTAAAGTCGTTTAATTAGTATTCATATTTATTCCAGAATAAATCAATTTTAAAACTATGAAAATATTTACTTAGCAGTGAATCAAGTCAAGTCACAAATGCATTATATAAAATAAAATACATTTCTAAATAAAATGGTTTACTTGGTAAAACATTTGAATAGTTTACAGGCCTGTAACTGACTATTGAAAGATTCTAAAATTGAATATCTTTTCTCATAAAACACAAAGTGCATTAAAGTCAAGTTCACTTCGCTCTGTAGGACTAAAACAACAAAGAACATTCTGAAATGAAGTGAAAGTGACGTCGTCACACACCATCACACACAGTGCACCACAATGAAATGTGACCTCTGCATTTAACCCATCAAACGTGGAGCAGGGAGCAGCTATCAACAGCACCCAGGGAGCAGTGAAGTGGGGACGGTACCTTGCTCAAGGGAACCTCAGTGGTGCCTGGGTTGGCACTTGAACTTGTGACCTTCTGATCCCAGGGGTAAAGTCCTAACCACTAGGCTTCCACTACCAAGAGCGTCTAAAGGCAGTGATAGTGTAACGGTTAGGGAGTTGCCTGTCTGATCAGAATCGGTTTAAAACACAGGCCGGTAAAGGTACCGCTGAGGTATTCTTGAACAGGGTACCATCCCTGGGCACTGCCCCTGTCAGCTGCCCACTGCTCCTTCACGGATAGGTCAAATGATGAATGATTCACAATGCTAACCGTAACCCTAACCCTAAACTCTAACACTAACCCTAAATCTTCACATGTCCTAAAGATATAACAATATTCTGCCACAGACAGAGTGAATGTGCTTGGAGGGACTTTCCTCTTCTGTGTTACATTCGTCTTATAATCAGCATGGTGTTAATTAATCCTGACATTGAGAAAGTCCTTGCAGGTGAACCCATTTTCAGTGCATCTCTACTTTTTGGGTATCTTAATTCTGTTTGGTTGTCTTGTGCTTTACTCTTGCTAATCTTTCCTTTTCACATTTATTTCTCTTATAGACTTCTAAATTTGAGAAGAACATAGACGTCGGAGTCACCTATGGGGGGCGTTGGATCATTAGCCACCAAAACTGGGAGGGGCAAAGTTCATGTGTCCAGTAAATCTGGTGGAAAACTACATTGCAAGCTCTTGCACTTGAGCTTTGATGTTGGCCTCATTTGCAAGAGCTTGTTAACATATGCAAATGTGATCTTGGTGTGATATTTAGATGACAAATTGATATCTTGCCTTTTTGTCTGGAGATGCCTGAAGGTCAGGCCAAGTCTTTCTTGGGAGAGAAGGGAGGCTAGGGAGAGATTTTTTTGCGAAAGGTTCATGGTACCATGGAGGACTAAGTGCTAGACTCATAAAGGGCAGACAAAATGCACTGTAACACAAAGTGATATTTAATGGAATCTCACTGAAAATCAGTATTGACTGTACAGTCTAACAATGGTCTTAGCACAAATCACTGTTCCAGGTTTGTTGGACTTTGGAGCTCTTTTCTCATCCCAGAATTGATGGGGCAGTAGTAGCCTAGTAGTTAGGAACTTCAAGTCCTGGCCCAGGTACCACTGAGGTTCTCTTGATTTGGCCTTGGACTGCTGCTCCATGTGTGGATGTGTTAAATGCAGAGGCCACATTTTGTGTTGAGCATTTGCGATGGGGTGTGTTCACAATGACAAGGAGTCACATTAATCTGGACATTTAACAGTGTCTTCTTTAAATACTGGTTCTCTCCCACTTACTGGCTACGTGAAACACTGGATTTTTAAAATGATCAATATTGACAGCTCGAGTCCAGAGAAGCTGACCCTGAGTTGCAAAGTCCGCCTTCCTAGTTGACCCAATTATACCCGTCTTTGTTTTACAGCAGACTGTGGAAGTGCCAACCTTGCGCTGCTTATTGACGCAGGCAGTACACTGTCCCAGGGCATAAATAATGAACAAGCTGGCGAGTAGCAGCCAGCCCTGGTGTGTTGAGGGTTTGCTGGTAACACTGTGAATATCAATTCCAGCTGCATAAGGGGCACTTGTGGTTGATGAAAGGGATAAAAAGTTCCTGAAAATCTTCCATGAGAACAGTTTGATCCTTCTGAAAGGCTGCAGTGGGAACAAACCAATCTCAGACTGTCCTGCTCTGCACCAAAGGACAACCTACATAGAAGGGCTTCCAAGAGGTGGTGTTATGGATGGTGTAGGGAGGCTAACAGGACTACATAAGTGCATATCCTCATAAGATGCTATAGGTTATACCAGGGGTCGGCAACCCAAAATGTTCAAAGAGCCATATTGGCCCAAAAAAACAGAAACCATACCTGTCTGGAGCCG
>JBBIGC010000041.1:26460481-26472479 GCA_037576955.1 Lepidarchus adonis | reverse complement strand
GGACCTTGTAAAGCTGCTTTGTGACAACTTCTGTTGTAAAAAGCGCTATATAAATAAAACTGAATTGAATTGAATTTCTCATGCATTGTGCTAGTCAGCCCCTCCTATATTTTCACTGTGCTTCACATTTTGGTTGAAACGTTCTTATAAACCTCATACCTCAAACCCAACACTTATCTTCTCCTGTTTGATCACAGATAAACTGAACACTCCTGTGCTCCGTCTTGAGCCAAATCTGCCCGGCTTGTCCCAAGGGCAAAGGGCAGACCTAAGGTGTGTGACCCAGCTTAACGCCAGAGAAGAAGGCCTGAGTGTGGAATACTACTTCCTGAAAGACGGTGCAAGGCTGGGACGTGCCTCGTCCCGTGAAACATACATCATCCAAAGCGCGGGGGAAGACGATGCTGGGGTCTACACCTGCAAAGTTCGTGTACGAGCTCTGGACCTGGAGAGATGGAGTGACCCATTCGATTTAAAGGTCAGACTCCAGGATGATCAACCTGGTTCTGATTAGTATTGAAAATGAAGGTAAGTTGATGTTGATGAATCTGAAATCTGAAATAATATGAATCCTCCAGAGGTGGGGGTGGGGGCAGGGTGTGGGGGGTGTTAGGATAATTCAAAGGGCCTAAATTTGAACATTTCTTCATACAGCATAAAATTTAGCAGAGCCTCTGAGTACCTCTCTTCCTTTAATGTGTTTATTAAAATATATATCAATAAGAATATTCATGCTCATTTTAAGAGAACAATTATGACTCTCTAGAACATTCAACCCTGTTTACAGCTTAATTGCTTAATTATGCAGAATTGTAGAAAATATTCCACTTTGACTTGTTTGATAAACTAAATGAAAACTAGTCTAGAGTGGAAGAAATAAAGGAGCTTAATGTCTGTATTTAACTTTGTGTTTTTGCTAGAACAAAGTTCCAGATGTGGAAATGCACCAGGGATTTCGACTCTTCCTCATTGCACCAGCACCATCCCCTGCCCCCATACGACTGATGTTTGGTTGCTCATCTATATGATGATTAATAATTCCTTTAATGCTTCAGCCGCACTGAGGCAATGTTAAAAGAAAATAATTTTGAATGTGAGGCATCATGTACAGTATTTGCCAGGACAGATGTGGAGTCTTAAGAGAGATCAAAATTCTTGCTTGATTTTAATGCATATGCACAATCGCCTGATTTGAAGTGTATACAGCAATACTGTTGTTGTTTTTTTGTGTTTTTTTGTGAAAATATATATAAATAATAAATGAGCATTACAGACTATCAATAATAAACATCCTACCATGCTTGTACAATTTACTGTATGCATATTATGCATCAGAGAGAAGCAAACCCATTTTCATGACAATGTTCACTTTTTACATAAACACCTGTAGTCTGATAATTGATTATATATTTCATATTAGGCCGATTATATCACATTATTATTATCACAGGACATCCTAAGTTCAGAAGCTGGCTTTCTTATTGTTGTGGTTTTTAATTGCTAAAAAAATACTTGAAACGTCAAAGCATGGACATGTCAGCCTTCCTGTAAGGTGCTTGTTAACAGCTGCAAAACACAAAAATAGAAATAAACCCATTTAACCTAAAGGTCTTTTCACATACAGTGTGAAAGAACATAAAAATCACAGTCGGATTTATTTAAGCATCGATTTTTTAGTGATTTCATAAAAGTTATAATTGAGTCATAATGAACTTATTTTACAAAATGATGGAGCATCCTTTCCTGAGCAGTAGGAGAATGTGGAGTCTCACTGCTTGTCTCAGGAGCTGAAACTCTCTCATGGCCACTTTGTCACTTTATTTTTTGTGTGTGATGTGAAAATGCCTGTGCACAGTACTCATCACTCATAAAGCATCACATGAAATATCAGTGAAATATCATGTTGTATGTGATAAGACCTTTAGGTTGATTCAGATGGAGCTACCAAGTTTCATTTTTCAAACTTTCATTTTGTTTTAGTGAGATAACTGAATATGGTTTTCTGGACGTTATAGAGAATAATATGTTTTGGATGAAAATTTTAGCCAAATATTCTTTCAAACTTAAAAGTAAAAGAGTTTTTTGTGTTGTTTTAAATGTTATTTTGTATATTATTTGTTTCTAAACAGTATAGAATCAGTTTTGACCGCTAACCCCCCTCCCAGAAGTCCATTTGCAAGATTTTCCTACAATACATACAGGCTGCATATACTCAGAAAAGCACAGACATGGTATTTAAATGATTATGCTGCTCTGAAATCAATTCTGCCCTTCCTCATGTGTTAAGACTGCCTTTGAGACCCCTAATGAAGAGCCTAATGTCATCTATGTGCTTATCTATAGAACTATTCAACAGCATGTTAAACACTCACTGGATTTCCAGGTAGAATTCCAGTGAAATTATGCTTCCTCGGTTTGGGCTGGAACTATGTGAAATGTTCAGGGCTGAAGGCCTCGTTTATATCAGGGAGAGATTGTTAAATGTAAGCATAAAAGCACAGCTTCTGCTTAGAGCTTGTGACTGGGCCTTCACACAATGGCCAGGTCGATTTCAGTGCAAGATCTGGTTTTGCAGTTCAGAGCAGATGTCAGTCAGGATACAGCAAGAACCCCGAGAAGGTGCTGTCGTCCTCACTGCTTGAGTAGGCACCATTCCAATCCCTTAGGGTCTCCACCCATACTTGGTCTCCTGCTGCGAGCTTTAGAAGCACCAGGCTGGAGGCCTGGTCGATGTCCTGGCCATAAAGAGTGTCTCGTGAGCGTAGTTTGCGCACCCCATTGACCACCAGTGCAGCACGGAGGGGCTTGTTCCTCACTGTTAACTGGTAGGAGAAAACATAAACCCCCGGGTATGTGCAGTTGAACTTACTAGTGGCAACATCATAATGGTTTTCTCCATTGTAGAAAATCTTGTCGAAGCGCACGGGAAAACCGGATGCTGGGAAGGACTTGCTGGGGTAGAGGCCTACGCTGAAGGCTGAGCGCAGTCGCCCTACAGTGTCACCTGCTGCACCCTTCATTCCTCGAATTCCTTGATCACCTCGTTTCCCTGCAGGGCCCTTGTCCCCTTTCAGTCCTCTTAGACCCCTCAAACCTTTAAGTCCCTGAGGGCCTCGTTGTCCTGGTTCTCCTTTGACTCCAGGACTTCCAGTTTCACCACGTTCTCCAGGCATCCCAGGGCTCCCATGCATTCCGTGTTGTCCAGAAGGTCCAGGATCACCCCGTCCTCCTGGATGCCCGGGTTCGCCTGGCTCTCCTTTCTGCCCCCTGTCTCCTAACAGGCCACATTCTCCCCTATCACCCTGCTCACCCTTTTCTCCGGTGGTCCCTGGGGATCCTGGTGGTCCCTCTTTGCCTGGCTCACCCTTATCACCTTTAGTTGTATTCTCACTAGGTTCTCCTTTTTCACCTTTGGCACCATTGGTTCCTGGCAGGCCGCTACTCCCTTTTTCACCTTTGGTGCCGGTATCACCTGTTTTAAAAGAAAAATAAATCTGCAGTGGGTGTTTTATGGAGGATATAGTGCCGTTCCATTTTGTTAGACACAAAAGACACATTTTTCTTGGTTTCCCTTCTAAAACTTTGCCTCAAACATTATTAAAATGCACATTCAAGAACTGAAAGTTATTAGCAAACATTTGAGTTACTGTATGTAGAAATGACAAAACTTTTTATACATAGTCCCCCTCATTTCAGGGCGCCATATATTTAAACCATTTGGCTTCACCGGTGTTTGTGATTATTCAGGTCCCTCAGGGATATGATATTTAGGCTTGCTTCTACCATTTACAGTCTGTAGTTGCCATTGTTCAACATGGGGTGAAAAGCTGTGCAAATGATAGTCAATGGAGTTATTATGAGATTGAAAAACAAGAAGAAAACCATTAGAGACAAACCTTAAGATTACCAAAATCAACTGTCTAGAATATTATTTCAAAAGACAGAATGCACTGGTGAGCTCTTTAATCACAATGGAAGTTAAAGAAGACCTCCACTGCTGATGACTGAAGAATCATCACTATGTTAAAGAAAAATCCTTAAACTTCAGAAGGCAGGTGTGTCTTTTTCAGAAGCTTCTATCTGCATAAGATTTCATGAACAGAAATACATGCCTCCAAACTCACTAATGATCCCAAACATACTGATGAGGCAACATGGGAGTTTCTCAAAGCTAAAAAAAATGGGAAATTCTTTAATGGTCAAGCCAGTCATATAATTTAAATCATATTTAGCATAAAAACGTAAAGGGACAAGCCCTTTAAGACTTGGTAGAGCATCACCAGGTGAGTATCTTCTCTGGTGATGCTCTACCAATGAATGAATCGCAGATTTTTGCATGCAAGGGATATGCAACAAAGAACTTAACATGACAGCTTTAATATATCTACCATTACTTCGTCCCAAACCTGAAATGAGGGGAACGACGTATAAAACGTTCTGTCATTTCTACTTTTACATTGAGAGACACAGGTGTACGTCAAAGGAATATGTGCCTTAGTCCCAAACATAATGGATGGCACTATACGTGAGGTCCAGTGCTGTCATAAAATATGAGCATGGAATATACCTTTCATTCCAGCCTTCCCTGTGTTGCCTGGAGAGCCAGCAGAACCACTGCTCCCTTTCTCACCTTTTTCTCCTATGGCGTTGCAAACACATTACAAACTAATATTTTATCACAATATTAAAATGATATATTTTTTCATTCTTTTACCTGTGCTTCAAACTTCTCACCTTTGTCTCCCTTGAATCCTGGAATTCCAGTCGTACCCACAGGGCCTGGAGGACCTTTGGATCCTGGTTCCCCTTTTTGACCAGAAGGTCCTACAAAAAAACCTCAGACAGATTAGCCAAGCTGACTTTCAGAATAATACATAGAAGCAATTGTCCTGTATTTGACCTTATGGGTTTGATTAAGTATGTTATATGTGTAGATAGCTCCACTCACCTTGAAGCCCAGTGTCCCCTTTTAATCCCTGAGGGCCTCGTTCTGGAGGGCAGCACTCACAGAAGTTGAAGTAGCATTCGTTATAGTCTAAAGTGTAGTTGTCCTGTGCACCAATAGGTGACGCTGTGGTGTCTGTGTGGTAGTCCACATAGACATCAGCAGGGACTGTTGTACTCTCTGTGATAACAACAGGAGTGCGCTCTTTAGGTTTGGTGTAGTCCACAATCCTTGCCGTGACTGTGGGTTTGCCAGCATACGTGGTGGTGTGGACCAGTTCCCGAGGAGGCTTCTTAGTGTATTTTGGCCGTTGAGTTGCCTTGAAGGCATCATAAGTTGCTGCCAACAACAGCACAGTTACTGCTAAGAGGACTGACCGAATGCCGAGCTCACTCATTGTATATCTGTGGATAAATAAGAGTTTAGATTATTCTCATTACTTATTTTAAATATTCAGCCAAAATTCAAATAAAGCTTAATATAAGAATGGCATCTTAATAATGATAATAATGATTCTTTATTCCTGAAGAACGTCGCCATGTTTTAAACAACAATGACCTGCCAAAAGCAAATGAATCTGCAATGATTCAGTGCTAATCTTAGAATAATATTGGGCCCAGAATGGAACCTTGCAGCACTTTTCTAAGAAGTCTAGTCCGAGCCACCTGCTGCAGCGCAGTGACTTATCACAGAGGTTCTGATTCTGAAACTAATTACACAAATGCAACTGAAGTCATTTCCCAGGGTTACACAAGCAGCCCAGGCACATTTAATGTGAGATTAAAGCTTTGAATGATGACAGAGCCACAAATAAGGGGCAAAAGGGGTCTGAAAAAGACGGAGCAAAGGGGGTCTGAAACTCGAGGACACACTAATCTTCTAATGCCCCAAGACTGGGCCATGCGGAACCCTGCCGCAGCAGCCAACTTTCTTTACCTCTCTTGTGTATGGCGCTTTTGTGACATGGGATACAGCACCCTCATGAATTACCCCATCCAGCAGACGGCAAAAAAGGCAAGAAAAAAAAAGAAAGAACTAGGCTGGCAGCTGGACCGGGGGCAGTGGGACTGGTTATTCGATATGGGAAGAATGCCTTCAGCACCTACCAAACCCCAATGAGTGGATAAGTGCCAAGCCTAGACGTTTTATGGTTATAGCAATGCACTAGGGGTGTGGGCACTCAACAGAAACATCATCAGGTTTTATATATATATATATAAATAGTATAGACAGGAGGGTTGATTTATCGTATTTCAGTTTTAAAAGGGTTGTGCACTGGTCTGCAAAGCAGCCATTATACATACAGACTGGTGATTGAGACTTGCCATTTCCCCTCACTCATTTGGAATTTGAACTTACTTGCTGAACATAACTTCTCAGACAAGGCATCAGTATCTGTCCAATCTATTTGGTGTCAATCCAAGAAAGCTTTTGCCCAAAAGAGCACTGATAATCTCAATCACTCACCATAGCCTAAACCTGAGCTGTTTTAGAGGAAAGAGCTTATCTCCTGAAGCGTCTGTTCAAGTAAAATAAAGGTGACTAACAGCCACCATCAAGAGGCAACAATTTAAGAAGGGATAAAAATCCAGCCAGACGTCAATGACTGTACTCATGGACCCACTGACTCCACTGAGCCCTAGAACCATTAAAAAACCGACCCATTCCCACAGACAGGTAAGAATCTCTGGAAACTGACATATGATCAGTCTGTGGGCCAGGTCTTCTTGGTCCACAGTATGTAAGACGTGATATGCATCAGAAGCATACGCAGTAGAGGTCCTTCAGGGCGGTAATGCTCCACCTTGACCCACTGGTGTCACCCCACCATTCAGTTGCCCTAACCACAGTACTCACTTTACTTCTCTCCATGGACGGCTGAGGCACCTCCCAGCAGTCCCGCCACTTAGCGCAGACGCTCAACTTGTTGCCCCCAGGGCACCCCATACTTCTTAACCCCCAGAAACTTTGGGATGGAGTTAGTGCACAGCAGGAGAGTCAACAACCACAGAGTTTCTGATCAAAAATTGCACCAAAAAAGTGCACATGTTATGCGCTATCATGGAAAACTACTCTGATATGCTGTCTTTTGCAATGCATATTTAATGAAATGAGCTCATAATGATGTCATACAATAAGAGTTCTTGGTTTTCAGAAGAGTACATCTCAAGCTACAAACCCCATTTCCAGAAAACTTGGATAATTTTCCAAAATGGAATAATATCAGAAAACAGATCTGAACGGGCAGCAGGCAGGTCAATGTGTCTATGAAGACATACTGTTGTAGACATGGAGAATGTGATCTGACATTGTCCTACTGAAATAAACATGGATGACCAGGGAAGACATTGCCTTCACCTAAAATTCTGACTGAGTATACGGAGTATACATTCCATGGGCACTGATGTACCTCCATACCATCAGTGATGCTGGCTTTTGAACCTTTCACTGATAACTGGGTGGTCTTTTTAGTCTTTTAGTCAAATCAAAACCTAATTTTTCCAAAACCAAGCTGACTTATCTAACAACCCTACACGTTTTCACAGCCTTTGTTTCAGCTAACATGAGCTCAGGCCCAGAAATCAGAAAAAAATATAAAGTTTAGTCAAAGTCGCATAGCAGTTTGTTAGGCCGTACCACCTGAGGGTTTAAAGATCATGTGCGTTACAGTTGTTTCTGACACTAACCGTTCGCTGAATCTTTTCACGATGTAATGTACTGTAGATGTTAAAAAATGTTATTTTTCTGCAACCTTGCAGAAATCAAACCAAAATCTGAACAGGCTAAGAATTCTCTCATAAATTTTGGCACAAAACGGTGAGACTGAGCCTTTGATGGATGAAAAAAATGTGTATACTTCAAAATATAGGTGCTAAAATAAATAAATGTTTACAAAAAGTTATCTATTAATATCATAGATTTTAGTTGTTATTGTATTTTGGAAAATAAAAATATTTTTAAAGAGCATATTTCTTGCATTTAATAACATCTTGATCTCAATAGTCTTGATATACCTGTAGGATGTTGTTGTGTATAATGAAACTAAATATATATGAATATGAATATGAGAAGTTTCAATGCATGTATTACTGCATCATATCTCAGACGCACAGCGCCGGCCACACTATATGTGCCCCCTCTCGCTGACTTGATGAGGGGGGAGGGGGCTTGTCTGCCATCTGAGCCTTAGGTGTCTTTAGCCTCTGGTAGAGTAACAGCTCAGGCTGTGCTAGAGTGGTAAGCTCTTAATGGAGCTCACTATGACCCTGTGAAGAAAGGAGTGGCTGTTGGACCATTTGAGTAAAAAGCTTCTTTCAACTTTTTTCAGGGCCTCATTCTCTCCCACTGTCTCTAAACCATCTGATTAGTCATAGTCTGAGCCAGACTTGTGAAAACAGCCTGTTAATAACTGATTAACCCCTTTGACTCTATGCTTATTGTTATACTGTTGTCATATTAAACTACTTTCTAATAGTTCTGTATAGCACCACAAACCATCTGTAAAGGTTCTTTAAAGAACATCACAAAAAGGTGCCACAAAGCTTCATTAAGCCTCTTTAATCATATCAAGGCCAAAGCTGGATCTCTACAAAATTACATTCAAAGTGCAATGAACCTTTTGAAGCATTAAAAATTCTACACACAAGGGTTCTTCAATGGAGAACCGCACTGTTAAATGTGTCTTTCCTGAAATTATTGTACATGGTTCTTAAAGGAACCTTTTAAAATAGGTCCCCAACAGTATTACGGAACATAATTAGTTTAACATACACAATTTAAGGGTTCTCCCTGGAGGGTTCTTCACATTATCTGAAGATTTTACATTAAACAGGTTCCCAAACAGTACCCTTGAAGGGTTCTTTAGGGAGCCAAAAGTTGTTCTTCCAAAGCATTAAATCAAGAACCCTTTTTGAGAACCTTTACCTTTGAGATTTATCATATGACCATAAAAACGTACAAATATTATTATTGTTGTTGATAATAAAAACAACAATAATAATCATCCTCATCCTCTGCATCATTATAGACATACAGAGTGCACATAAAAATGCCTTTGCATTTGTATGGTGCAAATCTCTGGTTCCACTTTGCTCAGTAAAGAACTCTTAAGAACTCGTACTGTTTTAAAAGAAACTGAATTAATATGGAAATAAACATCAAATACTGACCCTGTCCTGCCAAAATATTCCTTATGAAAGATTATTTAACATACAGTTGTGATTATTTTATAAATCCCAAATATGTCATCAGAATTCTTGTGAAAACTGATCAGCCATAACATTAACAACACCTGCCTAATATTGAGCAGATCCTCCTCATGCTGCTGAAACAGTTCTGACTGTGCTGCACTGACCGCTTTCTATCAGAGCAGCAGTAATATTGTACAACAAATCTTTAGAATTAGACCAGATGGACTAGCCCTCATTCCACACATGCATCAGTCAGCCTTGGGTGCCCATGACCCTGTCCACCGATTGCCCTTTTCTTCCAGCTGCAGACCTGGAACGCTCCACAACACCTGCTGTGTTGAAGATGCTCTACCCATTACAATAAGTCCCTTGTCAAAGTGTCTCAGATCTTTTTGCTCTTGCTTCCAGCCCATCCACTTTAAGAACTGACTGTTCTCTTGCTGCCTAATATATCCCACATGCCTGAAAGGTGCCATTGTAATGAATTAACTAGATAGTCAATGTAATTCACATCACCTGTCAGTGGTGTTAATGTTATGGCTGATTGGTCATTTTAGCCATAGAAGTCATGCATAACTGGAGAAACTGATTCTGTAGTGGTTCCATGTCTTGTTAAGATCTGCCCCTAAAGCTGGCCTTTCCCATAAGCCTGGTCACTGAATATGCATTGATTGGCTGCAGAGTGTCCTAGCAGGCCACGTGCACTGGTGGTGGAACTGATGTCTTAGCGTAAGTGATAGCATCAGTAAAGATCATGTGTATGTGCCATCAAACCATCCTGCTGAGATATCCAGTCTCTGAACTGCATCATAGTGATTGCAGCCTGTGGAGAACTGATGAGCTGATTTCTCCTGTTGAATCAGACCATTAAAAAAATACCTGAGTCCACAATGAGAGGTGAAAAGTCAGTTGTCCGATGTCATCAGTAGTAAGTGGAAGGAAAACCGTTTACCAGATGCTGTTGCCTTGTTTCCTTCAGGTCCAGCTGTTTCCACCTGATAACCACAGAACAGGGAGAAAGAGCTGAAAAGCTCTAATCAGCCTTGAGATATTTAAAGTCGTGCCAGGGGGAGTGTCACCCACGTTCTTACCCCCTCTCTCTCTCTCTCTCTCTCTCTCTCTCTCTCTCTCGCTCTCACTCTGCTTGGTCATGCACACATACACCCCCACCCCCCGCCCACCCCCCAAGGAGGGAGGACTACATTGGTTCTGGCCCAGTGCTCCACAGTCACCCATACTGAACCTGAACAAAGTGCTGAGCGCCACTGTTACTGAGAGTGACCCAGAAACCTGACCCGAGCCCACGGTGCACTGTGCATTTCATTCACCCCCGTTTGTCCTCCCCATGGCCCTCTCTCTCTCTCTCTCTCTCTCTCTCTCTCTCTCTCTCTCTCTCTCTCTCTCTCTCTCTCTCTCTTTCTCCAAAATAAGTCAACATCCAGGACATTGCATATAATTTGTAGGTGTTGGTGAGCCCCTGCCAATATTCAAGACACTCCCAGACGTTTCAGGAGATGTGGGATGTCTGCATGTGTCTACATATTTCTGTGTAAAACATGCAAATAAATTGCATTTGCTATTATTTGTGATGTCATATACAGTCTGATCAGTCATAACATTATCACCACCTGCCTAATATGTCAAAACAGCTCTGACGGTGGTGCACTGTATGTTTTGATTCATTAGGATAGTTATCCTTTCATGCTGGGTCAACTATTTTAATGCTTTTCTCATTAGCCTCCCTCAAAAGACCATTAGACAGCTTATTCAAAATGCAGCTGCAAGAACACTAACAACAAAACAAGAAAAGAGAGCACATCACGCCAGTCATTACAATAATAAAATACATTACAAATAAAAGTCTTTAAATTACAGTCAAACCATATTAGCTCGCTCCCTTTATCTTGCCAAACCCGCCTCTCACCATGAAAGGCTGCAGGACCGATTTCCTTCCATGTTATTTACCTCATTACAATAGCTTGCCAACCAAACCTCTTGTCAAATGTAGGGCCTTGTCATGATTCGGTCGCTGAATTGGGACAATTGCAAGTCTAATGCAAAAACCATTTATTATAAAAAAGGTGAAAGTTATCCAAACAAGAAAACACAGAATCACACAACAGGCACACCCTGCCTGTGTTCAAGATAAGAAAACATGAATCCACCCTGAGTAGGAGAAAGGCCAACATAAATAGCACAGACTAACGAACACACCTGAAAGGGGCGGAGACACAAAATAAGACACAGCTGAACACAACCACATGATGAACGAAAAAACCCCACAAGGAAAGAACATACAAAAATGGCTGCTAGCAGCCAGACCTTACAGGCCTGGACCAAAAGAGGCGAGCAAACGAGGTTTGACTGTAGTTACAAAAGTCTCACTCAATGTCAATGGTTGGGCCATAACTATATCACTTTAATGTTTGAAGAATTGTCTGGGAGGTCTCTTAGATCAGCAGGAGTGGGTCAGTTAGTGGCGCCCAGAGCTGTAACTAAACAGGGTAAAATGGCATTTAGTCAATCTTCTGCCCACTGCTAAAACCAGATCCCCACGGAGAACTCCCGTTCTTCCGTTTTTTTCCCACAGAGGCCGTAAATTAGATATTTTATCTTTTTTAATTTTGCACAAAATATGACTATGTTTCTTACATTATTTCTTTTCTTTTTATTCTTATACACATTATATGTGTATGATAATGTGCTATATAAATAAAATTGCCTTGCCTTTCTATCATAGTCAGCATTAGCATATTGTGCCACAGTAGCTCTTCTATGGGATTGGACTAGACCAGGGGTCGGCAACCCAAAATGTTCAAAGAGCCATATTGGCCCAAAAAAACAGAAACCATACCTGTCTGGA
>JBBIGC010000041.1:26436133-26446328 GCA_037576955.1 Lepidarchus adonis | reverse complement strand
CCCCCCCGGTCAGCGGTGGTTACTGCAGCGCTCTTGCCATCCGCTCTGAGTGGACGTCTGTGACGTCGTACAGCCGGCTTCTGACGCTCCATGTCTGGCGTGGCCTCGCAAGGCATTGCGGGAACATGGCGGCGTGCAAACCTTACACTTTTATTGTTTACCATTCAGTTTTAGATAATAACAATAGAAACATGCGTAAAACAGGAGCCCCAGCGTTAGAACATAATATCCTAACAGCTGGCTCCTGCTGGTCCAAGCGTTGATGCACACACATAGACCCCTGGATGTAAGTACATCGATTCCCATCAATCGCAATGATCAAATGTTTGTCACTCAATGGGCCCACTCAGGCAAGCTCCCAGGTATGCAGGATTGATTGGCAGTGCACGTTTCACTGCGTATCGACAACTGCTAATGCTGCAGACGATCAATAGCTTGGGTCATGGCGATATGATGGGAGGGGGTGCCTTGAGTCAGAGGAAAAGTCAGGAGACGCTAATGTATCTGAAGGCCCAGCAGACAGATGGATGGAGCCGTGATGCATGTCACTAGAGTTCAGGTTCAGCAGATGAACCATTATAGAGCCGGTGGGTTACTGTTTGGTAGGGCTGGGCAAAATGATCAATAATCTGATGATCATTATATATTTTTCATTGTTTTCCACATTTTGACAGCAGTTTTGATTGTTTTTTATCGCCTAATGCTCAATTTTTAGGCTGGAACCACTCAAAAACTGAAAGCTGTATTCGAAAGCAGTGTCTATTTTGCTAATAATTGTTTTAATTGAAGATTGTTATTGATGCATGGTGAGTTTATGTTAGGCTGGATGTCAAGGTGGGACATCTTGGCTGGGAGGGAACATTACAATTATCATTATAAACCGACTTCATTAGTGTCTCATTGTCCAGACCTAGTAGTTAGTTTTCATTTTAGACTGTTTTTAATTGATTATTTTTTAAACTCTTACAGAAAATCTGTTTATCATAAAAGGGGTTGGGGGGCAGCTGGTTGACAGATCAGACGTCGCCTAGTGGAGGATGCAGCAGGGATTTAGTTTGCTTTGAAGGATTAGAGAGATACAGTGCCTTTGGGACAGCAGATCCAGCCATGGGATGAAGAGGTGAGGAAGATCAGAGAGCAGAAAAAGCAGGTGATTGGCAAGTTATGGCTCTTTAATAGCAGACAGACTGACAGCAAGTAGACGCTCCATTTTCACCCTTTGAAGCTGGAGACCGGTGACTCCAGGAGACATCACATTACTAGAGAAGCCGTTAGTACAGTGCAGTCTTCCTATAATCTTAAACTACAGAAGCTGTGATGTGGGAATTTAGGTTGATGCCAATATTCTGTATTTTTCATGTACGTATCTACTGATTTTTATTTACATATTTACTATTGTACAATATGTATTTGACCGGGGGTGCCTTAATTTTTTCACACTAATGTATGCAAATGTTAAAAAACTGAGACTTTTAAATAGAATCCAGCTCAGTTTTGTAATTTTCCTGCTCAAAAACATTTGTTTTGACTCACCAGTTCATTCATTTAGTGGGTGTGTTTGGGAAGGGGAGCTACTGAACTGTGCTGGACACCAGCCCTCCAGGACTGGAATTGGGTACCCCCTGCCTTAGGCTCTGTTCCTAAGTTTCCCCAGGAGAGCTGATAGACAGCGAAGCCTCCACTGCTTATTAAAGTCTCTCTCAGTTTTATTCAGGCTTCTTTTTCAGTCTGCTCAGATTTCTTTCAGTTGCAACATTTCATCTTATTACAAACAGTATGAAAGAGAATTAATGATCTGAAGTAATTACTTAGAGAATGTTTTTCACTGACGAATTGAAATTAGAGCAACTTTTAATAATATTAGACATTTAATGGTGGATAATACACACTAAATATGTGCAAGTAAACATCTAAGTGCCCATGATAGCTCTTCCAGGCCTGTGCACTTGTGGTATCATGAGAAAACGTATCTTAGCTAATTGCAGTGGATTTTTGGAAAGGCTCTTAACCTATTTAGAAATATCTCACTCTGATCATTATTTTAATGGGCAAAAACATGGAAAAAAAACTGAAAAAAGGTTTGTGTGCTACAAATCCCAAAGTCAAGATATTTTCCAAAATGTAATAAAAACAAAAATTGTTTTAATGTTAATTTGCATAAACCTATATTTAAAAGTACAAAGAAAATATTTTTTAGTAGTTCACTGACCAACTGTGTCATTGTGTTCTGCATGTTTACTACTGTGTTATATCACATTTCCTATTGATTATATCTTTTAAGTGTTTTGAAACTGGAGGTATTAATTGTTGGAAATTTTGTCCATTCTTGCTTGATATAAGACCTAAAGCTGCTAAGCAGTTTATGCCATTATCCTCACCATGAAGCTCCAGACATTTTCAGTAGGAGACAGATCTGGACTGATCTGCACTCTCAGAAACTGGTTCTACTATAAGTGTTCAAAAAAAGCTACACAGCAATGGGGTTAACTGTTAAATTCGACTGTCACTGTGGCTGTAGCAGCTAGGCCTACTTCAGTGATAAATGATGCAGAGGTATGTTGGCTGCCTTGCACACAGTTGAGTCCTAAAGACTGAAAGTCTGAAACCGTTTGTAGGTTTAATCCAGCGTTTACAGAGTGCAGCGCTTAGGAGCCTTGAGATGCTGCTGATCGCCATGGCGACAGGCCAGGCCAACCTCTGAACGCAACACCCAGCTATTAATCGTACGGAGACAGAGGCCAGATACACCGGCTCTGTGTAATCTAAACACACAGTGGACCAGGAGACACTTCAGCACTGAGGAGTTCTGCTGACTATAGAGAAAACCTCCTCACTGGTGTGTGTGTGTGTGTGTGTGTGTGTGTGTGTGTACTCCAGGATTGACCTCATTATCAATAGCCTACACACCTTCATGGGTGTTTTTTTAATTTGGAAGGAGCGGCAAAGTGACAAATTCCGGCCAATGGCTGATATAACGTCCACATAGGAGAAGACGGAGGACATTTTGTGTTGGAGGACGAATCACCATACACTTCTTGTCTGGACTAATCCCTGTACACTTTTGTCTGAACCAATCACTGTACACTATTGTCTGGACCAGTCCCTGTACACTTTCATCTGTACTTATCACCATAAACGTTCATCTCCACCAATCCCTGTATAGTTGTGTTTGGACCAATCACTGTAAACTTTGTCATTCAAAGAACTATAATTGCTCTCAATAAAGAGAGACCTTCTTACCATGGTTCTACAAACTTTGGAAAGGTTCCTCTGGTCCAAAACTGCTTATATTGCCTGTGCAAAAGTTAACAGCCCCTGTGTAAGTAGTTTATAGTGCATGATCTGAGCAGGGAGTGTATTTCTGAAAATGCACCTCCCCTTCAGAGATAGTGTTGTAACCGTTCTGCAGATTTAGGGTGATCTGGAAGAGTGTGCCTTGGACACTGTGAGGCCTAAGCTCACTTGGCTGAGCAGTAAGACTGCAGGCCCATCTGTGTTTCACAGTCTAATAAATGCTGCTGTCATTTCCTCCTCTCAGTGTGTGTGTTTTAGTGTGTGTGTGTGTGTGTGTTTGTGTGTTCTTATTTTCTTTGTGTTATCATGATGTGTAGGAGAGCAGGACAGCTTTTTAATTAATGTGATAAATGCTTCATGTATTTTCCAAGTAAGAGATGATACAGAGTAAGTGAGAGTTGGGGGTGATCAGACCAGGATGCACAATTATTTAAAAGTTATGTCGGTTATTGCAGATATTTGATGGATAATTTAATAGGGATATAGGACAGAATTTTTATGTGAGCAATATTTCAGGCCTCTCAGGAAGAGCTAAATTTTTAGGGGATTCTGTGCTAAAATACTATTTTTTTTCTAGATTTTCTTATATTTTAAGCTTATAGAAATATTTATCGGTTCCATGTGAGTTATATTTTTTAATGCAGGCAGATATCATCCCAAATGTTGCTTTTTTACGGTCTTTCATATATGTGTATATGTACATGAAGAATATCAGCTATTGGCGTACAGATACCTGTGCATCCCCAGTCGCAAGAGGGGTTGTTCAGTATTTGGGTATTACAAGGAGAGGGTCCCCTGATCAGAAATAAATCATGTTGATGAAACACAGTAAATTTCCTCACATACCAATGTCAGCGAAGGCAAATAGTCAAAGAAGAAGGTGTTCCTGAGACAAAGGGTCACTCTCAAACTTTCAGCCTGTGCTCATTATTAGGCTTTGTACACCGTGGATCCTGAGCTTTGCAGTTTTGTCTCCCTGTATGCTGTGTATATAGCAGAGATGACAATAAAGTTCACTTTGACTTTGACTTCGATGGACCAGTTAACACCAAAACTCTTCTTTTCAACCAACTTTGATTGGGGCAAATCTAAAAATATATATTATTTAATAAAAAATAGAGAGGAAACAGAATGAACATGAAGTATTAATTAATTTGAAATAAGACCAAAAATGGATATTCTGATTAAAGACTGATTGTGAACTCATGTATACACCAATCAGCCATAACCAAGTGAAGTGACTATCCAGTTATTTCATTACAATGGTACCTGTCACAAGGGTTGGTTATATTAGGTGGATATATTAGCAAGTAAACAGTCAGTTCTTGAAGTTGATGGGCTGGAAGCAGGATGATCTGAGCCATTCTGACATACACCTCATTGAGATGGCATGTGGAGAGTTCCAGGTATGCAGTAGTTAGTAGCTACCAAAAGTGAACTGTTTCAGCAGCATGAGGGGAAACCTGCACAATATTAGTCATGTCACGTTAATGTTATAGCTGATCTTAATCTGTGTTAGTTTCATCTTTGTTTGTGTGCACAGTGTTGCTTGTTGTGTGCCCGACCTTGTGTTTTTGCAGCGCTAAAGGTTAATTGTTCTCAGCATGGCCTTTCTCCTTTTATCTGAGCTATCTTGTATTAGACCATTTGCTGCTTAATGCTTCTGTTAGTGTGAATGCTTAGATTTGAGGTAGAAACACAGTACTATATTCATACTTCCAGAAATGTTCATTGTAAAGGAAGAAGAAATGTCTTGTACACATCTCAAGCCTGAGATTACTTTACAGCCCGGAGCAACATAGTGGCCAGGCTGCTCCTGTTTAAAGTTTAGTCCTTCTATGGTTAGGGGCTAATTCCTATAAGTCATTATTATAGTAATGGTTTCATTATACAGAATTCGTAACGAATATGGGAAATGCCCATGGACATATGTTGCAGCAGAATGGGCTTAGATGAAAAGAAGAAATGTATTGTATGTCTTTCAATAGTAGCTCCGCGGTTTATTAAAAAAGCATTATTATTTGCCTTGCAGACGGAATGGTGATGGTTCCTTCCCATCACTCAAATTACATCACCCTGTAGGGTTATGAATGACATGGAGACAAAAGGGCAACATTTAAACAAAGAAATTGCAAACAAAATCCATTGCATTCGACAGCAAAACATTTTTGACATTAAAAGGTACTTACAGTATGATTCACTGCAAGAGGGCGGAGCCCAGGTGGTATAAAAAGAGGATTAGCGTACGGAAAATGTGGTGGGTCATTGGAGATCGGCGTTTACTACAGACTGGCGCTTAAAGAAGACCAGCTACTATTGGAGACCGATGTCTATTTGTTGCAACATCTATTCATCCATGTGTTTATCAGAAACGAGTGTCAATATGAGATGGGCTATTATTAGAAGATATACGGTATCTAGAACTTTTGAAGGCATTAGACATAAACTGGTGCTAAACTAACCCAACTTCCATTGCTTGTTAATTGTCAAAAAGGGGTCTTGCTGGAAATAATAGGTAACTCTTAAGAAAATAATCACAGTTAAATTGCAAAAGTAAGATCAGATATATTCCCCAAGTCGTTCAGGCCTTGTCTCATCATTAGTGGCTGCACAGCTCTTCTGGTTCCTGAATCAATGGAGGCTTTCAGGCTGCTGTCTATGGACAAAGTTGGGCTCTGTTCATGGTCTGGACAGCTAGACCCGGTGCAGCTGCACTGGCGCATGAACGAGCAGCTGAAGGATACAGGAGTGCGTGTGATGCCACTTGTACTCTTGAATGCTAACCACTAAAAAAGGAAGCTGTCTAGGTGAGACAACACTATCTGTTGTGTATCTCTTTCACTCATTTTTTTTCCCTGTAGCTCTCTCTGCTGTGGAAGAGGAACCCTGCAGTTGATCTGCGAAAGTGAGACAAAGCAGTTGCATGTTTTTCAGCACATCTCTAACTGCCTTATTCAAGACATGGGTCAGTTTGGACTCTAGGTGGTCGCTCTTCTCACTAGATTCTATTTTGACTTTGATGTCTGATTCCATTCACCAAACCCGTCACTCAGTCAGTTTCTCCAGAATGAGGTGTATCACATCAAGCCCATTCTGAGCGACTTTGTTTATATATTAATAATTTCATTATGCAGACTTATTAAAAATATGTGTAATTCCATTTTAAGAGGACAAATGTTGAAGCAGCACCAGGAACTTAGGGGCTTAGATGAAAAGAAATAACGTATCTAGAACTCTCATTGTTCTTCTCATTGTTGAGTACACCTTCACATTTTTGTAAATATTTTATTACATCTTTTCATGGGACAACATTGTATGACACTTTGATAGAATGTGAAGTTGTCAGTGTAGAGCTTGTTTAACAGCCTCAAACAAGCCCCAAACAATGACACTACCACCACCATGCTTGACTGTAGGCAAGACACACTTGTCTTTGTACAACTTACCTGGCTGCTGCCACACGCTTGACACCATCTGAACCAAATATACTGCGTATGGTCTGAGCACCGACCAAGCTGAGAGCCCCACCCCTTCAACCTCTATAGGAAAATGTTGTTGTGGACAGATGAGACCAAAATATAATGTTTTGGCTTAAATGAGAATTGCTGTATTGAGAGAAAGAATTCCAGCATAAGAACATAATCTCATTTGTTAAACATGTTGGTGGTGGTATCATGCTTGGGCCTGCTTGCTGCAACTGGGCCATGCCTGCCTTCATTCACAGAATAATGAGTTCTGAATAATCAGTAAATCAGTATAATCTGAAGGAAAACATCAGGACATCGCTGCATGAACTGAATCTCAGGAGAAACTGGGTCCTTTAGCAAGACAACATCCATAAGTACACAAGTTGTTCCATGTCTGATGTTCTGAAATGGCAGAGCCAGAGGCATGACCTTCTCCCATAAGAAATGTTGTAGAAGGAGCTGAAGCAAACATGTCATGTGAGGAAACCCACCAATGGCCCAGAACTGAAGCTGTTCTGTATGAAGGAAAGAACTAAAATTCTTCAGAGTAGAAGTGCAGGACTGATCAGCAGCTAGCGGAAATGTTTAGTTAGTTACTGAAACAATGGCTTACTTTTGCAATTCACATATATGTAATATTTGATCAATTTCTTCTTTAAATTAAGTATAATTTTTTTTTCATTTGTTTAATTGGGTTTTTGGGTGAAAATGTGTTGATGGTGATTAAGATGATGATATTTATGCAAAAATCTAGAAACTTCTAAAGGGTTCACACACTTTCAAGCACCACTGTTTGTGAGTTGCATGTGTGTTGTGTGTCTCTGTATCCCACTTTGAAGGGAAAATTGAATTAGAGCGACCATCTCCTGTTAACGGATAAATTGAATTACGGAGTCTGGCTCTGAAAGTGGGACTGTGCAGCGGTGGATAAGAATCTGATTGGCTGCAGCAGCATGCTGGCTTGGGGCTTTCAGCCAGGCCTGATTAATCAAACAGGAAATGATTGATAAGGGGCTTGAGCAAGTTATTTATAGTCTGCTTCATCTTTTCTGCCTTCAGGATTACCGTACTGTGGAAATCCCAGGAGGCTCCAGCGGCAGGGAGGCCTGGAGAGTGCATCGGAGCTAAAAGAGAGAGTGTGATTTAAAAAAGACGCTCCTCAAATGATATCTTCTGCTGCAAAGGCCATTTGAAGCCACATATGCGAAACAGTTGGGCACACCTCACCTCATAGGCTTTGAAAAGCCCTGCCACACATTCACTGGTGCAGAAAATCCTTGACCCTCTTACAGTAGTCAGGAGCAGTCAGATGCGTAGCCGGTCTGTGAACCCTTTTTGTGTATGTGCCATGGAGGCCAAAAACAAAATGCTCTGTTCCAAGAGTGTGTTTTATATGGGTGGAGGAAAAATAAACATCTAACAACCCTGTAGGTCGAACAAATTGCACTGACACAATCATATACAAGTGTCTGAGCTACGGATGCACAATAATATTGGAGTCATACTGGTTCCGGCAGTTTGGTACTGATGTTTAGATTTGACTGATATTTCACGCTGATATATATGATAATGTGTTTATGATGCTCTGGAAGAGCAGAAAGTGTAGGTGACTGCTAAAATACACTCATTTTTCTAATTTTACCAATTTTGTAAGCTTATTATTTGAATTTGAATTTGAATTTTTATAGAAATAATTTTTACATAATTTTTGTAATGCTGAATTAATCTCAAATTCTGCATTTTGCAATGTTTTTTATATCAGTATATATATGAACATGAAGAATGTTGGATATGAGCATCGGCCTATTAGTGCATCCCTAGTTTGAACACAACAATGACATTTTATTAGCAATCATGCGCTTTCGCTTAACTTCTGGTAATGCAACATCATTGTACAGTGTGACACACTTGGAGGAGAGCACTAACTGCAAATGCTGTTATGTCAGACCCAGAGAAAGCCATTTGTGCTCTCTTGGAGAGTTTTACACCTGAAGAGATGCCAATGTTCCTGCAAAGGCCACATAATTAGGTTTTTCTTATGTGTTAAAATGTTTCATTAAAATGTGTAGAAATGGGTGAGCATGGCCAGCAAAGGGAGAGGCTTATGCAAAATGTATCATAGTTTTGTCCGTGATTATATGACAGATTGAAACCAAAAAACGTCCGTTGAGCAAAGTGGGTTGTTTGGACACCTGCCTTCCAGGACTCGGTCTGGGCACCTGAGTTTTTTAGGCTTCAAAGCCTGAAAATGACCAGTAATGGCCAGCGAAACTTTCTGAGTTTGAAAATAGTAAAATTTGTATATTGCTATCATTTGTTTCACATAAGAATATCTTGCACTGGCCTGTGTATTGTGATAATACCAAAACATGAGGCTTCTAGTGAATCCCAGGCCTAGTGATTTCTTAAAGCGAACCAGGTCAGCAGCCACTGCAACAGGACTAAAGCCCAACCACTGCTCTTGGCTTCTCAGCAACTTTGTGTTTGTATTGATGTGTGTTCCAGTGAAGTCATATGAGGCATCCAGTGATGCGTGAAGGGACACTTGGAAGACATTCTTTTAGCAAAGTTGTTTCTGGTTCAGTATTGTATTGAACACATCAAGCTGCCACCTGTGTCGAATACAGAAAGCCCAGTCTTGTTAGTCGTTGCCAACGGCCTCTCTCTCAGGATGGAGTCAGAAGGGCTCATTGGAATGGATGAATACGAGCCGGGCTATGAATATGCGGCAATTTATGACGCATATGCGAGTGGAATATGAATATTCACCCTCCCGCCAGGCGGTGGGTGGCAGGGAGAGCAAGTGGAGAAGCCCCAGAATGCCAATGAGTCTCCGTTCACACATTTCTGTAAAGTCTAAGCCTGACACTTATGACATTTCTCTCTCTCTCTCTCTCTCTCTCTCTCTCTCTCTCTCTCTCTCTCTCTCTCAAACTGCCATGGTATTAACAAGTCCACTGTCATATCTCATGATAGTTTAGAGCTTTTTGTTTTGTATTATGTTGTGAAATATGACTCCGAATGGAAGCAGGTGGTATTTGCTCGGCACTTACTTTAAAAATGTAGGAAGCTAATAACCTGAAATTCATCTCCAGTCATTTGCAGAGCTTCGGGATTGCATGTTTATCTGAGGGCTTCATTCAGTATGACATATTGCAGCCTTGACCAACAAGCAAGCTTGACGCAGGCCTTAAATTATGTATTTTAAGGGGAAAGTACACATTGCTTATTTTACAACATTTTGTTATTAATCATTATGGCAGAGATGACTTTTGCAATACTGAAAACGCAGAAGGCTAGAGTATCCAAACGAGTGGTGAGAGTCTGAGTTAAGTGTCTGGTGTGACTCTGTGTTACGTGTCTGTGGTGAGAGTCTGCGTTGTCTGGGGTGAGAGTCTGCGTTAAGTGTCTATGGTGAGAGTCTGAGTTAAGTG
>JBBIGC010000041.1:26403717-26425199 GCA_037576955.1 Lepidarchus adonis | reverse complement strand
ACCAGTCCAGTTTATTGTCAATGTGGACCCCCAGGTACTTGTAGTCCTGCACGATCTCCACCTCCACCCCCCTGATATATCTAAGGGAAAGTCCACCAATTCACATTCTCTGATTAAATCTGTAATTCAGACATAAATAAGTCAGAATTCTTCACTGCAGTGGTAATGAATGAAACCAGATGTCTCTAAATGCTCTGTCTTACTATAAATATCAACAAGATTCAGAAAATATACGAAGGTTCACTGACATGTGTAGCTTAATTTGTGTTGCAGACGTCTGGTTCCATTTACCACCACTGTGAAGAAATGCTTCTTGGCATATTTCTTTACATGAAACCATTTCAAATAAAACTCACTCTGAATGACTATGTACCATTTAATTGCCGTTATAATTAAGCAAATCAAGTGTAATTTGGTGACCCTCCCATATTTATTTGGCCTTTATCAGAGAGGATGTGGTTTCTGTACTGTTGCATGTCATCTGACACAACAGGTGGCACCTGTCAAGGAGGTGGGATATATTAGGCAGCAAGTGAACAATCAGTTCTTGAAGTTGATGTGTTAGAAGCAGGAGCCACAATGGCAAGGGCCTTTTTGTGATGTTTAACGCATCTCCAAAACAGGAAATGTCTTGTGGAGTGTTCCAGGTCTGCAAGGGAGCACCCAAGGCTCACTGATGCATGTGGGGAGTGAAGGCTAGCCGAAGAGGAGCTTCTTCTGCACCTAATGTTTCAGCAGCATGAGGAGGACCTTCTAAATATTAGGCAGGTGGTTTTAATGTTCTGGCTGATGTATAGTCAAGCATATTGCTGACTGAATTAAGATATGGGACAATAATATATCACTATGAAGCAATCTGGCAGAGGGTGTGCAGTTTGTTTTGGAGGTAAACATCTTGTTGCTGGGTGGCAAGTCATTCTGAAAGGGAAATCTCTTTGATTAATCACTTCTGTACCTGATGCATGCCCATGACATTAATCATTAATATTTGTTCCTACAGCATATCCATGATTTAAAGAAATAAAAAATACTTAGTATCATTTTGATGTCCCTGTCATGGTCGTCTGGCCAGCCTAGTCCAGAGAGAAAGGTCACTGTTGATTACAAACTTAGATTGACCTCCAGAATCAGAATGCTTGGATGACATCACCATGAAATCAGTCTTTGGAAACCAGCAAACCTGCTAACTGGCCATAGAGGGACTTCCTGTGCATGATGGCTCTCAGCAGTTGTGACCGCTTTGGGTTCCTAGTGAAACCTGAGTCACATGCCGCTTCGGAGTGGCCAGGCCACTGCCAGGAAGAAGAACGTGGTTTACTTTAACTAGAGTCACAGCTCAGGAATCCCACTGCGTGCCGTCCGGGCAGCCTAGACTTTGACCCCTTACCTTATTTGCATGTTTGCTTATTATCGCTCCTGTATAAGAGGCCGTTCCCTTTGGCACCAGTGATCCGCTCAGTTGACAACTCAGAAGAGCCAAAGTAACGAGTGTGATGGGATCCTACGGCTCCAAAGTCCCATCGGAGTCTCGGATTCTCATGCTCGGCCTTGACGGATCTGGGAAGTCCACCCTGCTCTATAAGCTGAAGTACAACGAGGCTGTGCTGACTGTTCCCACTGTGGGCTTTAACGTAGAGATGCTGGAGACCAAAGAGAAGGGATGGACGCTGACCGTGTGGGACGTTGGAGGCCAGCACCAAATGAGGGCCCACTGGAAACACTACTACCAAGACACATCTGGACTGGTGTTTGTGGTGGACAGCCATGAGCACAGCAGGTTACCCGAGGCCAAGCAGGAACTGGAGCAAATCTTGGGGAGTGAGGACCTGAAAGGTCTGCCACTGATCGTGTTGGCCAACAAGCAAGACATTCCTGGAGCTGTGAGTGTGGGAGATGTCACAGAGGTCTTGAACTTGAGGCAGATTTGTGAGAACAGAGACTGGTTGGTCCAGCCGTGCTCAGGAAGGACCGGCGCCGGTCTAGAAGACTGCTTCCGGAGGATGATCTACTTTCTTAAGGCAAAAGGAGAGAACTGCTACAGGGACAGAAACAACAGCAAGAGGACTCCATCAGTTAAAATGACAAGCTGAGACTGACAATGGTTGAAACTCTTTGATCTGTAGTCTTTGTTATCTCTGGCCAAAAGAAAGGTGGCTGCTGTGGCTAGAGGTGGGCGATGTGGCCACGTTTTATCGTTATCATGATACAATTTGTTATAGTGATACACAAAGTTCTTTACTATTGTGGATATTGTGACCAATCGGATGTTTTGTTACAGGAAGAGCTGTTAATGCAGCGCAGGTTTGCAATATGTTGATCGCTCAAAGCTTCTGAGAGACGTTTTCCAATGTGATAATACTATTACTATTCTGTAGTGCAGTCACATGACACGTTTTCTCATGTCGCCTCAAGGTCTGGCACCAAGATCCTGCAAAGTAGTAACACATTTCTTGTAAATTTATTTCAACTGCATTTCTTCAGTCAGGGTTTTACTGGTTTTGCTATTTTGATCGTGTTCATGTTTTATTTATTTTGTTTGACTTTTGTCGAATGGTTGTAAACCAACTTTGTTTTGTAGTTTATATGTGCCTGCTTTCTTTCATTACTGCTAAACGAAGAAAATCTTATTGATAACAAAGTAATAGAACGCGGTTACCTCCACCAGTCAGCCATAACCTTAACACCACTGACAGGTGACATGAATACCATTGGCTATCGAGTTTTTTCAATACAATGGCACCTGGATATATTAGGCAGCATGTGAACAGTCAGTTCTTAAAGCTGATGTGCTGGAGGAAGAGCTACTGTGGCTCTTTTAGAAAGAGATCAGAAGACAGTGCACCGCATACAGATGTTTCAGCAAGAGTAGGGGGACTTACACAATATAAGATTATGTTATGGTTGATTGGTGTACCTCAGTCAAAAGCTATAATAACTTCACCTTACTGTAAACAGCTCAGCATCTTATAGAAAGTGTTTAGCCAAAAATAAATAAATAAATAATCACATCTGTATAATTTTCCACTGACCCAAGTAATGATATGTTTGAAATCCAGATGTTGCTTTACTCTTGCGCTGGAGCTACAACCCCAGAAAATCTCTCAAACCACATTCAGTCTTGTGGGTGATCAGTGTGACTTACTGTGAGCTATAAACCTCCAGCTCTTCATGAAGGTGAAACAGACTTGTTGGTGTGGTTTAGGACACTGTATGACTTACTGTGAACTAATAACCTCCAGCTCTTCATGAAGATGAAGCAGACTTGTTGGTGTGGTTTAGGACACAGTATGACTTACTGTGAACTATTAACCTCCAGCTCTTCATGAAGGTGGAGCAGATGTGAGGGTGTGGTTTATGGCTCAGCATGACTTACTGTTAACTATAAGCCTCCAGCTCTTCATGAAAGAGGAGCAGAGGTGGGGGTGTGGTTTATGGCTCAGTATGACTTACTGTGAACTATAAGTATCCAGCTCTTCATGAAAGAGGAGCAGAGGTGGGGGTGTGGTTTATGGCTCAGTATGACTTACTGTGAACTATAAGAAGTCTCCAGCTCTTCATGAAGGTGATGCAGTCTTGTGGATCAGCAGTTTGTTCAGATCCTTACGCTTGAATATTTTTCATTTGACTGATCACTTGCTGCCTAATATATCCCACCCCTTGATAGATAATATTGTTCAACTGGTTACACAAGCAAGAATACCACTTCACAGCCATTCTGCCAAAAGAAATCCTGGCGATCTGCCTTCCTGAGTGCTAATTAATATGCATACTGCATGCAACCGGCACAAACTGCAGGGCCACGCGTTGTACTACTGCGTTCAAAGAGAACCTTCTCACACCTTATAGCGTCACCGTAAGGCCGATTTCACTCACTTGGGGATAAATTTCCCTCTCCACCAACATAATTTCATTTGTATATATTGCAATATAGTGAAGAAACGTGTTAAATCGATATTCTGCTTGACTACTTTATTACACGCAGATTGACCACATTTTAAAACGAAATCGTAATGCCAATTGCGAATCTATTGCCATTTTTATTGCCAGTCTGCGTCTGGGAAAACTGACCAAGAGTGTTGTTCCCGCTTGATGGCGGCGTAGGTGCATTTGTGACACAGCCGGTGCGTTGGGGAATCCCCTCCAAGTGGAGTGAGCGACATTCGAGTGGTAGCTTGAAGATCTATAAAATATTCTAGTTAGACAGGGGATGCATACTCCCCTTGCTTTCTTTAACGTAGAGGATACTGTACGTTATTTCTGCTTAATACAGTTTTTACAATCCAATATCATCCGTCGGACGTGGGAACAAGTGAAGGGAATAAGCAGAAGTGCGAGTTTAGTGAATTGGGACGCAGCTCGGGGCTGAAGCTGCACCCATACCACCGGCATTCCCACAATGCACCGCGAGCTTATTACTTGCTAGCAAAAAAAATAGTCCGGCGGCTAAGAAGAACGGGCTGTGCTGAAGGAGACTCGACAAGAAAATACAGTTTTTGTTTCTCTTTACTTTTATCTATATCCATATATTCGTAAACATGAATGACAACGAGAAGCTGGACAACCAGAGGCTGAAAAATTTCAAAAACAAAGGTCGGGATTTGGAGGTGAGTTGTGTCGACTCGCAGTCCGGATGGGAGCGCGTCCCCCCCTCGCTTTCTCTGTCGCTCTCTGCGCTGTGACGTCGTTTACAATTTAGACGATTTTCGCTTTAGCTGAAAAACACAGCGTCGCTGAATTTATCCTGGGTTTGTCCACAGAAGTGTTACATTTCCCCCCAGCCGACTCAAATCGTCGACCGCGAAGACCCCGTCGGGTTTGGTTTAATCACCCGAAATGCTGCTTCGGGCTGATTAGCATGTTGGCTAACGGTGCCCTTCCCTTTGCGCCCGGATGGCCGCGCTAAAATACAGCAAACGTTCTTAATTATTTGGTCCAAAAAATTGGTCCAACATTTTCCACAACGTTTCAGTAACACCGCAGCGATATCATCGTTTAAATTTTGTTACGCGTTGTTTGAAATCTTCGCTTTAGCTAACCGCTCACTTAGCATTGTAGCTACCCCGCTAGCGTTAGCGATGTCTCCGTCGTATTTGCGCCGTGATGAAATCGGGGTTTAGTTATTTTTGCGAACATCGTGGCATCCTAAAGAGATTACTTACAGAATGAAAACCGAACGTCTTTGCACTCTTATGATTTATCGTTTTGTGGTGTTTAATGGGGATTTTACCGGATTTAGCCATTTTGCGGCCTATAATATTCAGGACTAGACAGAATGAGCCATGTTGGAAATAGTCACACTTAGAAATGAATTTAGTGGACTGTTAACTTGTATATTTCTTAATTAACAAATTACCTAACGTCAGTAAATGTAGTCAAAACCTAACTCGTGATCCCCCCGGTAACAGCTGGATTACTAGCGGCGTAGCTTAGCATAAGTTAGCACGATGATTAGCCAGCGCTTTGCTAATGGCTTTGTATGTGAACTAGCCGCATTAGTTGTCTTCCTGGCTTGTAAAATGTAAAAATATAAAATAAAAAATACACAAGTATGATGTTTTAATCCTTTGTCGCTGTATAATTCGCAAATGACAATCCTGGTTATCTAATTTCATGTGATTGTGGCTATTATCATTAAAGGCCGCATTCACCAACGTTTTCCAAAGTTGCATAATTTCTGATAATTGTGTATCCATGCTGTATTAGTACATGGCTACTAGAGGGGTGGTCGAGCATTTCAGTACATGGCTCTAAGGCATTGGAATAATCTCCCCCTACAATTACAAATGGCAGACTTTAATCAGGCTTTTACATAGCTTTGGTTTATTTTTTATTATCTGTGTTTTCATTTGTGTTCTTTATTATCTGCTTTTAACTTTGTTGTACAGCACTTGGTCTGTGAAAAGCACTATAAATTAACATTACATGCCTATTGTATATTGACAAACGAGTGCAACTTTGTGTAATATTAAAAAGAAAGTTTAACTTTAGTTTGGGGGACATTTTGAAAACATATGTATGTATTTGATGTGGTATTAATATACTGCATATTAAAAACCACAGAAGGATTCTCACTAGTGCATAAAAAGAAACTGGGAAAGTAGATTGTGGTTCAGATAGTTGTCATTTTAATTAGAGATTGTTTCAGGAATATTGCACACACCTCTATTCAGTCTGTGTAGATACCTTTTCTGCCTAAGAACAAATCTCAACAAGAAAACTTGTGAATTGGTGAAAACTAATTGGATTTTTAATAAGAAATGTGTCCTTAATGAGGCCAAATATTACCATTGCATGGATTGATAGTGTTGCTGTTTTGACATAAGTAAGTAACATAATCTGCTGTTATATTAGTGTTGATACAGAAAGGAAGTCAAACAGTAAATGTTTAAGGCATGTCTGGGGTACAGATTTGGGCTTCGCTTTGAGAGCCTGAACATGATCTCTGCTCCTTTGATTTGTCATGATTGCATCTTGGATTCAAAACACATCGGTGAGGCTTCATCAAGCAAATGCAATCTCCTATTTAAATGCTTATAATCCACCCTTATTTACATGCCCTTTCTCTGCCATTGTTTCATTTTCCTTTTTCTTTCTTTTCTTTGTTCTTCTGTCAAGGTGGTAATTGCCTTTCAACAGTATGCACAGGGTGGTGGTGAAACCTGCAGTCAAATTTAACCACTCATTGGACCCGTTTCTTTGTCTTAAGCACATGATAAAGTAAATAAGCAGTACAAATTTCTTGCAAATCAAATTCTTTTTTAGCTCGGGTGCCTAATACTACCTAATTTTCTAAACCAACCAGTCTATATAGTGTTCTGTAAATGTGCTCGTCACTTGGTCCTGCTATTATGTCATGAGTCTTATTATTTGGGGCAGTGAGACCTGCTGTGCGAGCTGCTATCGCTTCAGCATGGTGACATGGATCAGGCTGACATTCCTGAGACGCCTGCTCCCAAAGCACAAACGGATGTTGGCTGTTCCTCTTCCTGGACCATGAGCTCACATGTTTCTCTACTTCTGACCCTCGTAAACACTGAACATGACACTTGATCCGTTAAATATTAGGATGTGACGTTTTTTGTACATGCTCATAAGCCGTGCTGTTAAATTATATGGCATATATTTTCTGCATATGTTTACATAGTTATGTGAATTAAGGACAGGCGTAAACGCATACTGGTTTAATATGAAAAATGAACTTGAACATCTTAAATTGGTTATGGTATTTTAACAGAAATAACTATAACTATAGACCACTATCTAATTCTTATTGCGGATGTCAATTAATTAAATGGTTTATAGGGGTATAGTGGTGTATACATTTAGTGGTGTATACATTTGAGTTTACTTACTTATTTGAGGACTACACTGGAAAAATTAATTATCTCTGCTTTCATTATCAGACAAAAAACTGTTTTCAGTTAAAACTAACTTTCTAGAAACATTTGTAATATTATTTTGCTTATTTAATTGTGTGTTTTCAGTGTCAAGCTTGGAAAAATAATAGTACACTTGATTTCTCCCGAGTGGAACTGTACATCCTGATTTTAATTGTATGAGCACACTGAGAGGTGACCCTGCTCAGTTCAACTGAGTTTAGCTTTTGATTCAACCGATGTTCATTTATGAAACACGGGCATGACCCAGAATGACCTTTTAGCCTCGGCTAAAAAGAATTTCAGTTGGTGATTCTCCAGTGGCACTTCTTTTTGCCCAATACCAGGCCAAACCATTATTAAAAATAATAATAATAAAATACATTTTATATATATATATATATATATATAATGTGTGTGTGTGTGTGTTCCAATGGTCTTTAAGCTGTACTAAAAGCCATGTCATCTTACACAATCACTAAACACAATATACACTTGGTGTTCTTCTCACAGGCAAGATTCCAGGTTTTGACTGTTAGAAGCTGGTTAAAAAAATGTTTTCATGTCCTTTATTATCTGTACTTTCAACACTGTTGCTCTGATAATTAAAGACCTTATATTTAGAGTAAAGTTGGTTGTTTTTATAGTAGTGCCACTGGTCACTAATCAGCAGAGTAATATAGATGTGTTCACCCGTTTGCTGAAATATAAAGGAGGGGAGGGGGGGGGGGGGGGTTTCTGATGCATCGTCACTGCTTAGGCTTTCTTGCTGTTTTTCACTGAAAAATTCTGGTCTCTCTTCCACAGACTATGAGAAGACAGCGCACGGAGGTGGTGGTTGAACTAAGAAAGGTAATCTGAAGTATTCGCTTACATGTTGATTGTGGTTAGTATAATCTATAATCACCCACTGGGTGAATGATGTACGTGTAAGACAAGTGCGACATGTTATTATATTACATATTTTATAGTAATTTAAGAACAAGTTTGTTTGCTTATTTTTCACCATTTACTGTCTGATAATGTCTAAGAATGGGTAAAGCAACTAGCGTTGTTTATGGGGTGCAATACAGGCCTTGATGCCCTTATTGTGCATAACTTTTCTCAGAATAAAAGGGACGAACACCTCCTAAAGAGGCGAAATGTCCCGCACGAGGACATCTGTGATGACTCTGATGTTGATGGTGATTTCAGAACGGTAAGAGCTGCTGTGTATGTGTAGTTACACATATATAATCATATCACACATTCATTAATTCAGGAGTTTCAGTAATTGTACAGTTTCTCTTAGTAGAAATACATACAATGATGTAGATGGTAGCTTATGCTTTCTTGTTTTTTTACAGCAAAACACCTCTTTGGAAGCAATAGTTCAAGTAAGTGGAAAGGCCTTCTCAACTTGGAGAGTTTTTGATGAATATGTAGGCTGTAGATGCTATAAAGTGATGTTAAATCCAAAATTAGCAGTGACGAGGCATGCATCTGCTGTAGTCAGGTTAAAACGATACAGGATACTTTTCCTATCTTGGCACATTAGATTCTAACTTGACTGGCATTTTGGTATGTTAGTGTTTGACAGAATTCAATATCACAATGTTCCAACTATATCTCTGGATAATTTAACATGTAAGTTAATGGTGAATTGCTGCGACTCTTTTATACATGAATGTTACATGTTGGTCAGGTCCTGGATACTTTGAGTAAAGAGTAGTTTGAAAAGCTGCAAGCTTTGTTGGCATCATGACATTTATATTTTATGAACACTTATTAATAAGCTGTAAATATAACTAAACCGCAAAAGTGAATCTTTGTGGCTTGTCATTATCACTATATTCAGATCAGCTATAATATTAACACCACAGACAGGAAAATTAATAGCCTTGGTATCTAGATTATGATGGCACCTGCCAGGGGGGTGGGATTTGTTAGACAACAAGTGAGCAGTTCTTGAAGTTGTTGAACGTATGGGTGAACGTATGGATCTTAGCTTTGACGATGGCCTTATCGTAATGATTAGATAAAGTCAGAGCATTCCTAGAACAACAGGTGATGGGTAGTGTTCCAGGTGTGCAGCCAAAAGTGATCCAAAGAAGGACACCCATAGCTTAATGATGCACAAGGGGAGTGAAGACTAGCCCATCTGGTCCAATCCCACAGAAGAGCTGCTGTGAAATGCTGACCCTGATAGAAAGGTATCAGAACACACTGTGCACTATAGTCAGAGCTGTTTCGTTAGCATGAAGAGGACCTGCTCAATATTAGGCAGGTGATGTTAATGTTCTGGCTGATCGGTGGGTGTCTGTGTTGACTGACCACATTCTTGTTAACAATTCTGAAGGCTGGTGATGTAGTTACACAATGGGTCATGTTTTGTGTGGAACATCCTCCTGTATTTGTCTATTATGTCTCAAATGTTTTGTAACCTTGTTTTCAGAATGCCACCAGTGATAACCAGGGCATTCAGCTGAGTGCAGTGCAGGCTGCCAGGTAAGCTTCATCTGAGGAGGCACCTCACCTGAGATCTGTTATGTTGACTGAAATATTCCATTCAGGGTTTCAAAGCACCTGTTGAATGTTTAGCAAGAGTAGACCGCTCCAACATCTTCTGATACAATTGTTTGTGTTTCTTCACAATGTACAGCCCAAGTTTATGCTGCAACTTTAATGTTTTGTTCATTTGCAGTGAGTTCTTTGCCACATCTGAACACATTTTGCTCTCTTTGTAGGAAACTGCTGTCAAGTGACCGCAACCCTCCCATAGATGACTTGATCAAGTCTGGTATTCTACCCATTCTAGTGCACTGCCTGGATAGAGATGACAAGTAAGACAAAGTTCTTTTTCTTTGAAAATGGTCTCTTCCTGCAATTCTGTGCATATGAGCATTGAGCTTATTGCTTAAATATGTATTTATTTATTTTTTAGCCCATCTCTCCAGTTTGAGGCAGCCTGGGCTTTGACCAACATTGCTTCAGGCACCTCTGAGCAGACACAGGCAGTAGTGCAGTCCAGTAAGTCTGTTATTTATTTATTTATTTATTTATTTAAAGTTATACTTGTGAACCCAATAAAATGTCTCTTTCTCCTATTTATTTATTTTTACATTGTGTTAATGGCAGACATTGGTCTGAAATTACTTTGGTTCACTTGGCATTAGTAAGAAACAAATAAAATGTTCTTTGACTAGATGCATAGAATAATCTACATTCTTAGAAACAACATGGTCAATTACATTTGGACTACCAAAAAGAATTGTTCATAGATTTTCTTCAATGTGCACTAATGCACTAAAGCATGGTAATCCGCATCTAATATTCCCTCTTGTCTTGGAGATGCTCTTTTGCTGCTTTCTTGTGCTTTCCTAATGTGCTATTTTAAATGATTTAAAAGAAACGTTCAGTGAAATTTCCCCAATGTTTTGTTACTTAGCTAAGAAATGGCTCCAAGTGACACTTCTTTAGTTTAGAACATCAACTGCAAAATAACATTTTCTAATAAACTCTAGAATTCAATAGCTACCCTAATTGTTTATGTAAAACTGCGTTGCTAAAATGTCTGTCCGACCACATTTAGCTATTTAAGGCTGAGCAGACTAGTGGATGTGATTTTTAAAGCAAGTTGGAAATATATACAACATTGATATTTTTTGTATTTATTTGTATTGATATTTGCAGTTTAGCTTGACTGTAGAGTTTAAATGTTTGTTAGCAATGTTAACCTTACGGGTAATGTTCTAAACTAAAATGTGGACAGAGTGAGTAAATCTGGGGTCAGTAGAAATTTGTCTAAATGTATTTTTCTGCCAAACAATTCCTTTTAAGGGGCCTTCCCACAAGTTCTGCACAGTTCACATACCATTCGTAGTTGTTGAATTTTTCTTCTCCAGACATTTCTCCATGCATCCCCCAAGTTCTCTCAACAGATTTAATTGTGCATGAATTTGACTTTTTGGACGGTGTGGCAGCTCACATTGCCTTTTGTGTATTGTATGTTCATTTGTTGAGATCATCATGCTGGAGTGCTGTAGGGTACCAAAATAAATAGAATATGGAAAAGAGCTCTTCTTCTTGTGGTCATATACAGTAAGCTAAGCACAATCAAAAAGCGCACAATTAAAAAAATAAAGAAGAAAAGTTTAATTGAATGGAGTTCAAACACATTAGACCAATGCTGTGTGTTCAATAGACAGGTTGATGGCACAACATTCAGAATGAGTTATGAGGCTTGGTGAATGTCTGCACTGAGCTTCTACTAAGAGAACAGTGTCTCTCCTGGGAGTAGAGAAAGCAGGCTTGCTGACCACAGTGGCTGCCTGCTAGTGAGTCATCGCTGTGAGAGGGAGAAATGTCTGAGTCATGCTGTTTTAATCATGCTTATGCCTGTGTGTATGTGTTTCTATAGATGCAGTTCCCCTGTTCCTAAGGCTGCTTCATTCTCCCCATCAGAATGTATGTGAGCAAGCTGTCTGGGCCCTGGGGAATATCATTGGTGAGCGACTCCTGGTATCTTTGTTTGGCCTTGATGCTGCTAGTTTGAACAAGATGGCATAAAACAAATATTGAAATCTCGTGCAGTGGCCGGTACCGGTTTTACAATGGTCCTTTTAAAGAGTTTAAATTAATTTCTGTTAATTGAAACCCTTTGTTTAAGCTGATTGGTGATGCTGAATGGTAATTTAAAAATGGACACGACTGAAAATGTTTTCTGAACTTCATGTTTCATTTCAAAGAAAGCATAATTAGTCTTGCATAAGTGAACTTGATTAAAACGATATAAAATAATTTGAAATTAAACCTAGCATTTCTGGTTTTTAAGAGATGTTGGACAAACACATATAGTGATGTATTGCATATGAGGGAAATTTCTGAGTATCATGTTTTTTGCCATGTCGCCATCAACTTATGATTAGTACAAATCATTTTTAAAAAAAGAAAAGAAACCACAAATATGAGTAATACTCACAAAGTCACAGTGGGTTGATTTTATTGATGTGTTCTCCTAGGTGATGGTCCTCAGTGCAGAGATTATGTGATCAGCCTTGGTGTGGTGAAACCGTTGCTGTCCTTCATCAGCCCCTCCATCCCAATCACTTTCCTGCGCAATGTTACTTGGGTCATGGTTAACCTTTGTCGCCACAAGGATCCACCTCCACCCATGGAGACCATTCAGGAGGTGTGTGGTTTACTGTTGTGGTTTTGTGTTATTGTTTGCTTTATGTTGGGGCAGTCAGTTTTAGAGCGGTGCTTGAAGGTTTTAAGCAGAATTATTTTTTCTGCACGAATGTGGCCTTAAACATTTTTTTTATGTTCCTCTTTAAATATTTATAGAGGAAATTGACCCAATATTACAAACGTGAGTGGCAAATTTAAATGAACCTTTGCTTTTAGCTTATGATGTGCTCTGTCTCCTTTCAACACTGCCATGTCTATCATTGTTATTCAGCATTCTCTTCATAGTAGACTCATTAATGTTATCCTGTGGGAGAGAGGCCTTTAAAAGCTTAGAAATTACATTGGGTTCCTTTGCTATACATTGATCTTTTAGAGGGTGATCTTTTTCAGTCAAGCACTTCTGGGGAGGTTAACAATGTTCTTGATTATTCTCTTTTTATACACAAGTTGTCTGACTTTGGTCTGTATAAATGATATTTCTATCTTTTTGTTTCTCAGAAATTTTATTTTCTTTGTGCCATGATGCACTGCCAAAGACATGTATTAAAGATCAGACTTTCATTAATCCCATTCTGTAAAAAGGAAAATATGCCTGATCACAAATAATTGTAATCACATAATCCTAGAGATTTCCCCTCGCAGGTCTGTAATTTAGGTCATTTATTTATTCCGGTAATTGATGTAGTTATGTCTCTCTTTTTAGTTGTTTAAGCTCTCTTATCTACTTTTAGGACTTAAATCGGATACTGGTTTACATGATGTACAGGAATTAACAATACAGTATGTTAATGATGGGCAGTGGAGGCCTAGTGGTTAGGACTTTGCCCCTGGGATCAGAAGGTTGCAGGTTCAAGTCCCAGCCCGGGCACCACTGAGGAACCCTTGAGCAAGATACCGTCCCCACTTCACTGGGTCCTGAGTACTGCAATTGACTTCTGCCTGATGCTTCATGTGTGCCCGTGTGATGGGTTAAATGCAGAGGACACATTTCGTTGTGGTGCAGTGTGTGCTGTGGTGTGTTCACAATGACAGATAATCACTTTCACTTCACTTAATAGTTATTTACTGATCATTTGCAAGTAGATCTAGTAGTTTTTAAACCATTAGCAATGAACTTCATGGAATCATGACAAAGCACACAGTAAGTTTAGAAACTGTACTGATCAGATTAAGAAGGAACCAGTTACAAAGATTTAACATGTGCAGTGAATAATTGTGACAGTCACACTTGAGAACATTCATTAAATGTAGGCTTTCCAAATACAAAATGGTTAAGCGTAAGTGCCATGTGCCACTGTAAGTAAACTATGGTCACCTTAAATAAAAGCAGCCTGGTTCTTTGTAATTGGATTTTGGCTGACTTGAATAAACAATTAAAATACTGCATGTGTTTATTTCATATTTTCTTTCACCCAGATCCTGCCTGCCCTGTGTGTCCTGATTCATCACACTGATGTGAATGTAAGTTTTGTCTTGCAGTATTTACAGAAGCTTATGTTTGCCATTGACACTAACTTCTCCCTTATGAACATGTACATGAGTGAAGAGTGGGCATGGCTGTGAGCTGAGAGTGAGCTAGGCTGTGTGTTGTGTCTGGGCAGATCCTGGTTGACACGGTGTGGGCTCTTTCTTACCTGACCGATGCTGGAAACGAGCAAATTCAGATGGTCATTGACTCGGGCATCGTCCCTCACCTGGTACCCCTCCTCAGCCACCAGGAGGTCAAAGTTCAGGTTGGTCACAGTGCACTGTTAAATATTACATATGCAGTTCTGTGGAACATGTATGTGGTCTTCAGCAAAGCTTTTTGTTTTTCATCTATGGTAACCTGATGCACACAGCTGATGCATGTTTTTCTTCCCAACTAGTGCCCTAGGTTTCAGTCACTTGTTTCACCGCCACTCCTAAGTGTATGATCTCCTTGACCTCTTCAATTTAAAACTCAACCTGTAATGCTTTCCAGTCCATTCTTCTGATGTCCACTAAAGCAAGATTTGGTTGGATTTTCTTGAGCCTGACTGCTGAAATAAAAGCAACCTATTTATTTATTTTGGAAAAATATTGCATGGCAGGTCAAACCCACATCTGAAATGGCTGCAGTTACTCTTTTCTAGGGGTCAGAGGTTCACATTCTTTCCAGTAATGACTTTGTTTGCTGAAACAGTTTGCTTCAGTAAAGACATTACAATCTAAAATGTTTAATATTAAGAGTTTTCAATGTTCAAATATTCCACTATTATTTTTAGTAGTTTCTGCTGTATTTCAAATGATTTTATTTTTTTTATTGTTAGGATGTAGCAGAGTGAATAATGTTTAAACCACTCTACATTTAAACAATTTAATATCTATCTGCTCCCACAGTATGTTTTTAAAACATGTCTTTTTAAAAAGTTTAAATTAAATTGGTCAGTTATCAGGGTGATTTTTTGTGGACAACGCCTTATAGAAAAAGACCAATATTTCTGAAAGTTTAGCATTTTTGTTCCTGTAAATATTGACATGGTTGATTAAAGGTATTTGTTCTGCTAACAGACAGCAGCGCTTCGGGCGGTGGGAAACATTGTGACCGGCACAGATGAACAGACGCAGGTGGTGCTGAACTGCGATGCCCTGAGCCACTTCCCTGCTCTCCTCACACACCCTAAGGAGAAAATCAACAAGGTCTGCAAACACACATTCTATTCATTGTGTTTAAATATTTCTGGATTATTGCTGGATGATCTATCCTCTGTACTACAATTGGTGATGCATGGAAATATTTTTTAGTTTTTAGAGACTGATGCATAATTTTTAAATACATTTTTACAAAAACTAAATTTCTGTCTAGTTGAGTTGCCAAACTGTGGTTTCCTTTTGGCTTAATTTTAAGGGTGGATTACATACACATTCATAAGATCTTATCAGCCCTACGTATAAATAGCCTTTTAATATTTTATTAATGCACACTTTAATATGTCACAATACTGATATTTGGGAGACACTGAAGTATGTAATCATTACTGACCAGCACTAATCTTTTTTTATATATATATACATTTATTTATAATTGTTCATGTTTTACACAGAATATTGCACTTCTGCTGAAGGTTTATAACCAGTGTTGGATGATAATAGAGACTTGGCACCTGGGTGTATAATGTGTGTATGTTCCTGTACTTACCGCATTGTAATAAATGCAACGAGAGGTTTGACACTACAGAAAAAATATTTTATATACTGTAGACTATTAGGGTTAAAGTTTACATATGGTTAAGGACTGGGTAGGGGCAGGAATATATAGTCTGCGAGTGTGTATGTGTTAATTATCATCTGGTGAACTGAGGGTGCTAAGGACCACAGAGTCCCAGTTCTTCCAGTGCCAGTGTCTCACCCAGGGGCCATGTTGTCTCCCATAGGTCCCTGAGGTCTGATCCAGTTCAGTAAAAATCTTTCCAAATGCTTTAAATAACAGAGTAGTGAGCTTTACAGACCAGTGACTTTGTTTACTTGGATATCTCTCCTGCAGGAGGCAGTGTGGTTCCTGTCCAACATCACTGCTGGGAACCAGCAGCAGGTCCAGGCAGTCATAGATGCCAGCCTGGTTCCCATGATTATTCTTCTGCTTGATAAGGTTCATATATTTTTTTACGCTTTGATCTCTTGTTGGTTAAAGTTACGATATGAATTTATTATAATTTTTCAATACGGAGTGTGTTTGTATGAACTATTCGTATTGGGTTTATGTAAATTTGTATTCAGTTACTCTGCAGTCTTTCACTGGTTGTACAAGCATCATACATTTTGTATAAGGCTTTTATTTCTTTAGCTATTTTTTTATAATTCTATTATGTTAATTTAACTCTGCTTTTGAAGGGAGATTTTGGCACTCAGAAAGAGGCAGCCTGGGCCATAAGCAACCTAACCATAAGTGGCAGAAAAGATCAGGTGAGTGCCACACCCTCATTATTCCCTCTGCTTGATGTTGTTCTGTGTAATTACTGATTAGAGTGTGGTGATAAGAATTAGAACAGAGTAATACAGTATTACATGCTGTTAATGACGCCCTCTAGGTGGCCTACCTGATTCAGCAGCAGGTCATCCCTCCGTTCTGCAACCTGCTGACAGTGAAGGATGCTCAGGTGGTGCAGGTGGTCCTGGATGGACTGAGCAATATTCTCAAAATGGCTGACGATGAGGCAGAGACCATTGCTAACCTCATTGAAGAATGTGGAGGTGAGGAATGGCCGTTTATAGATATTTGTTTGGGGTGTTGGCTTTTCTAGGCTTTGCAGAACTACCAGTGACTTCAGTGTATAAACACAAAATGATTTTATTTCATATTCTGAATGTTTTGAATTTCACCTTATTTCTCTCACCCAGGCTTGGAGAAAATTGAACAGCTGCAGAATCATGAAAACGAAGACATCTACAAACTGGCTTATGAAATCATTGATCAGTTCTTCTCATCTGACGATGTGAGTTGTGGTCTTGATCATTAAGCATGTTGGATTCAGTCATGATTTCACTGTGGTTTAATATACGTTCATTCCAGTTTTCTTCACTGCACTAAACTAGGCTCAAAGGATCAGTTATTTCATGCATGAACTTTGTATAGTAGATTTAGTGGAGGCTAGTCTGTGCTTGAATAAGCCTGTAAGTATAAGTATTTTGATTCACTCGTTAAAGAAGCTGTCACCCTGTCTCTGTGCAGATTGATGAAGACTCCAGTCTGGTTCCCGAGGCCATTCAAGGCGGAACATACGGGTTCAATTCATCAGCCAATGTGCCAGCGGAGGGATTCCAGTTTTAGAAGGGTGACATGAGATCCAGAGTTTTGTTTGTGATGCAGCACTCTGTTCAACATATATAAAAAAAAATAATTAGGAGAGAAAGAGAAAAGCGCGCGAGAGTGTGAGAAATTAGATCCATTGTGCTTGGCTCATGGGATCCATGGCTGCATCTAATTCAAGAGAAATTGTGTGGATTTCGTTTGGCATCCTGGAGGATCCAGTCCAAATGAAGTTTGTGATGGCGAGTGCGTGCGAGTGAGAGTGAGTGGCTACTATATGTTGTAAAACACGACCATCAACACCGAATGCGTTCAGAGAACATTTCGTGAAACTTCACAAAACATCGGAACGTGTCTACCAAACGACGAGAAAAGCAAACAAAAGTAAACCACACGATGTCAAACCACGGTGGAGAGCCAAGACATCGACATAGAAATTGAAGGCAAAGACACAAGAAAAACAAACCTCTGAATATACAAAACCAAGATGAACCATATCACATTTGAGAGGTTGTGAGGAGAGGGAGGAGTCGCCCTGGCCGGCCCCTCCCCCACTATGGGCCACGCTGTGAGAGGTGTGTGTGAGTGGGCCGTTTGGCGTATGAATGTCTGGTCTCGGTGCCGAGGAGGGGGGTCATCTCCTTCTGGACTGAGGAAATCTTTAACTTTTCTAGCGCACGGGCCACGCCTCCGCACCGTCTGCCGGCGCTACGTGTGCAAGTGAGCGGACGAATGGGTGTGTGTGGAAGAAAAACAAATTGACTGGAGTGTGTGCGAGGCAGGGCTGAATGTGGACGCATGCGGAGAGTCACCATCGGAGCATTAAGCAAAGTAACAAAAGTCAGGAATTTTAAAAGAAGAAAAATAAAATGCGAAAAACAAGTAAACAGCCTGGATGAAGAGGCTGGTCTAATCAAACGATTAAAAAAATCTTCGAGAATTACAACCAACAATGATTTAAGAAGACGTCAGTTAATTTTGTTCTTCGGTTTAGGATCACAACACTGGACTGAGCTATCGGGCAGAGTAACAGAGGGCAAATAACGTGCACTCTAGCTTTTGGGATTTGCTTTTAGTCTCCTGTGTTTTTACTTTTTTTTATTTCCTTTTAGCTTCAGATTATATTTTCTGTGCTTGTGTAGAACTGAGCGATTTACACCACACACCCCCACCCCCGTAGTTTTACCTACAAAGTTGTCTGTTGCGCTCACCAGATCCTCTGCATGATTTTTTTGTTTTGTTTTGTTATTTTAATTTTTTTCTTGAAGCTTCTGTCCTGCTGTTGCCATAGCTTTGAGCTTTCACACTATAACATGGGGGCGAAACAAAGGGAGCGAACTAGGCTATTTGTCATGACATGATCTTTGCATGTACCAAACTACAGCATAGTTTTAGGGGGTTTTAGTTTTATTAGGTACGTGTTCACAATGTAATGTCATTTTTTCTTTCTTTTTTTTATTAGTAAACTGCTGTTTAAGTATCTTTAATGTCTTTAACACCCCCCACCCCCTCCCCCCAGTTTTGTATCTACCTGATTGACAGTCTAATTCTAATCCATTTTGTGCAAACACTGGGCAAAGCCTAACATACGAGTGGATGCAGATTTACGACGGACATGCCAGCACCCTCAAATATGCATACACAAACAATCTCTTTTTTTCTTCTTTTTATTATTTTCTTCCTTTTTCTTTCTTTTTTTTTTTGGAGAGTATAATTGTAGATAAGATACTCATAATTATTATTGAGCCACAATTAGGGGAGTAAAAAGTCTTCACAGTAGTTTCAATGATTTGAAATAAATGACCTGCCTCTTATTTTGGGGTGTTCGTATTATTGGGAGAAATGTTTTTCATAGTGTGATAATCCAGCTCCCTCAAGTCTCTGGTGGCTCGCAGACTGTTGTGCGGTGCCTTCTTTCTAGAGCACAAAAAAGAAAAAGGAAAAAAAAAGATGCATGAACAAAAAAAAAGTGCTGTTCTTGAGTACATCCTATTGTCCTTATTCCCTTAGAGCCCTTCTTATTTTTCTTTTTTGTGTTGAAATTTCAGAACACTGTAGAGATGGATTACTCTTTGTGGTCATAACCTTCTGTTGGACATAGGGTATATTTACAGCATTCCTTGTTAGCGGAGATGTGGTTTCAAAGAAGGCAGGGAGAAAAAAACATTGGAATTAGATGGTATTCTTAACCTGTTGAACATAGACTGCGGGCTAAGTTTCTTTGATGAAATAAATATTGAAACCATACCAGCATTTGTGTTTTGCTCCTTGTTTCTCTTTACAGCTGCATTATGCTTTATATTACTGTGCTGTATGAAATGGGATAACAGTTGTGTGTTTAAAACCTGTATAAAATAATTCTCTTGCTAAAACTTGTCACTTTGTGCTCATGGCACATTCTCTGCCTGCGTCAAAGCAATTAAGTACAGCATAACGAGTACACACTGATCAGCCATAACATTAACACCACCTGCCAAATACCAGGTAGGTCCCCCCTCCTGCTGCCGAGAGCGATCTGATTGGTGCAGTGTGTTCTGACCCCTTTCTCTCCGAGCAGCATTATTAACACTTTGTACCACAGGAGCTTCTCTTTGGGACCAGACCAGAGAAGACCTTTACTTCCAGTGTGCATCAGTGAGCCAAGACCTTGTTCATTCACCAGTTGTGATTTATTGGATCACTTTTGGTGGGTACACTCTATTGCAGACTGTTCTACAAAACCCCCTGAGTGGTGATAATGTTTTGGCTGACTGGCTTGTTTGTAGTAGTTGAAGGATTAAAAGACTCCACAGCTTCTGTGGGGAGGTATAGAGCGCAGTGGCGAGGGAGTGGGTCAACGGTTTTCTCAGGCCGCCAACTTCTCCTGTCACTCCGGTTCTGCCCTGTAGATGGCGACATTGAGCCACATCTATATTAATACAGCAGCGAGGAAGAGACGGGGAAGCTGTGGTTGCTCTCAATCCTTGGAAGTTTGTGTCTGGCGTGTACGATTATTAGGAAATTGAACATTGTAAATGTTATATGTGTAGGATTTGATTGATAATTTAAGAGGTCAGTTTCTGGTGCATAATTAGTTCAGGATCATAAATGCCTCTGGATCTCACCCCAGGGGTATTGGATGGATCTCCATCACCCAGGGCCCCACAGCTCAACGCTGGAGGCTTTATGCCTCTAATCAGTGCTGGGCATGGATGTCGGAAAAAAAACAACTGTCGACTAAGTCCAAGTCCCCATTGAGCAATCTGGAGGAGGAACCTTGACTCAACAGGAGAACCACTTGGAATAGATGAATGTGGTGCTAACTAAAATGAATAAGGGTTGTTTATCTAAGTCGTAATTAACATTCTGCGTAGTCCCCAACTACACGTTCCTCACAGTGGAGAATCTCCATCTAAAACGGGAGAATCTGCCTCCACAATATTTTCCTCTGTCGATCTTCCTGTCCGTATATGTCTACATGTTTGCCTGTCCATCCATCCACCACCGTACAACTACGCGTGAACATTGGAGACGCGCCGCACACTAAGGTCTAGCTAGCGACTTCCGTACTACCCGAGAGCCCGCCTCCAGAACACACGCGGCCAATTTGATTGGTGGGGACAGGATGCGTGTTTGGCCAATGTGATTGGTGGAGACAAGATGCGTGTTTGGCCAATGTGATTGGTGGGGACAAGATGCGTATTTGGTCAATGTGATTGGTGGGGACAGGATGCGTGTTTGGCCAATGTGATTGGTGGGGACAAGATGCGTCTTTGGAAGGTGGGCCTCTTAAACACATTACCTATGTGATTGGCTTTAGCATTTTCATGGTAATGTGAGATTGTCAACTTTTGTACGCGACAATAATAAAGTTGCAAATAGGAAAATGTTACTGTATTCATTTGACTTAATATTTATATATGTAATTAAAGATTCACCACTCCCACCAGATCCGTTCTTTCCCTGTACTCCAGTTTGCCTTCGATGGCCAGACCATTACTTTCTCTTCCCCCGTCACAAATTTGGGGGTTCGGTTTGATCCACAGTTGACCTTCACTGATCACATAAAACATCTGTGTAAGACATCATATATCCACCTACGAAAAATCTCCAAGCTCCGCCCCCTTCTAACTCTTCCAGATGCAGAGAAACTTGTCCATGCATTTATCTCCTCAAGGTTGGACTATTGT
>JBBIGC010000041.1:26370345-26400887 GCA_037576955.1 Lepidarchus adonis | reverse complement strand
CACATGTGCGTGTTTCGGCTGGTTGAAGATCAGTCGAGCTGCTGCATTCTGGATCCTCTGCAGTGGCTTGATTGTAGTCGCGGGTAGTCGCGCTTTCACTGGTTTATCAGGTGTGTGCAGATTTGTGGACAGTGTAGAACACCTAACGTATGCACTCTGTTAGATGCTAATAATGCTCCAGACACTTGATCATTCTGGGAGTCTAATTGTAGCTGACCTGGTCTTTCAAACCTGGTAAATCATTGGGCAGAAATAACTTCACTGAGGGGTGAGAACCATATTACTAGCATGTCAGATTGCTGGGTGACTCCCAGTAGTACTCAGACATACACAAATCTTACATCTACTCAACAGTTAGAACTTTTTGATTGCTCTACTGCATCCATTTAGCCTTGTCTGTATCTGTCGCTATTGTGCTAAAAGTCACAGGGTTGTGCTTATAGAGGAGTAATCAAATTTGATGCCAGCTCAAATTAGTTTCCTCATGTAGAAAAGAAATGAAGCACCAAAGACTTTGTTCTTTTGGGGTTTTCAGGTGTGGAACGCAGGAAAACACCAGCCTCCCTCTGCAGTGGCATGGATAACTTGGAAGAAGACCTCACTTGCTCAGTTTGCTACTCCCTTTTCACTGATCCAAGAGTGCTACCCTGCTCACACACCTTCTGCAAGGGCTGTCTGGACAACGTGCTCCAGGTTTCTGCCAACTTTTCCATTTGGCGCCCACTTCGCCTCCCGCTAAAATGCCCCAACTGCCGCAGTGTAGTGGAACTGCCACCCAACGGTGTGGATGCCCTTCCCATCAACGTCTGTTTACGTGCCATTATAGAGAAGTACCAGCGTGATGGTCAGCCCCGTGTTCCAGCATGCCCTGAACATCCTCGTCAACCACTGAACGTCTATTGCGTTCAGGACTGCAAGCTCATATGTGGATTCTGCCTCACCATTGGTCAGCACCAGGGCCATGCTATTGACGACCTCCAGACAGCGTACATCAAAGAGCGGGACACCCCAGCCAAGCTTGTGGAGTGTCTGACGGACAGGAGCTGGGAAGAAGTGTGTAGCCTGGTCGAATGTTTGGCGCAAGAAAAAGCGAAGTACGAAGCCCTGGTCCATCAAGATCGTGAAGCTGTCGTGCAGTTTTTCCAGGGTTTAGAGCATCTTCTCACTCACAAGAAAGAGCTGTTCATGAAGGCTCTGGATGAGGTGAACGTACGCCTGGCCTGCACCTATGACCCACTAATTGAGAAGTTAAAGGACATGAAGGAGGAACAGCTGGGTCTGATTTCTTTGAGCTCGTGTGTTGGAGAAGAAGAGTGTCCCCTTGCTTTTCTTGAGAAAGTACATGACCTGAGAGAGAGAGTGGATGCCTTGACACAGACAGCACTGCCCAAAGTCCCTTATCTCCACATTTCACCCCGTGTGGAGGACTTTCTTGGGGAACACTGGACCAACGTGACCATCGGGAGGCTGGAAGATGGTCCAGTCCCAAAAGTCTCATGCAATGTAACTGGGTGCTCCAACGCGGCATCACGGTCAACATCAAGCCAAGCACGGTTCAGGGTTCAGTCTTTGACTTCCATTGCCTTTCTAGTGGTGTTCGTGTTGCTACTTCTGCTTTTATGGTTAAACCCAGTGGGTGGAGCGTCCCTTGGGTTTTCTCTTCTATCACAGATTAGTCAGGCAGTTAAAAGCCTAGCAGCTGAACTGACCTTTCCCCTGCATGGATCAGGGGCATTCCTCTACTGCATGTTTCAGGACCTCAGCCTTAAATTCAGCTCCTATATATCTGCATTGGGAGAGAGCACCTATCAACATGTGGCCTTCTTTTTAAAAACAATTAAATTATGCTAAAGAAATAACTTAACATCATTAAAAGGGCTATACATGGCCTTGGACATAATATGCAACAAAAGTTCCACACATTTAATTAAGTATTACTGCTGGGGCTTAGTTTAATCTCAGGACTTGATAAGCCACAATGTAGTAACACCTCTGCAGAGACACGATAGTAAAGTTAACTTGAGTTTAACCATGTAGTTTTGAGAATATATAATGCTGCTCTGATCTGTTGCATTAATCAGTGTTTTATATAACTTTTCTTAACATTTGCTACTGAACTTTAATACTGTATGAAGCCTTTTAACTACTTTGGGTTGTGAAATGAATTTCTAAACAGTCTTTAATCGTGTTTTTATATGACATCTGTAACTGTTAATCAGAAGGTCTGATATGTAAATATTTTAACATAAGATACCTGCAACACAGCATGACAGAATCAAAGAACTTGCTATTACAATGTGCCTATGATACTGTAGAAGCCGTTTACCACCTTAAAACTGTCGGAGGTTGTAATTTGGTATGTTCACACCATCTGTGTGGTTGGAGAAGTCAAGAAGAAAGTTATTTAGTAATAGTACTTGATAAACTTTAATGGTATAAACAGCAGCATTTTAAAGTAAAGTGAGAGAAAAGAAAGGTTTAAATTACACAAGGAGAGTTAAAATGTTTTTGAAAAAGACGTGAAGAAAGATGAATACAGAAACTCATAAGTACATGTGTCTGAATTTATCCTGAAGCAACTTCAACATTTTTGAGGACAATGGTTTTGGGGTTTATGCCCACATTCTTAGTGGTGTTGTGTGTCTTGTAAATGCCTATCAGACGGTCAGCCATCTCAAACATGTTGTTCCTCAGAGAGATAATGATGAACTGAGCATTCTTCGTTTGTTCCTGGTGAGTAGGAAAAATACAAGAAATGAGAATCAAGACGTGTCAAATGTGTTTTTCAATAAATCCTTTCAACAAAAAAGTGTCATAACAGGTACACTTCTACACAAGCCATCACTTTTACATTTTTTACCCTATTTACTGTCAAAAATTAAATGTCTTCACACAATGGACTGTTCTTTTAAAGGCAAAGTACTTTACCAAGTTCAGTTTAACAGAAGTAAATGAGTTGACTTAAGAAAAATAAGCCAAATGGTAAATCCTTGTGCTAACTATAGTCCCAATTCTGTACACTTGAGGCAAGAGCCTACAAAATTTGGGGGAAAAAAAACTTAGAATAAAGAGTAGTCTAGGAGACCAGAAAACTTCAACTCACATAAATGTAGCAGGCCACAATGGACACGTTCTTGAAGTCCAGTGCAGCATCAATCTCATCCATGAAGTAGAGTGGTGTGGGCTTAAAATGATGAAGGGCAAAGACCAGGGCCAAAGAGCTCAGAGTCTTCTCTCCTCCAGACAAGTTGTAGATTTTCTTCCAGCTCTTCTTAGGAGGACGCACACTGCAGTGAGGAGAGTTTACATTTGATACAACTTCACTCTCCATTTTGGTCAAAGACAAAAAGTAACACTATAGAAACAGTTGTTTTAAAGATTAAACAATAATAAAATGTCTTCTGTTTCAGAAAGTCACAATTTGGCATTTACAACAACTAGGAAGGGGTCCCAAGCTCTGTTCCTGGAGGGCTAGTGTCTAGCAAAGTTTGGTCATTTCCTTGCTCAGACACACTGGTTTCAGCTTGTGTGTTTAGAAACCAACTTTGTTGGACACCAGCTCTCCAGGACCAGGACTGGGCAACCAGTAACTACAGGAGATTAGGTACAATATCATTTTAAAGGTTGCTTGACTACAAATATTGTAACATGTGAACATTTACAAAAGACTAGTATGTCTCTTAGGTGCCCACCTGAACATGATGCCCTCAGAAAAAGGATCCAAGCTGTCCACCAACTCTAGCTCTGCATCTCCCCCTAGTGTCAACATCTGGTAGTTCTCCTTCAGCTTGTTGGTAATGACATTAAAGCCAGCCATGAACTCGTTTAGTCTCTGCTTCCGCAGATCCTCACAACCTCGCTTGAAGTTGTCTCTCTGGGTAGTGATTTCATCCAGCTCAGCTACTCTCTGCAAATACAGCTCCTCCTACACATGCATGCACAATAACATGAGCAAAAATCTCAGTTAATTTTCACCAACTAGAGATTTAAAAATTAACATGATTTTCTTCAATATTACAATCAAGATGAGCATCTGTGGTGGATTATAAAATGTTCAAGACAAAATCCATGTACCTTCTTCTTGAACTCCGCTATAGCTCCTAGGTTAGGCTTCATCTGGGCACAGCGATCCTCCAACAGAGCAATTTCATTTTTAATAACATCTGGGTTTTTTATGTTCTCCAGTTCATCTGGAGTCAGCTTAGGGAGTTCCTCCACTTGTTTATCATCAATGGAATGCAGAGTGAGCTTTGATGACTAAACAAAGAGATCCAACATTGACCATGTATTTTGACCAATTCAAAATATCTGAAAATATACAGGTACATCTAAAAAATTAGAATATCATGAAAAAGTTCAATATTTCTTGACATTTCTTTCAGAAAGTGACATCCATATATAGATTCATGGGGTGAAATGTCACATTATTATTTCTTGGAATTTCAATGATTATGGTTTTCAGATAATAAAACTCCAAATTCACTGTCTCAGAAAATTAGAATATTGTGAAAAAGTTCAATCTTGGAAAGTCATGGTGTCACACCCTAATCAGCTAATTAACTCAAAACACCTGCAAAGTCTTCCTGGGTCTTAAAATGGTCTCAGTCTGGGTCAGGAGGCACAATCATGGGGAAGACTGCTGACTTGACAGTTGTCCAGAAGAGTCATTGACACCCTTCACAAGGAGGGTAAGCCACAAAAGGTCCCAGCAACATGGACAACGGCAACCTTGAGAAGATTGCCAAGCAAAATCCATTCAAGAATTTGGGGGAGCTTCACAAGGAGTGGACAGAGGCTAGAGTCAGTGCATCACGAGCCACTACGCACACATTAATCCTAGACATTGGCTACAAATGGCACACAATCCAAGTTCAGTGTGAAGTTTCCATAGTCAGTGATGATTTGTCATCTGCTCGTGTTGCTCCACAGTCAACACAGCCACCTACCAGGAAATCATAGAGAACGTCATGCTTTTTTCTGCTGACATGCTGATTTCATTTTCCAGCAGGACTTGGCACCCACACCGTCAAAGGTACCAAAAGCTGGTTCAACGATTAGGGTGTTACTGTGCTTGATTGGCCAGCAAACTCACAGGACCTGAATCCCATACAGAATCTGTGGAGTATTGTCAAGAGGAAGACGAAAGACGCTAGACCCAACAATGCAGACAACCTGACGAGCAGTTCCACAGGCTGGTCGCCTCCATGCCACGTCACATTAATGCAGTAATTCATTCAAAAGGAGGCCCAACCATGTATTGAGTGCATAGGAAAGAACATACTTTTCAGAAGCCTGACATTTCGGTTTCAAATATGCTTTTTAAAATTGATTGTGATATTCTAACTTTGAGACCGTGAATTTTGGGATTTATTATCCAAATTCCAAGAAATAAAGGCTTGACATATTTCCCTCTGTGTAATGAATCCATACAATATATGGATTTTACTTCCTAAAAAAAACCAAAAAAAAAAAAACTTCATGATATCCCTTTTTTTTAATATAAAAAAATGCATTTAAAAATATATTGCCACTCTAAAGACTGCTCACCTCTCTGTCCCAATGTTTGATCTTATTATGGCACTCGGCAATGGCTGTGTCAATTTGTTCCACTTTGAGACGGACATTGAGTGACTCCTTCTGTAAAGCATGCTCCTGTTCCTGTATGGCCTTGATTTCCTGCGTGACTCCACGATGTTGCTCCTGCACCTCAGGCAGTGCCTCCTATTTAGGTCAGGTAAATCAGACAGTCAGTGGAGTCTGTGTAGATGGGAACAGTCACGAACACCTTATAACCCCATCAGATAGAATATACGTAGATATAGAAACATACCTCAGCCTCTTTGCAGGTTTTCATAATCTCTCCTGCTTGATCCTCCAGTTTTTTCAGGTCTTCCATTAGCTCCTCCATTAGCTTCTCGTTCTCTGTGATCTCAGTCTCTAGACGTGAAACTATTTCCTCAGACTTCTTTAGATTACTGTGAAGTGGACATCATAACTAGTGAAAATATTCACACACACCTAATTGCTCATTCAACTGCAGTGCCTTCATCAAACTATGGAAATTCAAAAACTGTCGATACATTTTCTTTTCACATGAACTTGCAGAAGGAGTAACAGAAAATATTAAAAATGTTAAACTAGATGCAAAAGTTTCACTCACCGTCCTGCAGTCTTGATGGCCACTTGGGCTTTAGTGACGGCTGAGGAACATTCATCTAGTTCTTTGTTGACCTTATCCAGTTTGTCCTGCTGAGCCTTCAGCTTGTGGCTGTTGATGTCCACAATTAGGGTGTGGAGTCGTTTCACCTCAGCCTCGACTTTTCCTGCCTTGTTGGAGGCAGCCTCAAAGTCTTCAGAGAAACGGTTTAATTAATTAAACCTTGCAGTAATTTACGTTCATGGTTTAACATTTCCCCCTGTTCCAACACCCAGTTAGGAGACATGCAATAGACAAAATTTTTACATTTTGTGCTGTGGTCATCCTGGATTTGAGCTACTGAAAATGACATTTTAACAAGGAATTTACTCTGAAAATGAGGCCTTAAGTGCATACTAGATACAGAAATAGTAGTTATGTTACTTTTTTTGAAGACATCCAAGCTCTTCTCCATTTGTTTTTGCTTGGCCTTGTCTGGAGCAGCAGCAATAACATTAGCTTCCAACTCCTTCATCTGAGACTTCAGGTGAACTTCTTGCTCTTCAAGGCTCTACAGAGAAGAAAATGGCCCATTGGTCACTCTTCATAATCGCACAACCATTAATCGAATAGAAATAGACAAAACCTAGAGATATGACAACCACTACGTTGCTGAGATAAAATGCACACAACGATCCCTTTCTTTTCAAATCTGTTGAGGCATTTGAGTTGTGTATTCTGGCCGACCTGAATGCTGGCTGTGTATTTCTCCAAGGTGTTCTTCATGTCTCTGAGCTCCCGTCTCTGTTTGTGCACCTTTTCCTCAAGCTGCTGTTTCCTTTGCTGCGAGTCCTGCAGCTGCACCACCTTCTCATTCAGTGCACTCTCCATATGATCCAGCTACATAAACACACACGGTCAGATACCCGATAGACTCTGACGCTGCAGTCTAATGTAGAACAGATGGTGGTTGGTTTGTGATCTCACCTGTTCTTGTGTGACTTCAGTGCCAATAGAAGAGCCCATTCTGCCTTTCATTACACGTCCTCCTCCTCCAGTCATGGTACCTGAGACAAAGAAAAGTGAATTTACATGAAAACCAGCAACATGTTATACAGCAAAATCAAAATCCAATTAACAGGACAGGACCATACCCGCCTGTTCAATGATCTGTCCCTGCAGAGTAACCACTCTCCAACGTTTCTCTTTCTGGAAAGCCACTCTAGTGGCTTGCTCTAGATCTTTAGCCACCAGTGTGTCTCGCAGGGCAAAGTAGAAGGCTGGTCGCATAGCTTCATCCTTCACCTTTACCATGTCAAATAACCGGGGAATGTTCTCTGGAGTGGAGATGGCACCCATGTTTTTTTCCCAGACCTTCATCTAATAATAATAATAAAAAATAATAATAATAAAAAGTAGTCTGAAATCTACACAATTGGTGGGATAAACACATACAATAAATGAGCATTAAAACAAAATTAATGCTTGCCTGTAGTGATTAAATTCATAAACAGAATAAGGTTATGTATTCTGACCATTTGAATTCAAAGAGCAAAAATCTTAACGCAAGAGGATGCATCATTAGTTCAAAAAAGTTCATTCGCACCTTATCAAGACCAATGAACGTGGCCACTCCAATATTGTGGGCTTTGAGGAAGGTGACACATTTCTGAGCTGTGTCAATGGTGTCCACTAAAATGTTATCAAGGGAGCCACAACTTGAAGAGATGGCAACATCATACTTCTCATCAATGGCCCCTAGGTCACCCTGGAATGAAAAGTTGAAAAAACGTCACTGAGTAAGAAAGCCAACATACAGTACCTTATTTTAAACAGACGTCAACATGACCTCACACATTATACAGAGAATAATATAACTGCTTGTGTGCGCACAGTATCTTACCAGACGTCCGAAGATGCCAGGGATCTTGCCGCTCCGTTTTTGCTGCATAAGGGCATCCAGCACTTTGCCTCGGCTGCGGTTAGAAGACATAAAACTTTTGGCTTCCTCAACTTTCTGCCTCATGTCACTGACCATTGCCCTGGCCTGACCATCCTGTTCAGAGATCTGTTCCAGTTCCTGTTCATCCTGTGCACATAGTTTTGTATTACCAAGAGTTTTTTTCTTTCATAAGATTTTATTATTTATCACTTGAGCACCAACCCCTCTTCAGAAACAAACACAAAAACAAAAACACAAAACAAACATCCACACAGACGTACCTTTTTGAGCTCCTGCCCACACTTGGGTATTTTGACCTGCAACTCTTTGATGGCAGCTCGTCTCTCACGGAGTGTGTCAGCAGTGCCCTGTAAGGTCTCTTTGGCCTGTTTGAGCTGTGAAACTGCAGTGTTGTGCTGGCTCAAGTAGAGGTCCAGCTCAGACTGAGCTACATCCATCTGTGAGCGTGTCTCATTCACGGCCTTACTCAGCTCCAGAAGCTCTTTCTCCTTTTGCTGTAAATAAAAAAAGTGGGTTAACACTCTGAATGTCCCTCTCCATACACTGGGAAGGCTACATAAGATTTTAAGCAAATGAAAATAAAGCACTTTACAGCAAAATAATTTAGGGCATTTGACAAAAATTTGTTCTAAATATAGACATCAAAATCACAGTTCATTATCAAAACTACCAAAATAGGCATCTGGGTAAATCAAGCACAAATGACCATGCTTGGCACTTAAAATAATAAACTAATTGTCTTGACAATAAAAATATTGGTATAAAAACAAGAATTTATTTTTTTCCACCCCTGAAACTAATCTACAATATTTATTTTGGGTTCAATTTTTAAATATTTTATTACATTTATTAAATATTTTGTGTTAGTCTAAGTTGCCAACAGCTACTTCGCAAATCTCACAACTAACATTCTCTCTCATAACAACTCAGTAAGCAGCACAGGTAACTCATTAAAATAACAAACCTCTTTCTCCAACTGCAGACCGCTAGTCTCCTCCTTTAGGCTCTCCATCACCTGGGCCAGGGCCTCTTCCTCCTTCAATTTCTGCTTCTCCAGTTCTTCCTTCCGTGAAGATGCCTCTGTAATGATTTTTTCGCTGCTGGCTGGGATATTTTTCACCTCTTCCAACTGATCAAATAAAAACAACACCATTATATAATATATATATATAAGAATGAGAGCAAGGCATCAACATTGTTACCAATGTGTATGAAGAAAAGAGAGGCCTATACACATCAAGCTGCATTATGTATACCATGGCAATTAATCTTCCTGTTAAATCATAATTTAATATTAAAATTATAAAAACTAATTTAGACTTGAAATTTTAGATGATGCAGTGTGAATAATATGCAGCTTTGGAGGGGCATGCAATCTCTCATCCCAGACTGGTAGGGCTGCTGTGTGTTAGGTCAGAGATCTGCTAACACATTAGGAATTGGTTGTGGCTAAACTGGGGGAAAAGAGAGGGGAAAACCAAATACAAGTGTTCAAAAAGCAATGCCTGGTGTTGTGTCTCTCAGATCATGGGTGCCAGACAGCTGTGTAAACCCAGCTTTCCTGCCATGCCATCCATGGCAAAGGAGTGGTGGGGGAGGGGGGGATAAGTGAGCAAGGCCTTTAACATAGGGTTAATTTGAAGGGTGAAAAGTGAAACTGCTGTGATTGTTAAAACAAACCTAAACTTCACAGGCATGCTGAAGAACACTGCACCCCAGAGAGCTGGACTGCCATGCCCCTACAACCCTCTATGGTTGTATGAAAATGTATACATTTGATGGTGATTTAATGCATGCAACAAACAGTACATTTGTAGTATGGGAAAGAGTGCATAAATCCAAATTGATGCAACTGGCTTATGTTTTCATATGTTCTGCAAAATTATAGTGGACTGGTTCAGCTTTAGTTTGGCTTGACTGCAAAATAAATACCAAAAAATAGATGTGTCATGCAAGTTGTGTTTTAAAATGCACTTCAACATTATTTATTATTGACAGTTTATAAGACCAGTCTCATGATAACTCTGACCTTATCAGGTGTCTAATTCAATTATGTGCGGTTTAAACAATTTCTTACTCCTGCACCTACAAATACCAAAATGCTTTCGTGTACAGTTCAGGTAAAGGCTAATGAATTTAATAGTACAGGCTTGTTTTAGTTTAGCTTTTGATTCAGATTTCTAAACAAAATCTAAGGAGAATTTGCTAAAGCACTAGAAAAAGACCCAAATTTGAGTATTTTTCATTGAGCTGCACACTCACCTTCTCCTTATCCTTCTGTAGCTGTTTATGTAACTTTTTTGTCTTGTTCTTGGTGTGCTTCAGCTTCTCACGAACCTCTACATCCTGGAGGTCTAGTTGGGTGAACTTCTCCTTTTGGTTCTCAATGAACTTGGTCAGCTTTCCCAGTTTTCTGAAGACACAACAACACTCCACTAAGCTAAGAAACCTGAGCTTTGAAATGTCCCTAAATTGCCATTTCAGGGGAAAAAGGAGGGTGGAGTAATGACTGTCGGACAAGCAGTTCAACTTGTGCTCCTTTTAGCTGTGGTAATAAGAAACCATACTAAAAGGGGGACAATGACAGTCAACATATACCAAATAAATAATCACCCTGATTGTGCAAACATACATCACAATTAAAACACCCCCCTCTGCAAATCTGCAAACTCAGATTAGTTATGCAGTTTCTTACTTCTCCACATTTTTCAGGGCCGCATTCTTCTCTTTCATTTCCTCAGTGAGCTGGTTGCTTTTTTCGGTCAGTCCCTTGGTGTCCTCCTGGATCTGTTGTTTCTCTGCTTCCTTTTCAGCCCCACGCTGCTGTAGCTCATGTCTGACAAAAATGAAAGCATTTAAACACATTAAAAAAATACAAATAAAATAATACAAATACAGTGGAGACAAGTATATAGACAAGTGGTTGAATTGACAATTATTCACAACAAAGCCAGTGAATCATTGCTGCTTAAACATTTACACCTAGTTAAACAACAACCAGTGCTAGCAGATACACAAATGTGGATAAAAGGCTACAATGCACTAATGTGCAAAATAACATTAAGTTTACAAAAATCAATAAATACAAGGCCATCTTTGGTTTGTAGACCTCATCAGCTGGAGCTGATAGGATCATACATTACCATGTTATTATATACCAATCAAATATGCCATTAACAACTTAATGAAACCAGACTGTTTAGATATTATACTGCCTATAGATACAACTCTGAAGCTGCCAGAAAACATGCACAAACTTATGAAAAGTTACATCATTTAAATCCAAAAGATTTCTAAAAACAGTATATCCTTTGTGTAACAACTAATCCCAAGATGAACTAATGAACTAATGGCTCTTGCCATTCAAAGCTTCATTATACATAACTTAAATATTACTCATAGTAATCTAACATATCTTAAATCACTTATCAAAAAGAATAGTGTGCATATTATTCACAGAACTACAGATTTCTTACAAATACATGCTGACAGAATTGTGAAAATTTAAATTCTACAACATATTTAAGGTTGCTTAATGGCAGAAGTTAGATCTCAAACTGTAGCTGTGCACTTGAAGAGGATATTGCATATACATACACCGTCAAGTCTGCTGATGGATGGCTTTGCACTCAGGTGGAACCTAACACCACTTACAATCTGAAACCTGAATCCAGGAATAATGAATCATGGCAAAGCCTGTTGAATCAATCAAATGTATGGTTTAAAAGCTTACCACAGCTTCACAAGAAACAAATTAACACCAGTTGTTTGTCGAACAGCTTGCAGATCGTCTCTCCATTCTCACATTAAATGTCCTTTGTTTCATTATTGTAATCCTGACCATACATGAGAGCAATTTGCTACATACTGGAGGTCAAACAAATAAAAGCTTTAAAAAGACTAATATTAACCTTTGGTAGGGGCCATGTTACGTCTCATCCATCGGGTCCCTTATAACTCAATACTGTTTAAAGAGGACATAATGACACACTAGGCCTGCAAATGTTTGCACTCGATAATAATGATTCCTGCTCAGACCTCTTTAAAATGGTTGCAAGTAAAGCTACCCAATAACTTTAATATATTAACCGTCTGTGTTCTAGTGAGTTAGTCTGACGAGTTGCAAGAACTTTTGTAGAATATTGCACTTCTATGTAGTGATGATACAAGTCCTATAAGTAAATTTGCTGTCTCTGTCTGGTCGCATCCTGTCATTTTTACACTTCGTTGTATAATAGAAGTGCTTGTCCAATCAGCCATTAACACCACCTGCCTCCACAAACATTATGTAGGTCCCCCCTCCTGCCTCAAAACAGCTCTGACTCATTGAAACATGGACTTTACAAGATCTCTGTAGGTGCGCTGAGGTATCTGGCAGCAATACTTTTGCAGGAAATCCTCTGTTGTGAAGTGGGGCATCCAGGACAGTCATGTCCACACATAGCTAGGGACACTACTCAGAGCATCGCTTTGCCTCCACTGGCACAGCTTCTTACCACAGGACACATGCGTTCTGATGCCTTTCCATCAAAGCCAGCATTTGTCAGCAATTTGGGTTTGTATTAACCTCTACATACCAGGGACCTGTTCTTTTAATCAGAGAAAGAGCAGGAAGAATATTCTACTCCAACCTATGAGATTACTTTGACAGATAGATGAGTTACATGGCCTTACACATAAAACTGGCAGAGTTGGCTCCTCTTCTTGAACATGCTATTCTCCAGGGTGAGAAATTCTACCGCTTTGTTCTTTTCACCCTCCAGGGAATTCTTCTCTTTCTCCACCAGCTTCACACGATTCAGCTGCAAATTCAGAAGTAAGATTTAATGTTAACCAAAATATTTGCATTTAGTTACAGCCTAATAGTAACAATAATTCTTATTGTTTGTTAAAATTTGTCCCTGGAAATAAAAATTGATCTTTACCCTGTTTATGTTCTTGGCTCATCATACTTAAAATGTTTGCTTATTCTCCAACACATCGAGAGTTCTGATGACATGCACCACCAGACGGTGGTGGTGGGGAATAACTAACCAACTAAAATGGGGTTGGACGGATCACAAACATCCAAATACCCATGCTGGGGTGCCCAATATACCAGTATTGACAAGAAAGGATATTTAAATTAAATAGTGGCATTGTGTTAGTACACATGGTAAGATCATGAATATTATGCCAGTAATCTGATTCACATTCCAACAGTAGGTAGCAGTATTGCTCTTTAATGTTAATACACTGTTGTTATTGTAAGTTATTTTGGCCAAAATAATCATGTGAAGAAAATCGGATGTTGTGACGACTGTAACCCATAACATCAGCATTTGCAATCTGAAATAATTAGCAAATGTGTAATAAAAATTGTTATTACTAGAACAGCACTACTTCATGGAATTCCAATCCAATTTAATTTTTACACAGGTAGATTGAATATAAATAACTTTTAAATGTAACATTCTAGATACTTGCTATATAATAAATAAATAAATAATATTAAGTCACATCACACTTTCAACCTTATGTACAATCTATTCATACCCATGTGATATGTATAGGTAGAGCTGACATGCTCAACAGAATATGCACATCCACCAAACTAACCTCACAACACTACTACCAGTGCCTGCTAACCAAAATAAATGTAGGTCCAAATCATTATACTGGTAATTAAAATACATACATCTCAATCGCTATAGTTCTTGCCAGGGAAGAAAAAAGATGTTTGATTTACGACCATAACTCAAACTGAATAAATGCTCTAAAGACCACACATTCTGAATGTGATTGTTATATTTTGCCAGAGTACATACATTTCGAACAGGAAGCCATTTTTGCTCCCTTTTGTTAAATCTCACAAAAGATACACTAACATGAAAATTGGAAAATCTGATTAGTTTCCCCAAAATATTTAGATCTAAGTTAAAATTAATTTTGAAAACTGAAACCAAATTTATTTCACTTTCTTCCTTGCTCCAAAATATAAATAAAAACACTTTGCCTTACAACACACAATTTAACCATATAATCTCAACATTCTAACAAATATAATTAGTTAACTGCATAGATCACTCAACATTAGTGGCACAAAATGTATAAGACATGGCATGATATTATTCCAAATAAAGTGATGTAGGTTGCAGAACACATCAAAATAGGTAGAACTGGTGATTGTTCAAGTCTCATTAAGAGTGGGAAACATTTTTCAAGGCTTTTGGTCACATAAAAGCAAATGGGGGAAAAAAACCAAAACAAAAAAAACAAGCAAGGCTGACCATCAGTTACTATTTTTTAAGCACACTGAGAATCATGTGCTGTCCATAGCCAGGTTTAGCCAAAGGTCATAAACAAGCAAATATGAAGAAATATTATTTGTATCTTTCTGCTTTTGTATTTTAAATAAAATCAATTACTACAAGAAATTAAACACCAAGACTTGGAGTCAAGTTTAATAAAATATTTGATACCTACACACACACAATTTCTAGTTAACAAAATTGTTGTCCTAAAAGAAATAGTCGAATAAATATAAATATATAATACATTTTTGCATACACATTTTGCATGTGTGTATTAATATTCTCACACACACACACACACACACACACACACACACACACACACACACACACACAAAAATAATATATCACAGGCCATTTAGAATAAGAACTTCACAAGCAGTTTCTAGCAGGGGTCTTTGCTCACCTTTTCGCCTCTCTGCTCATTGAGTAGCTCAACACGTCTGCACAAAGTGTTGATGGGGTCTTTGAGTCGGCAGGAGCCAATAATGTCCTCAAGGTACTCCAACATACCTTCGTCATGCTCTGTCTGGCCTTTGGGCTTCATCATCGCTATCTGCTCCACTTCCCCCTGAGGAAAATGTGTACACACACACACACACACACAGACACACACACACACACACACACAGTAAGCAAAAAACAATAACAACAACAATATTATTATTATTATAGTAAGTAAAGCAATTTTATGAAGCTTCACAAGGCAAAAAGTAAGCCCACACTTTATATATGAAAGTCCAAATATTTTTTTGTAAACTACAGAAAACCTAAGAACTGAGACTAATAAAACTATTACATGCTAATAAGAGCAAATACACAAATGCAAGTTGGGAAGTGCTTTGCCAGAAGACCATTTTAAAGATTCTTGCATAAATCACCAAATATTTAAGCTGATGAAACTTCACTGCATATATGAACTTATTGAGGCATATCATCTACATGTTGTAAGACCATTTGACTCAGATTCTGTAAATGATCACAGCAATAAACCCTGGGTAAAGAATAATTTGGTATACCTAAATAAAATGCTCAATGTGTTTCCAGAAAATTCGGGAGCAACAGTTACACTATTAATAAAGACATACTTTGCAGCATACTAATTTTGAATTTTGCATTCTGAAAAGAAACAAATCTAAATATGTATTACATAGAGAGATAGCTAGAGAAAGATGAGCCACACAGGGCACATATACAAAACAGTGACAGGGTATGAAAATGCTAAAACAATTATTTAAAATATTTTTTATATAAGTGACTCAACAGAAATTGTCCCAAATCATTTATGATTAAAAATATATGTATTTCCATTAATTTGCCCTGAATGTAAAGCATAATTTTTTGGACTGGTTTTGTTTCAACAGCAAGGATATTATACCATAAAAAAACAACAACTAAACATAAATATATATATTCAACATTCATCAGTTATATGTGGTAAAAAAAATTCTCTTCATTTGTTCCATGTGCTTTGGGACCATTTCTGTTGATTCACACTAAACTCGACAGTAAACCTGTTTAGCCACATCAGTTACTCAAGCACATAAAAGGACATAACTGAAAATAAACCAAATCCAGGCAGACTATTAATTGATATGGGTATGCAATCCTGTTTTTATAGGATTAGCACAACTGCAGTGAATCTAACCCCACTACAACTTCCTTATAGTATAAAAAAATAAATAAATAAATAAATAAATAAAGGAATAAAAAGCACAGTATGTTGAAACAAACCAAAGGACTAAATAATGAGAAAGACAGGTAGGAATTCAAACACAAATGTGTATAAAAGAATGAAGATGCTTGACCCTGCCTCACTGAAGCAGCACAAGTAATATTGGGGTTAGACTTTATTTTCTCACACACCAATATTTACGTGCTGCTAAAGTGGAGAAGGCATAGCAGAGAGATGTTGAACCCTGAACTTTTTTGACAGCTCAGATGACTTGTCTGTTATAGCTTGCAAATGAACTTTTCCTTTAGTTGACTCCGATTATGCAATCCCCTTAAAACTCTAAAGCAGCAAATTATGGTTTGCACCTTTTCTGCCATGTTGAAAACCATGATGCGCTGCTATAGCTGTCTAAGGATTGGCATCAAATGTCCATTTGTTTTGTTGAAGTTCCTCCTAAATAAGGTTACCTCCCCCCACATGATTTTTTTCTACATGTTCAGGAGACAAGAAAGGCCAGCAGAAATAGTGAAATGGATTAAACAAAACCAATGCATAAAAGAGTCTGTGAAAGAGAACAGATTCATTACCTGCAGAATAAGAAATCTGTTGTGGTCAAGGTCAATGCCATGGCTACGGAGCAAAGTTCCAACATCTTTGAAAGTTGCCTTTTTGCCATTGATGTGGTAGGCAGAGGAATTATCTTTACTGGCAGTTCTTGAAACACAGAACTTGCTGTTGGGGATGACATCGTAGTCATCTCCTTCCTGAAATGAGGGGGAGGGGTACAAACAAACCAGCTTAGCTTCTCAGCACACTCACAGCAAAGAGTCCAAATTCTTAGTCCAGCTTCATTAAACAAAGTAAAAAAAAAAACACACCTCTAACTACATAGTAATAATAATAATAATAATAACAATAATAATAGTAATTATAGTAATAATAATAATAATAAACATTTTAATTAAACCACCACACCTAAATAATCTGATGGAGTGTAAATCCACTGCAGTGAACAAATGTGTAGTGTAACACCACATAACAGGCAGCATAAATTTTTCTAGTAATAAGAACAATGCACACACAATTATGCTACATAATTAGCTCTCGCTACCCTCAGAAAAGGAAAACCCACCTTCAAAATATACAGAAAAAATTTACTCAATTTAACAAAGCAAATAAAATAAATAAAATATGGAACTACATTTGATTTTAGTATGACAAATACTTTCCTACTTTTGGTCTTATAACTCCACCCCCACATACACACCAGCATCCAAAAACATTATATAAACCACAGACAAAACTATGCATACTAATATACACATAATAAAAGGACTTATTAAAATGAGGTAGCCATTCCAATTACAGTACAGTAAATAATTACATTTAAGAGCCACGGTTAATTTCTACAACTTAATTTATAGAACTATTGAGTAATTTGATACAATCTCTTCCTTCTTGAATAAAACTACTGAAACTACAAAGGGTTCACAACATTAACAATTGTTAATTGTCAATATAAACCACATAAGTGTTTTTATTCTGTAAGATCTATTATTATTATTAGCTGTGCTAAAACAAAGAGTAATTACTTTAATAAAACACATATGTTACCTTATCGATGACCTTTTGAAAGTGCACTTCTATAGTGCAGCTCTGGATGTCCTTGTGTTCATCAGAACTGTGAATTAGGACAGACAGCTTTTTGGATCTGATTTTTTGTGCTCTGTATCCAAACACAAAGAGCATTGAGTCTATCACATTGGATTTCCCACTGCCATTCGGACCAATGATGCAGGAGAAGCGCTGAAAAGGTCAGAAAGAGAAAAGGGGTTAAATTCACACTGTCCATAACTGGGACAATAATTTTTCTAAAAACAGGAGGTCACATTTGCTCTCCTGGGTTAGATACACTGACCCTCAAACTGTTTTAACCCACTGAGCTATAAAAAAATAAATGTATAATAACAAAGACAAAAAGGGGATGAGGGGAATCACAATGCAACAAAACTACTACTCTAGGAAAGTCCTCAGAACCAAAAGTGAGACAAAATGCTGTTAAACAGTCTGATCACAAGCTTAGTACTGTACATAAATGTATACAATGTAATAACCCTTTGTATTTTTTTCTTATCTGCAAAGCAAGGACCAGTGTATGAAATGTACTATATAAATAAACTTGCTTTGCCTCATATATACCACTTAAGTGGGCAATACAATGTTATCTTGATTTATTGCAATACAATTATTACAAGTCATATCATCAATATTGTGAATACTTCTCGAACAAATGCATGCATCATTTAAAAGACAGATTATATTGAGACTCTCTACTATCAACTCTTGCATAGTAACTGTATGAAGCCCTACAACAACAGATGACTAAATGTCAGTCCATTATGCCATTATTACATTAATTTTTACAATCTGATTTTTATTACTCCACATTACTGTTCCAGGATTTTGTATTTAATTTAAATAACAATAATAAACTCAGTTTTATAGTCCTACATATAATTTGGTTTTAATATGACCACTCCTGTTAAAAACATCAAGCCTCATTAAGATATAGGTTTGCCATATTTTCACAAAACTGCAATAGTACATTTATTTTTTTCATTTTATTTTACATACAGACATTTAACTAAAATGTCCAATAAAGTCACTTCTCTCTTACCTTGTGGAAAGGCCCCAGAATCTGCTCCCCGGCATATGATTTAAAATTCCGATTCACGATGTGAGTGATCATCAAACGAGGAGCGCCCGGTTCATTGGTCATCGCTGGGGGTGGGGGTGGAGAGATGCTACCAAGGATCTCCTCCAAACTTCGGTTATCCACCAACGCCTCAGCATGCTCCCCAGGAGCTGCATCTGGAGCACAAAAGGGTGGGGGTGGACAGGGTGGGGCGGGTTTATTGTGGAAAAAAGTTCAATCCATTCATTTCAGGTGGGGGCATAAATGAGTAGGATCGGAGATCGGTAAGTAAGGAAAGAGAAAAAATGGAAAAAAATAAAAATAAAAAAATGGACAAAACCTAAAATGAAAAACAAGCTCTATGCTCACAAAAGAACAAAGAAATTGTCTCTTGTGGTGCAAACGCCAACGGAGTTACTATATACAGTAAATATGTCTAATAAACACACTCAGGGGAAAGTATCGTTGCTGTAGTCAGTAAAACAGCGACACGCGTCTATCAGGATCGATGGGCAAACAATATAAAGTTCGACACATCTCCCAAACTTTTCACAAGCATCATAACAAACGTGTGGAAAATAGCGTCTTATACCGCTTGGATGCTCACACGATTAAAAAAGAAAACGATAAAAAAAGTTAGCAAGAGCCCAGCTGTCAAGTGTGAGCACTTTTCTAACCGGACAAAGGACACGCAGATAAAGGTGACTCGGAAGTTCACGAAAAAACACGTCCACCCAGAAGAAATTCATCCCTATAGCGGCACAGTTCAGTCTTCAGGAATATTCATCATTTCAAACGGATCTGTAGCTTATGTGCGGGTTTCAGTTAAAGTAAGCTAGGATGTAGTAACCAAAACAATAACTCAAGAAAACACAAGAAAACTCAAGAAGCAACAAGCACATAAAGCCCATGAAAACAGAAGTGACATGAAGAAAAGTGCAGTAATAATACACCAGAAAGCTGCTGCGCTCGCTGTCCTTTGTTTCTTACCGTTAGTCAGTGGTGGGTCTTGGTCCGAGTGACTTTCCTTCGGGGGGACGTGGGGCATCTCTTCGTCGGAGTCATCCTGAGCCCCTTTCCCTCGTGGCTTGGCAGCTGTGGAGCTCTTTGTCGTTTTGGCTGGCATGATTAAACCCTAAAGACGAAATTGGGCCAGGGTCAGCAATAGATCCATCCACAGTTCGTGAAAGAAAAAAAAGAGGGGGTCTTCTACCCCCCGTCATCAAAAGCATCCATGGGACGATGCAATAAAAACAGAAAAATAAAATAAGGAGCATGAGCGTCTTTGTGAAAAGCTGCCTTCGAAAGAGGCAAGTGTAAACGCACAATTTAGTCACGCTTACTAATCCAGACTCTTTATTATCTTAAAAAGTAAGCATTTAGAAATTAACGAAACCAGACAAAGTGTTTAGAAAGTAGCGAATTCCCCTCCCCAGCAGGAAAAATATGGGTTAGTGTTGCACGGTGGCCAGCCACCAAAAACCAAACTTTCGCTGCTCACACACAAAGCGTCAAGTTGCCACAGCACAACGATGGGGGGAAAATGGTGACGTTTCTCTGTCAACAACGAACTACGGGGCACAAATGGCAAAGTGATGGTGCCAAGCCAACAGCTGACTGCGTTCGCCATTCCAAGCACAAACAACTGCTACTGTCGGTGCGTTTTACTTCATGTTAGAGGTTAAAACGGATTTGTTTGCCCGAGTAGTGACAACCACCGAGCTACACCACTCTAAACGGCTAGCTAGCAAGTTAGCATCTTACAGGGGAAGAGAGAGAACCTGGCTACATGTCAAAGAACAGAACAGCTAACGTTGTACAGAGACAGTCGTTTACTTTCATTTGCACGTTACTGTATGGGAACCATGTTAGTTTACTTTTCCTCCCTTCGACATAAACTGTCTAATTACTAAGGTTAAGGAGCCTGAGTGCACAATATAAGTTCACAGCGACCACATTTGGCTAGCAGGCGCTACTTAAAATATTTCCGATTATTTTTCTCAATTTTTAATTTGTAGTTTGGCCACTTAATTTCATTAAGTCGGCTTAAAAAACATAAATAAAGTAAAACTTTACCACAGTGACGAACCGCTCTGCAAATCTAAAAAAAAAAGCGAGACAACATGAAGCTACGGCTTCTCCTAGAAAAAAAAGGTTCACGGACTTTGACGGGGAGGAAGAAGTCTAGCTCGCTAGCTTATTAGCTTGGCCAACTTGACGTCTAATTAACGTCGCTTTTGTCATAACTGTATGTAAACAGGACCCACATACGCACGAGTTACTTAAAACTGTAGCATTAGTTGATTCAATGCAAATTACAACCCATTTATAATTAAACGCGATTTCCACGCTTATAAATAAAAGGGTTTTGCCTTTTGAGCAAAACTAAAAGGACTTGTCCTTCTAACGTCGCGCACAATTTCAACACGCTTACCTCTTACGTTTTGCCGGCTACTTTTCAAGTGAAATCGAATGTTAATCCAAAAGGTTCTCCGTTATCGAGACAAGCTACACAAATTCTCACAGTCGTAGCGACCAAAATTTCCCCGCGTTTATTTGCCTTAAACCGAAGAGCGGACGAGACTCCCACTTGAAAATGGCGCCTAAATTCGTTACAGTTCACCGCGATGCATCATGGGAAACCCGAGCCAGGTCGACTGCAGAAATTCAAAAACAGAGATTGTACGCGGGGAAGGTATATTTAGGTTCGCCGACAAAAGAGCTAAAACTCACAAACTACTTGATAAAAATGTTGTTTGTTTGTCTTGAAATGTCCAAAAGAGCGTTATTAAATTGTTCCGAATCATATAAGCAAGTAAAATAAGGCAACGACACAGATTTGGCTTATTGTTACATTTTCCCTTACACCTTAATAAATGCTGACACGGTTCTATGTAAAGATCGCTCCATTTAAGGTGGAACAGACGGTTAGTGATGCACGAGTCATTTCGGGAGTCAATTGCTCGACCCCCTTTTATTTCAACAGAGATAAAGACTCTTAAATTAACCTTCCCAAATAATTTATATACTGTATAGTTGTCTCAGAAGAAATAAACAGGTCGTTATACGTTAAGGCACATTGTACTTATACAATATACAACATATAAACTAATGGTGCTTAAACTGGTTTCATCGTTGGTGATAAATAAATACATAAACAAATAAATAAACGCAAGAGTCAAAACAAACACGAAATATAGAGTTGACGAGTCAATCGAGTCAAAAAATCAACTCTTTTGAAGTCGATACATCGTCAACAGTCAGAATTATATTTGGCGGAGGAAGGACTTACTACTGCAGGCAGAAAAGTTTATACACATCGTCCCCCCGTACATGTAGAGACGAGTGCATGAATGTAAATAAAAGTGTTATTAATGCCTCTTTCTATTGAGCGAATCATGAACGCAGGGGTGCTGCTAGACGCGGTGTTTAATCTCGCGAGATATAACGAGAGGTAACGCGAGGTCTCGTCATTGTGCAGACTGCTTTGGTCGCGATGGGCAGCCTGAAAACCACAAATAAACGTGTGTAAATCGGCAGCGTGTAGACTAAGTGCACGTTGTTTCGCTGTAGTCCTGAGTATGTATACAGTTTTGCAGCACACTATGGGCATTTGCGTGTCTGCAGCGTTATTTTTCGACACATTTTTCCTGCTTTCCAACAGATAGCGTACGCTAACGGCTAAGTAGTCAACGCGTTACCGTAGCAACGAGATCTGGCTTCAGAGGGAGAAAGAGTTTTTTCGCAATCTGTCGATTTTATACTTTGTTTTTGTAATCTTCACACCAAAGGAAACAACGTTGAGGAGATTTGCCCCACCGGTGACTGAAGACGTTTATGTAAGTTAATTTGATACGACTGAACTTTGCTAATGCTAGCTGAACTTGGCTTTGCTAGGCTAAATACAAGTATTCCTGGACTTCACTTGTAGTTTTACACAACTGAGGTGTTTCTTAATGTAATTGGGGAAAAACGACGACTGAATACCCATCTCGTCATAGAGTGACAGTAATTCAATTTCTCAAGTAACTTGTATAACTAATAACCTTTCTCACAACTAACAATATATTGATAAAGTAATTTCTGAGAGGGTCCTGAGGGTAGTTTTTCAAATATCAGCTCTTCACTGAAGTCTGTAATTTCTCTGTAGACTAAAAGAAAACAGTGTATGCCGCTCTGGAAAAGAGGTTCTGCCAAAATATGTGAATTTGAATGTATATTTCATTCCTGTGCTGTAATCTTACTTTATCTGTTGCATTACTTTCCACAGGGTTACAATTCACAACAACGCTGAACATCATCATGAGATTCAAAACATCTCTCCTGAAGGAGCCAAAACATATCTTTTTACTAAGTGTCAAAAACTAATGTCACACAGCTGTTCACTTTTCTTACATTTTGCTTATCCACAATGAAGGGTTAATGTCTGTATATCTGTTAAGTTCGAATAAGTACACGTATCAGCTGTAACATTAACACCAAATGCCTCAGTTGTGGCCTAGTGGTTAGGACCTTGCCCTTGTGATCGGAGGGTCGCAGGTTCAGGTTCTGTCCCAGGTACAACAGAGGTGCCCTTGAGCAAGGTACTCTCCTGCTACATTTCTTCCCGGATGCTGTTAATGGCTGCTCCCTATGTGTAAATGTGGTGGGTTAAATGTGGCGGTCATATTTAATTTTCCTTCCTCGGACGTTAGGGACTAACCACTGTGTGAAAGAATCTTTTTCACAAGCTGTCATTTTGAGGATGCTCTGAACCATTCTTCAAGCCATCACTGTTTGTCCTGTCAGATCTTTACACTTGCCAATTTTTTCTGCTTCCAACACATCAACTTCAAGATGTGAATGCTCGCTTGCTGCCTAATACATCTCACTCCTTGACAAGGGCCCCAGTAACCAGACCATCATTACTTCCTCTAGCGCCCTAATCACTTTATCCTAATAGCAGCACAACCCAGTCTTGATAATTTTTTTTTAATCGTTTCAAACTAATCTGTATCTTATGCATTTCTTTTTTCAGCCATTGTGGGGGAGTACTTTTCATGTAAATGATTGGTGTAAATGATATGCTATGCCTCAGACATTTTATTAAATTCTGTTAACTGTGCATTGTATTTGACTTTTCTAGTACTCTCTCTGTAGGTTTATTCACCTTAACAAATATTCACATACAGAACTTGTCAGCTGTGTGGGCTGGACCACAGCTGATGAACTGTACTCCTGCAGTGAAGACCATCAGATATTAAAGTGGAATCTGCTTACGAATGAGACCACTGTGGTGGTGAAACTTCAGGAAGATATCTACCCTATTGACCTGCATTGGTTTCCGAAGACTGTTGGTGGGAAGAAGCAGGCCACAGCAGAGATATTTGCACTCACCAGCACTGATGGTAATGTTTTCAGCAGGATGATTTTAGCAAAAAAGTTCTTTCGACATATAGGAAGCAATCATCTAGAAGGTATCAATATTGTAGAAGAGAAAATAATTTATATATTGTAATTATATGTTAATTATTGTTATTTACACTATGCAACATTGGAACAAATGCCAACACACGGGTACTGGTTGGTAACAGCAATAATAATGCACTGCCATGAGGAGAGTTTTGAAATTGGTAAAGTGAACCCACTGACACAAAACAGATCTTATATTTGATATGAATACAGCACTTCATACAGGATTAAAATAAAATGGAGTGAAATAGGGTTTGTTTTATTGCAGGTAAAAGCCATCAAAATCTCTGGAGTGTTTGGTCTATCAATAATGATTGGATTTAGACACTTAGAATGATAAATTCCTGCCTCCCCTTAGAAAACTAATTCTGTCTGAACAGTATAAATATACACAATAAAAGCCTACTCTTCAGACAAAGCTTTAACATGAATTAAAACGCGAACCCCCTCTTTAAATATCTGATTCAGAACAAAATTGTTTTTATTTCATACACATCAATAAAACCACATGTGCATTTAGTTTTGAATCTTAATACAAGAGCTCGTAAAAAAGTGTATCCATTAATTTACACAATTCAGTCTTTTTCCCCCAACATATGTTTTTCAAAGATCAAGTGAGATCTTGACATCAGTTGCTAAACACAAACCATGGTGTAGCCTTCCACAAATGGAACGTCATCTCACACCAAACGTGAATAAAGGCTTGAGCAGTTGTGTAATCAACATTATTAAATGCATAAAATAACAGGTGATAGGCTACCGTAACATTAGCATTTGGGCTAGCTTAATACAATAAGCTTTGGCCACTTTATTATTTTACAAATGCATTATTTTTTAATGCATAATTTTTTATACTTACAGTATAAATTGTCTAACTATGCAAAAGGCAAAATAAGCCTGCAAGTTTCTGTCCAGAAACAAAACATTTCTGGTTTTAAGCTTTGCCACATTGCTGGCTGTGCTGAAAGTTAGAGAAAGATGCTATAAATTTGAACTTAAGGAACCTGTTTGTTAAATACTGTTAGTATTTACAGCCCTTTATTCTATGAAAGTGAAAACCCTGCGTAGAAATTTGCCATAATCATGAGTATCAACAAATTAAAGCAGCCATAGATTCACAGTATGTTGCAACTGTACTAAGTTGCTCTGTGATTTGAGGTTTTTGCTTTGTGCTGTGTACATTTTCATCCTTTTGACCTCCGTGTCTTATGCGCTTATCACATGAAGACATGGAATGGAGACGCATGGCCATGGCAAACGACATGTGGTCACCGCACTAATGGCAGTGTAGAGTTGCATAAACACACCCACAAACTGAAGCAGTAATTTAGTCTGGCAGTTCCCCTTGTGATGAAAACCCTGTTCAGACTGTGGACTTGCTCTCACCTCTATTCACCAGAGCTCCTCTACTGACATTTGGACGGTTCTGTGTTTTGTTTTATTTTTTCCTCCCCACTCTTCAGTCCTGCCACTTTAGTCTGGGATGCCTTGTTTTTCTTAAGGCTGAGTCAGGCTCTTAGAATTGTGGAAGGACTAGTGTAAATTTGACCTTAGAATGATACAGTTTGATGACAATTTTTTAGGAAATAATAAATAATATAGTCTATCATAAAATCCTAGATAATGAGTGTATTAGGCTGTTTACTTTTTATTGTCTTCTAAAAGTACACTGAACATGTAGCCACGTTTGACACAGTATACACTGTATATAAATATACACACACACACACACACAGCTTTTTTGACATTTGAACATAAAGTGGCATTTCCAAAATTATTTATACTCTTTTATATCAATAGGAAAGCCTTTATTGGCTATTACAGCAATCAAATGCTTCCTTTAAATGCTGACCCACTTTTTGCATGTCTCCACTGATATTTTTGCCCATTCATCTTTAGTGATGAGCCATCACCCTGATCTTTAGTGCCCTTCACAGATTCTCAATGGGATTCAAGTCAGGACTTTGGCTGGGTCACTGCAAAACGTTAATGTTGTTGTCCGCTAACCGTGTTTTCACCACATGTGCTGTGTGTTTTGGGTCGTTGTCATGCTAAAATGTCAGGGGGTGCCTAAGGACAAGTTTCTCTGCAGACTTCCTAAGGTTGTTGTTGAGAATCTTGATGTATTGGTCGTTTTTCATGGTTCCGTTTACTGTGATTATTTTTCTTGGTCCAGTGGCTGAAAAACACCATCAAAGCATTAGGTTCCCACCACCACAGTAGGGATGGTGTTCTAAGGGTCATGACTAGAGGTGGGCCACAATATCAATATTGCGATATATTTAGTCGTCCATGCTCACGCGATACAATAATCGATATGCTGGCGGCAATATCAATATTTAAACTTGCCGCCATGTTGTAGAAGATGCTTGTTTTGCTCTAAAATTTGAAACTGCAACAGTTGGAAGCTAAAAAGCTCGACTGAGACGCCCCAGTCTGAGTTTGGCTTTTAGAACATTGATGGAACAGAGTGGATTATTTTGTGACGGCTGCGTCTCTGTGCATCTCTCACAACCAGCGAGTCATTCAGCATGAGTACACACGTCGCTGGAGAGCTTCTTTAAAAAGGAGGAAAGTCTCAGGGAATCACGTGTCCCTGACAATATCTAGCGTTTGCTGAATTGTCCTCAACAATAATTTAGAAATCAGACAGAAGTGTATTGATGCATAATTTGTCCGGTACAGAAAGGGTTAAAACCATCATGCTGTAGCGGAACGCACGTTAGTTTTAACCGTGTCTATGTCGGACAAATTATTGAGCATATAGATTATAGCTATAGATATTATTGTTACCACATATCACATATTGTATCGTATCGTGCGATACCCTGCCATTCCCACCCCTAGTCATGACCATACAATTCAATTTTTGTTTCATCTGATCATAACACATATGACTAGAAGTCTGTCCAGCTGAGCATTTGCTAAGGCCATGTTGGCTTTTGTGTGCCTTATCTGGAGGAGTGTCACCCTCCTTGGTCTGTGTCCGTGGAATTCCGCATTGTGTAGTGTGTGTTGGGCTGTCTGCCTTGAGATGTTGCCAAAAGCAAAGCCCAGATTCACCAGGATGGCCTTGGAGGTGATCATCAAATTCTTTTTCACCTTTCTCACTATCCTTCTGGCCAGCACAGGTGTCACTTTGGCTTCCGACCACATCCTCTGATATTTTTTACAGTGCAGAACGTCTTGTATTTTTAATAATACTTTGCACTGTAGCTACTGGAACATGAAAACATTAAGATATGGTGTTATAGCTCTTTCCTGTCTTGTGAGCAGGCACAATGCGCAGCTGCAGGTCCTCAGAGAAATCCTTTGTCGTAACCATGACTGTCCACAAACCAACTGCAGAGAGCTGCTGTTTTTCACCTGTTGACTTGATTAAAACAGCTGTTCCCAAAGAATCAGGGAAATTAGGATTCTTTAGAACAGCCTGGTCTGTTTAGAATGGTATAAAACTTCGGATTTTTCCGTAGACTCTGACAGTTTGCAAAAGGTATGAATAATTTTGGACATGCTACTTTTTGTTCAAATGTCAATAAAAGCTGAGAAATATTTTTTCTCACAATTCTGTCTCTTGTACTGGGTACTCTCCTGTGTCATTACCAATTAAGTAGAAATTTGCTAGTTGATTAAAAGTAACTAAGTCAGAATTAGCCAGGGGTACAGTGTGTATATAGTTATATAATGTGTGTGTGTGTGTGTGTACACATTACAAAAGTGTTAAGCACCTAAATTTATTTTTAAGAGTTGTTTAACAGGCAGCAAGTGTTTTTTTTTTATTTACAGATATCTAATATTAGAATTAACACAAATAAAATTAAAACCGTGAACAGTACATGTTTTTCTATGTGTTTGGATCTCCTCTGGGAAGTAGTTGTAGTAACCATTGAATACCTGGTTTGGGCTAAACCAGGGGTCGGCAACCTTTACCATCAAAAGAGCCATTTTGCCCCCTTTTCAGCTAAAGATAGATTGTCTGGAGCCGCTTATAAACAGCTTATAGACTTTTTTTATTTTACCCATTACAACAACTGAATGAGACAAACAGAAGTGCAGTATGTAAGTCTGCTTTGAAATAAATTCAACACTGCACACCTTTTTGAGTCCTACCCATATTTGTATAAAATTAAAATAACCCCACTTTAATATAAAAACATAGTTGAAGCTTAGCAGTTTTTAAAAGGTAAACATGAAATTAGGCTTACTTACTTTTTGTTTGTAGCCATTTTTAATGGTGCCGTCCTTGACTGTTTTTGCAGAGAAAGGCGTTCCTTTAATTTTCGGAAAAAGTCCTGTTTTTGAATTTGGAGAATAGATGCTCTGATATTTTTTGGAACGATTTGTTAATGTATTTCCCCATCTGTGAATGACTTCTCCTTACTATCTCACAAGCCACAAAACTAGCAACTGTAGTTGAGTTGTTCTTGAAAGTGTTTGCTTTGTTATAATCGCTCTGTTACTCCATCCTTAGTTGGTACTTTTAGAAATGGCTGAGTGCTTGTTTTAAAAATGAATTTTCTTCACATATGTTTCATTTTTGGGGATGTATTCATGATTAGATTACTGTGGGACTCGCACACTCAGGAAGCCGCCTGCAGAAAAAGGCAAGGGCTATAGACGTGGATGTGACGCATGTTTTAATTCAGGAGTCCTCAACCACCGGACTGTACAAAAAACTTTTTTTTAATACTATCTCAATCCGTAGCATCTAAGTATGTTGGGGACATCAACTTTGCCGGTATTCTGGATAACAGTCATGGCAGAAAACCCTGAGATTGGCACAACAGCACTGAAAACTTATTTTGAAAGGAATATTTACGCATTACCATAGCGACCAGAGCACATTTAGGGGGCACATTACTCTTAATGTTGGCGCATTTTGCATTTCATTTTATTTACACTGCTATTAAAGTTACTTAATGTTAATACACAATGTTATATTATCACCTTAAACTAACAAAATATACAAAAATTAAATATATAATTCAAAGTTGAATGAATAAATTACATTTTTTTGTCAAGACCAAACACAGCCACATCAAGGTGGCTGAAGAACTGCGGGTTGCCGACCCCTGGGCTAAACTAAGTGCCGCTGGTGAGTGTGTTTCAGTCATCCATGCAATGAATGGAGGCATTGAGGGGGAATCACCAAAGCGCCCAAATATTTAGTTTCATTTTTGAAAACTGCTTTTTTCTAATGATAACCTTCGCTGCTGACATAAATGGGAACAAAGAATTTGGACACTTGCGCCCTCCACAGTTGTGGGCATCCCTGGTTAAAATGTGTTCTTTTACATTCTTTTACTACATTTATTAACTGGGGGGGATCCCACATTAAGAAATGCATTTTTTAAAACACATTTTTTGGGCACCCTTAGAGTTCCAAAGTTTTAGACCTTAATTAGCTCATTAGATCTGATGCTTTTTTAAAGTTTTACAAATACTCTGACTCTTCAAACCTTGTGCACACACTTGTGGACATTTAGCAAGCAGAGGTTCATCTAAGCACCTGTGTAAGACTCTGAAAATGAAAGTTATTGATGCCTACAATGCAGGAGAAGTCTACAAGAAGACAGCAAAGCGTTGTCAGCTTGCAGTTTCCACAGTGAGAAATGTAATTAAGAGATGGCAGTTCAGGGAACTGTGGAGGTCAAGATGAGATGTGGAAGACCTAGAAAACTCTGGGAGAGAACTGCTCATATGCTGGTCCAAAAGACAAATCAAAATCCCAATTTGACTGCAAAAAACCTGCAGGAAGACTCAGGAGTGGTGGTGCACCGTTCCACTGTCCTTCATGGAAGAGTCAGCAGAAGAAAACCTTACCTGCATCCTCATAATACAATCTAATGTCAGAAGTATGTAACAGAACATCTACAAGTGCTGTTGCAGCCAGTGGCACAGGAAACAGCACGGGTGGAGGGAAGAATGGATTCCACTAAGTACCAGCAAATTCTGGAAGCAAACATCACACCATCTATAATAAAGCTGAAGCTGAAAAGAGGATGAGCTTCTACAACAGGACAATGATTCTAAACATACATCAAAATCCACCATGGACCTCGAGAGACGCAAGCTGAACGTTATGGAATGGCCATCACAGTGCCCTGATTTAAACATTGTTGAAAATTTGTGGGTAGATCTTAAAAGAGCTGTGCATGCAAGATGACCAAAGAATATTACAGAACTAGAAGCCCTTTGTAAGGAAGAAGTACAAGAATTGAAAGACTTTTAGGTCTAAAAAGTGTTTGCAAGCTGTGATATCTCCTGTGAGGAGGTGTTACTAAGTACTGATTATGTAGGATGCCCAAACGTTTTTGTGTCGTCCCCCC
>JBBIGC010000041.1:26352789-26365629 GCA_037576955.1 Lepidarchus adonis | reverse complement strand
TATTGTTACATACTACTTTGTCACTGTGAAGATTGCGGACTTTGAGCGCAGATCTCGCAACAGCGCCTCTATGAAAACGTTAATTTTTGAGTACGTGCACAAAAACCGACGCAAGGAATGCAGAATACGGACCGCAGCTCTAAGTACGTACATACGTACGTAGTTAACAGCAAGTATATTTCTGCCTTAAATGTAACTGCATAAAATGACTGTACAGACTATAAATATGCAAAACATATCCATGTTGCTTTTAATAACTTAATTTGGCTAATCATCATTAATAAACTGACTGATATTTAAATATGGGGATTGACATCCAGAAGCCTACTGTTCTGGTAACTGATCTACACCAAAAATTATAGTACCTTTTCGATAAGAAGCTTCTTGCTCATGGTAACACACTTGTTGAGCCGCTCCTTAAACCGTTCCAGCATTTTCTGCTGCTCGTCAATCTGCCGCCTCAGGTCACAGTTTGCCTGATGAAGAAGTAGAGAAAGTTTCTTCAGTTTCTCTTTAAAAATTGGGTTTACCTGAGATTTCAAACAATGAATTACAACCACCATCCAGTTTTACAAAGGTAAGGAGTGAGGGCATGCCGCCTTAAGCACTGTTGGAGTTACAGAGTTAAGAAATCGTCTTAAATATGAGTGGCACAAAAATATAAGAGAGCTAGACAGGTATCCAAGCAATCAAATCAATTTTTAAATGTAAGAATCAAGGCGATAACGTGCAGTTTATTACAATAATTAAAACATTTAGAAAATCAACAATAAAAAGGGAAAACATCTAAATGTGGAGAAATTTGAGACTGAATAAAATCATATAATAAAGAAACATAATCAAGACTAGTGGTCACTCAATGATCGACACTTCTACAAGCAAACATAAAAAAGTATTGATTTTATATACAAAAACAATATGAATCAATTAAGGTATTTATAGTATCAATTACTATCAAATACTGTCAGTCCAAATTCATATTGTTTAATAAATGCATATTACATATGGGACCAATTCACTGGACATGGAATAAGCCTTAAATTCTTGAACTAAATGTTCTTAAGTCAAATGTTCAAATGTCCAGAGAACCAACCCCATGAACAGTATTCACATCATATTCATGTTGAAGGTGGAGAAACTCAGACAATAGACAATACAAATAACTCAATAGTCTTCAGCAAATTGAAGTTACTGTCATTAATTGCTGATAGACTATTTCTAATCATTCCCAAAAATGGATGCTTAACAGGTCAGAAAACAGGATGTCCACATTTACAAAACAACAATGTAATATTGACCTATAATCAGGGTCTGGGAGACTGGCCCATGGTTTTGCGACAGCTTACCCGCAACAGGTCATCTATTCTGCCTTCCTTCTTCTCCAGGTCTGAGTTCTTGCTGGTTTCTAGAGCGATGAGCTTGTCCATTGTCAAATCACTCTGCGTCCACAGAGAGAAAGGAAAAATGACAAATATGGACAAAATTAATAAAATCTGAATGTTTATCACAGAGACATTCAATTACTAAAACTGCCTTTTGCCCAACCCACAGCTTTGCGTTTTAAGAGCTCACCTGTGTAGCTCTGTGTAAGGAGTTTGCAGATACTGACTTTCCTATGTTCACAGCAACATCTGTATTAACTGAGCAAACTGAGGGAGGACTGCTCTGCTGTACCTAAAGGATGAGAGAACAAGAAAAGGAGAAAAGATGTTATTCATTTATAAATGTATAATAATACAGAAAGCAACATAGTCAAATAAATAAAAACTAAACATAATTCTAAGAAAGCACTCATTCTATTTATTGCATTATTATTATTAATAATATCATTATCATCATCAATACTATTATTTTTAAACACACATTTTGAAAGGTACTGATCCTCCAGTTCGCCTTTTACAGTATCTCACAAAAGTGAGTACACCCCTGACATTTTTGAAAATATTTTGTTCTCTTTTCATGGGACAACACTGAAGATATGAAACTTTGCTACAATGTAATGTAGTCAATGTACAGCTTGTATAACAGTGTAAATGTGCTGTCCTTTCAAAATAACACACAGCCATTAATGTCTAATCCTCTGGCAACAAAAGTGAGTACACCCCCGAGTTAAACTGTCCAAATTGTGCCCAAAGTGTCAATATTGGACATGATTATTGTCCAATATTATTATTATTATCATCATTAATCATTGTCAATAATGGCTTGTTGGGAACAATTTGGACATTTTCACTTAGGGGTGTACTCACTTTTATTGACAGCAGTTCAGACATTAATGACTGTGTTTTATTTATTTATTTAATCTCATTTTCAAACTGGACAGTGCAACAAATTCAAAAGTTGTTTTTTGCGAAGCTGTGTGTGGGATTGGGGGGGGAGGCAACCAGCTCATGGTAATAAATGTAAAATGAGTTACACAAAAACGAATTTCTCACGGTGTTATTTTTGCATTTGCTATAGACAGTAACAGATATGAGGCAGATCACATGCAGTTTGCTGTTAGCAGTACAACAGCGCTCAGGTTAGTGTGTGTAAGCAAACAAAAAGTTTGGCAAAGGATTAAGAAAAGAAAAAAGAACCAATTGGAGCATTGCGGCAGTGCAGCTTTAAACAAACTGTGGGGGAAAGTGGTTTCAGTTTTGGCTAAATAAATATAAAAGTAACTGCTTTTTTAAAACCCACTTACACATTTTTGCTTCTAATGAAAACATAAAAATTGGCCCCATACAGATTAAGAACAATACAGCTGAAGTGACCGTTAACATTTCACGAGCTGCAACTAACAAAACTGCTGAAAAATCGAATCAATTTGCGTAAGAAAATTATTCAATATCGTCTGAGCGAGTTAAACCTCAATACATAAGCTTATGTATATAAGCCAGTGGCAATTTTATTTGACTATTAACCAGAATCCACTCGGTCAAACTGAGCAGTGTTGATGAATTTATAGTGGGATGAATCAAGTTACATTTATGACAAAAAAGAATGAATTTTGGAATAAAATTGACTTTGCTATGTGAACGAGTAGATAAGCAAATTCCATTCTACTTAAACCTGTATAAGTTCATAAAATATCCAGTTTACATTTCACCCCATGTTGAAGTGAGGGGCACAACTATTATAGTTTGTCTCTGTAAAACGTTCTAGATGAAGGCGGCTTTTAGAAACATGTTTTAATATGAAAATAAGTATTTAATAGGTTTGTAAAAGGGTAAAATAAATATAATATTTTGGGCTAAGCAACAGTGCATTTCAGGATGGCTTAGTGTGGTACAAAAAATTGTCCAACAATTTTTAACCATACTATTTGAGCAGCTAAATCAAACTACAAAATAAAAGACTGTGGTGACCTGGACATCCATTTTTGATTTAAATAACATTTACAGCATAAGAAAGAAGTGGTGCTGGGCGATAAAACAACAATGATAATTATCGGCAAAAATAAGAATAAGAATAGTGTGGCAGCAAAACAATCAGGTGACTGGAATGGAGTTTTAGTCATGTCAGGTTGACACACACTGTTCGAGTGTAGGAGCAGGGGGTGGTTAGCGGTACACATGCTAATGCTCAGGCAGCTTTAGTTATGCCCACCAGTATATCAGGGGTTGGAGATAAATGAGAAAACGATGACAGAATTGTTTACAAAAAATCAACAGCTGCGTTACCGAAAAAGATACCGTAGAGGACAAAGCCCAAGGCTAAAAAACCCCAAGTACATTTGAAGAAAAAAGGTCTGAGGAATTCTGGTAATTGTTAAGTTAAGTCAATTTTAGTTTATTAAAATTAATGTATTAAAGTAAATTATAACCTTTGCTGCAGGTCATAGGTCACTTTAAAGTGACATCAACTAAACTGGGCTCATAGTGACTAACTGTTCAGCTGCCTTCTGAAAAATTATTGCAGGTTTATTGGAAATTACCTTGGATAATTTCTAAAAGCTTCTTTTCCTTAAACACCTAAATATGGAATTTAGCAAGAAATATGCAGCCTATTCAAATTGAGCAATCTGCAAATGCACTGCCAATATCAGCCGCCGCAAAAAAGAGCACGGGACTGTGAGGGTCTGTATGCTCACCAACGCTGCAGGGTTGGAGAGTGAGTGTTGCGGAGAAGAGCGGACCAGGGGTGGGACTCCCCGTGATGGACTGGTCCCCTGACCACTGGCCCCCCCAAACTGACAGAGTGTGAGAGACAGTGAAGCAGAATGAGCAGAAGGAAAAAAGGCAGAAAAAACACCAAATTAAACAAAAAAAAAGAAAGAAGAGAAAATGAAGCACAAAATGAAACCCAGAATGCCCCAACTAGCCACTCACCTCAAAATAATCACTAATTTTAGGCCCCCGTGTTCCTCCTTTCACTGTAAAATGAAGAATAAAAATTACTTTGCTCTCACTTGGCAAAATATTTCAATCTCTTTTCACTTTAATAAACAGATTTTAAAACAAACATTAAAAGCATCCGCCTAACTGTGTAGTTCCCCATTACGTTGCCAAAATATCCCCAGCCTGTCTAGACATGGACTCCACAAGACCCCTGAAGGTGTGCTGTGGTATTTGGCGCCATGACGTTATCAGAAAAAGTTGTGAAGAGAACTTTGAAGAGAATTTTGTTCTAGGGTTCTGTCCTTCAAAGCTAACAGTGATCTTCAGGCACTCATGTCTTTGTCACCAGTTCAGTGCCATCCTTCTTTGGAGCACTTGACAATGGAATTCCAGACCAGCTCATCCCCAATGATAAAAACACATTAAACATGCTTTACCTTGGTCATAATTGTCTCCTTTTCTTTTCCTTGTTCGTTGCTCACTGCTCTTCTTCTCAGGTGTCTTTGAATGCCAAACACACAAAAAAATTAGTTTTTTAAACATTGCTCGTCTTAATCCAAACTAAGCACTCGAACACAAAACAAAACTTAAACACTAGCTGACTGTCATTCTTTTTTTTTTATTACACAAGACTAAATATATTGAGATACAAAAACTTATCACTATTACGCATCATGGCTGACACCATGCCAACAGAAATGGCCCAAAATTGCTTAGGACAAAATCTCTGACATTGAATGTAAAGAATGTGTTCTCCTTCTAATGCACAATTATCTAATATGCTGTGTGATAACAAGGTGGGATCTTGTCTCCACATATTTGAACCATTTCACGCTGCTAATTTTGTTCATATAGCAAAGTGTGATTGATTCATTAAACAGTGAGATGTTAATGAAACAGTAGCTCTCTTGGAGGTCATGCTGTCTTTGTTTGATCTCACCTCAGGTTCTTTATCGCTCAGAGACCCTGCACTGCATACGCTTTGGTTGGAGGACTCATTGGCAACAGTTCCCTGTGAAAAAAGAACAAGATGAGCTCTTTTTTCAGCTAATGACCCTAAAGAGCAGTTGAGATGGTGTGACACTGCCACAAATTGATCACCACGACAGAAACAGGTGTTTTTAAATGCACAGCTGTCTGAGAGCATGAGGATCATAGCCGTCCAATACTGGTTTGCTGCTAAAAAAGAAAATCAACATGTTTTTATTTAACACGGAGTCCCAAACTTATTTTAGAACTGGGGTAAGTGCCAGATTGCAAAATGAGAAAGGATTCATTACTGTGTCCCTCAGGCATCTAAAGCAGTATTTTGTATCTGTATCTGCAGATTTCCAGATCTACTATGAGAAAACTGAGTAGCAAAACAGTTCTCTCACATATACACCATATGTTTGCCATTATCAGCTGATGTGTAATATGTGGTGCAGCAAAGACATGTGACAAAGCTCAGAGACAATGGGAATGATGTGCCATAAATCTGTAGGGAATTAGTGTAGGGAAAACTCTTTTAGCAAGTTGTGGGAGCAAAGCTGGCCAATCTGGAGCCTATGGCGGCTCATAGGATGCTGAGTAAATTACAGTCTATTATTAGGGATTCTGATCCTCATTAATATCCGCCCCCAGTGTGTTGTGGTGGGGCAGAAAATCCTCTTCAGTAACAGACTATCTGGTCTGAACTGCTCCGCTGAACGACACGGACATCAGACTCTAACGTCTCCCGCTGTCACTCCTACAGTGTAAACTCAATGTGCAATATGATTCTGCTTTCATTGTTTCAATGTGCAATATTCCACTTATTATCCAACTTCACACGACAATGTGCAACACCGCTGCAATTATACTGAGCATTTAGGTACAATACTGCAAAATGAAGAAATGAAGTCACATACTACTGGCCTATAATTATATGCCTTATATATATATATAACTTATTTACAATAATGCTGGGTATAAAGAGATGTCGCGACAAATATTACTCTCCAATAGTAAAAAACAAACTTAAAACAAACCTTTTTTTTTCCTGAAGACAGTTATATGAGTGTAATGTGTGTAATTACTCATTTCTGTCGCGATATCTAATGGATCTTGATGGATATTAAGCGGCTCTGTCTAAACGTATTGCTGTATGCGGTGCTAAGCCACTCCCACAACAACAGCAGCATCACAGGGGCAGTGGTGGCATTATGTTTAGGACTTTGCCCCTGAGAGCAGAAGGTTGCAGGTTCAAGTCCTAGCCCAGGTACCACTGAGTAAGGTACCGTCCCCACTTCACTGCTCCCCGGGCGGCTGTTGACTGCTGCCCGCTGCTCCACGTGTGATGGGTAAAATGCAGAGGACACATTTCGTTGTGGTGTGTTCACAATGACAATCCCTTTTACTTTTCACTTTAGAAAAGTATCACCACCGAACAGACAGAGGGAAGATTTTAGTCGTGATGTTTTATCTGTCAAAATAAATGAGCAGAAGCAGCATGATATTATGTGGCCGTACATACCGTCACCATTCCATCTGTGAGGTGAATAATAGCCCGTCTCCAACACACGCCTGTCTCTATTAAACTTCGGGTGGTCTGAATAATTTTTTTAATAAACGCCGGGGCTAATATTGGAAGATACACAGTAATATAAATAATGTACAATTCAGTTGGTGCCACTACTGCCAGCTACTGCTTGTTTATTTATTCTATTTATCTTTGTTTTTTTTTTATTTTTATTTTCTATATTATTTTATCCTCACTTAATTTGACCTTATTCTATTCTATCACATATCACTTCTAACATACTTTTGTTTTGTGACTGTGTCTGTATGTTTCCATGTCTCCATGTGCACTCGCAGCATGAGCTATTTCCTCCGGGTTTTTCTGATTCGGATAACAATGTAGGTTTGGTCACTTAGGACTTGTTAATCAATGTTAAGAGGCCTGTGGTTTGAGCTTCATGAGATTGATTGATTGAGCTTAGAAATTTGAAACTAACTTTGCTCCCACACCAAACAGTCTGTTTTCACCCACATTTTAGCCCAATACCGTCATAGATCCTCAAAACATCATCATATCCGGTCTCTAGACTAATTCAGACTTCATGAAGATCGACCTACAAACCTTGGCAACTCCCATTCCTGTAAATCGAGCCTCCAGCAATTCCTGTCGCCGTGGGTCCAAACTATGCAGTTCTTCCATCATCTCTACAAACATAAGACGACATAATTCAATTACATTAAAAATAATTTCTTAAGAAGATAAATATATTACAACACTGAATTAGCAGTTACTTGGTATAACTCTTCTGGGCACGGTGGTCAACGGTTTTCAAAATGTCCCATCACAGCTTAAAAGGTGATTTTGCAGCAAATGTCCTGAAACTGAAGTGTCAAAACAGTACACACACAACACAGCTCTTTTGGTTACTAGGATTCAATGCACAATTGTAATCAGAAAAAACTTTATTAACCCAGAGGAAATTGCTTAATGAGCAGCATGAGACACATACATGTGTATATATATATATATATATATATATATATATATATATATACACACACACACACACATATATACTGGCTTTTGCTTGTTTAAATGTGCATGCACACCCAAAATAATCCAATCAAACCTTACAACAAGCACATTTTTAGGAGGTCCTAAAGGTCCTAAGATTAGACATCAGCATACACTGATGCATTCTCAGCCATTTCTAAGCATAACTATGGCTGACAACTTTACTAATATACACTATATTGCCAAAAGTATTTGCTCCTCTGACTTTACATGCATATGAACTTAAGAGACTTCCCATTCTTCATCCATAAGGTTTGGTAACATTATATCGGCCCACCTATAAGCAGCTATAACATCAACTCTTTTGGGCAAGCTTTCCACAAGGTTTAGGAGTGTGCTTATGAGAATTTGTGAGGTCAGACATCGATTTTGGACGAGAATGTCTGGTTTGCATTCTCCACACTAATTCATCCCAAAGGTGTTCTATCAGGTTAAGGTCAGGTCTCTGTGCAGGTCATACAAGTTCTTCCACACCAAACTTGCTCACCCATGTCTTTACGGACCTTGCTTTGTGCACTGGTGTGCAGTCATGTTGGAACAGGAAGGGGCCGTCCCCAAACTGTTTCCACAAAGATGGGAGCATGAAATTGTACAAACTGTCTTGGTTTTCTTAAGCTTTCAAAGTTCCTTTCACTGGAACTAAGGAGTCAAACCTAACACCCAAAAAACAACCCCACACCATAATCCCCCCTCCACCAAACTGTACACTTGTAGTCAGACAAGTACTGTTCTCCTGGCAACCGCCAAACCCAGACTCGTCCATCAGATTGCCAGATGGAGAAGTGTGATTTGTCACTCCAGAGAATGCATCTCCACTTCTCTAGAGTCCACCACTTTTACTTCACCCTTTACACCACTGCATCCAACACTTTGCATTGCACTTGGTGATGTATGGCTTGGATGCAGCTGGTCAGCCATGGAAATACATTCCATGAAGCTCTCTATGCACTGTTCTTTAGCTAATATGAAGGCCACAAGAAGTTTGGCACTGCAGAAAGTTGGTGTCCGCTGACCCCGCTTTGTCATTTTATTCAGTTGATGTTGTTTCCAATCGCTTCTGCTTTGTTATAATACCACTGACAGCCAACTGTGGAATATTTAGCAGAAAGGAAATTTCACGACTGCACAGGTGGCATTCTGTCACTGAGCTCCTGAGAGCAACCAATCCTTTTACAAATGTTTGTAGAAGCAGTCTGCATGCCTAGGTGCTTGACGTTATACACCTGTGGCCATGGAAGTGACTATAACGCCTGAATTTAATTCTTTAGATGATCTGGGGTGAATATTTTTGGCAATATAGTGTACTTCATTTGGGCATAGCAGTGCCATATTGAAAACTACTGCCATTAAAACTGATAAGTACTTATTTTATGTCAAATTAAACACTCATCACATTCTCTTTTTAATGAAATGCTTAGTGTTATCTGAGCATTGGAAATGCCCACACTGTGCCCAAAAGGGTTACTGGGACTTTTTTTGCAATAACAATGATATTGCACTAATCTGATAAATGGTAAATAGATCCTAAAACAAAGGCTGACAGAGGCCAGTTCCTACACAACACTGTCTTACATGGTATGTTATAAATGAATGCAGTACACTGGGAAATATAGGTACAAGTGGCATTTATATAAATCACCATCCTTTGGTTACTCTAGTCAGCTTACTATGAAAAGCATTTTGACAAGGGGGTATAAGGAAACAGTATTCAGAGGGGTTCAACTGAGAGTATTCTACTCAATAAACTGGGAAAAAAAAATAAGATCCTCTCAGAAAATTGCCTATAACCTTTAGGACTTTCCTTTAGCTCATCGCTTAAATTCTCATGTACACAACATTATGTCAAACCTACCCGTTTACCTAAGAAAATCATATTTGAAAAAGTAACTTATTCAAGAAAAACAGTCGACTACAGAAAGATGAAAAGTCTAGGTTTTAAGTAAGCTTGATACTACTTATGGGCTGTCAAGTCTCAACAGGTGTAAAATTCTCGTCCACACTTCAGTTTTATTAAATACATGGTTCGTTCGTTATAAAGCTCGAATGCTATACCAGCTAGCTTTTCAAATTCACATAAATAACAATAAATCATCTTAATAAACAATAAAAAAGTTAAACAGTTAAGCTAACGCGAGAAAAACAAACCAGCTAGCCACAATGCTAACTAGTTAACAAGTTACCTCAGAGCCTTAGCAAAAGTTGTTCTAAAGTGTTTTTTACATCTTCACCTGATATTTGTATCCAAGTATTGTCAAAGTATACAGAAAGTACTTTAAACAACTAAACTGGGATCCCGCGCTGTTAAAAAGTACCTCAAAAACATAACCAAGCTAGTTAGCGGTTAGCTAACGTCAAACTAGTTTTATTACCTGAAGTCTTCCGTGTTTTATTCGCTTCTTCTGGAGCTTCTCGGACAGCTAGGCCCAGAATTTAATTCCTCGATAAATCTTCATTCGGCAGTCCACTTAAAATGTGCGAGAGAATTAAACGGGTGTGTTTGTTTGTGTGCGGGGAGAAACTTTGCTCTGCTAGCGCGATGTTAGCAGAACCAGGCCGCTCTGCTGTGCTCATATGTAATCTTCGTTTCTCTCTACGTTTCTCTGCACTGTCCTTACCAGCTTCAGCCTCAAAACAACACAGAAAAAGTCTTTACGGCTGATGTGTCCAGAACGCATGGATAAAATATAGCTCAGGGATTTAGCGATGGAAGCAGCGCCGAAGGAGGGAGCCAGAGTTCATCACACACAAAGTTTGCTCAAAATAGTCTGGATGAGACAATCCACTGTGGTTTACGCGCTGCGTCCACAGATGGCGACTTTTCAATACTTCTGCCTGAATGTGAGGTAAAATGTCATTCCACATTTATTTCCATACACTATCTAAAAGTAGATTTTAAAAAACTATTTCAAACATCTGTGAGTGGCAAAAGTATGGGATCCTCTATGATTAATAGCAGTTTATTTAAATGTAAAATCAGAGTTTGGTGTTTTCAAAGACAGGACCCATTTATGTGGAAGTGTGTCCTGGAAGATTTCTAAGGACCTCAGCTGGAAAAGGTCACAAAAAGTAAAAAAAAATAAAAAATAAATAAATATCTAAACCACCAGTCCACAGTTACTTACACCCTCCAGTGCCTGACCAGCAGAGATCACTCCAAAAGCATGAAAAGTTATAAACCTTCACAAAAGATGCTAGGGTAAGCAACTGAAGGCCCCTCTTACACTGGCTGATGTTAATGAGTCCTCCACAGGAAAAGCACTGAACAAAGCAAAGCAAAGCAAGATGCAAGATGAAAATCCACTGCTCACTAAAGAGAACATTTCTACCATCTATATCGTGCCAAAAAACACTTGAAGCTGCTGGAAAAATGTTTTGTGGAATGAAGAGACCAAATTAAATGAAAATACTGCATTCCAACACACCCCATATGTGAAACATGGTGGTGGGGGTGTCATGATCTGGGTCTGATTTGCCATATCTGGGCTTGGACAGCCTGTCATCATGGATGGAACAATGATAGTTAGACAATAAAACCCTGTCCGCACAAAGCCAGCTATTTTTAATAACGCTCATCCCATCACAGCACATTTTTGAAAAAATCTCTGTCATATGCTGTAAAAAGCTTGCCAAACAGTTTTGCGTAACCTCCCTTATTTTTGTTGAAGCACAACCTTGTTTACAAAGTTCTCCCATCAACCACTGTTCTGACCGGGTTTCATCCAAAACCAGCGACCACGTTGACGGCGGGCGCTCGGGTGTGACAGTGTTGAATATACAGAGAACGCCGTCTGAAGCTCACGCTGACGCATGGTTTACTCGTAATGTAAGGAATGTGACAGTGTGTGTATGTATAATCATTTAAAAAGTCCTAAGAGCAAAGTTACTAGGGGCAGTATTTTCTCTACATCTTCCATCTCAGAAAATGACCTTGCGCGGTGAAAACAAACAAGGCACAAAATGTAACGTCAAAGGGGAAGAAGTCCACAATCCACAATTTCCTCGCTAAAATGGCATTTTCAAAAATCTCCACATTGAAAGGAGTTTTCAAAATTACCATTTTCGAAAATACAGGGGGTCCTCGAGTTACGTCACACTCAACATACAATGATTTGTGCTTGCGTTGCAGGCTCTTTTTAAAAGAATGTGCGTATTTACTGTCATACACTGTAGAAGAATGCAGTTGAACATCTACTAAATACTTTAGGGTAATAAGGGGTTTCCATGTGCATGGGTGTGCATGCCTACATGTGCAGGGACGGGAGAAAGAGAGGGCTGTGCTGTGTTAATTCCCTGTGAGCTGTTTATTGCCATGATGTTTATGTTTTATTCACCATTAGTGTTGTATTGGTGGGTGAGATGGGGGGTTAATAGTGCACTGTGCTAAGGTACCGTCAGTGTGGTTGCTCTTGCCACTAGTTACCTCACCCCTGCGTTTACTGCTTTTATGGTACTTGGTTTCATCCACAGTGTTTGTTGAAGCATTAAAAAGAGCATTTCAATCTGGAGCAACATTTCCTAAATGCTTTACTGTAATATGAGAATGCCCCAAGAGAGCCACAAAACCACCCATCCGTCCATCCACCCATTCACTCATCCACCCAAATTTGAGCAGAACCTCCATGTAAGCAGGACACCCCAGTTAGATAGATCTTATCTTGGTATTTGTGTCTGCAGAAATATTTCGCCCGTGACAAAGAGTAAATGTTTTCAACCTACCAAACCTGTTTTCTGGTCACAGACATGTATGTGGTAAATTTCCATAAATCTTTCAGCAGCTCGCCAACTGACGATTTAAACGCTATGCCATTTATTTAGTCAAAATACACTTTTGGTTGATTTTTGTCACTGAAAGGGTGTACAAACCTTTGCACATGTCTCACATGCTATACTTTTTCACACACACACACACACACACACACACACACACACACACACACACACACACACACACACACACACACACAC